>JAJHZJ010000807.1:0-94234 GCA_023548195.1 Bettongia penicillata ogilbyi | reverse complement strand
CCCTGAAGGACACTAAGAGGTAGAACGAGGATAGAGTGGGTGGGGTGTGGACTGTGCACATAGATATGGGAAATGGAATACTGATTTGGCAGGAATGACTCTTAAGTCAATTTCATTCAAGAGGTCAGTCAAGCATTAGCTAAGTGGTACAGTGGATAGAGTCTCCAACCTGAATAAAGAAGAACTTCAAGTTTAATTCTTGTTTCAGACATTTACTAACTATGTAACTCTGGGCAAGTCATTTAACTTCTGTCTGCCTGGTATAATAATTGCACCTACCTCCCAAAGTTGCTATTGAGGACCAAATGGGCCAATATTAATAAAAAGTGCCTAGCACAATTCCTGACACATAGACCTTTAAAAAATGCTCCCTTCCTTCCCTGTCTCCTTTTTTTCTTTCTTTCTTCCTTCCTTTCCTTCTTCCTTTCTTTCTTTTTCTTCCTTCCTTCTTCTTCCTTCCTTCCTTCCTTCTTTCCTTCCTTCCTTCCTTCCTTCCTTCCTTCCTTCCTTCCTTCCTTCCTTCCTTCCTTCCTTCCTTCCTTCCTTTCCTTCCTTCTTTTCTTTTTTCTCCTTCCTTCCTTTCTCCCTTACTTCCCCCTTCTTCTATCAAGCATTATTAATTACTTACTATATACCGATCATAATGCCAAATGCTAGACAAAGAAAATCAAATAGTGTCCCTACCCTCAAGTCACTTACATACTAATGGGGAAGATAACAAGGAAATAATGAGAGAGAGACAGACAGACAAAGTATATGCAAGGTAAATTACGAGGGGGAGATATTAACAGTTGCCAACTGAGAAAGTCCTCCCGCAAAAGTTGGGATTTAAAGAAACCAAGGGAAATGTAAAGAAAACAGAGGCAGAGACCAGGAAAGACTGAGGGACAGCCAGTGCGAAAACATGGTGCTGGGATATAGACTGCAATATGAAAGGAAGAGTGTTGTTCAAAAGTAAATGAAATGGAGATATATAAAATGTAAAAATGTAAAAAGGATGGAATACTAAGTTCTGTGCTGTGATGAGCCTTAAAGCCCAAACAGAAGACTTTATATTTGATCCTGCAGATATTACAAACTCATTACAGGCACATCTGAGTTTTTCTAAGTGAAAGTGAAGATGAATGTATTGACTTGCCAATGCCCAGAACAAATCATGAACTTCTCAAGTGTCCTAAAGGATGAAGCAAGATACACTGTGTAATTAAGATAGAGTCAGTCTTAATATTGAGAACAGAATTTCCTTTAATGACATTTAACAAGGAAGACATGGCTATGTTATATATATATATATATATATATATATATATATATATATATATATATATACATATACATATATATGTTATATGTTTTATTTTAGTGACCTGAACTTTAGGAAACATCTATAGAATTTCATATTCTTTCATGCCTCCATTCCTTCATCCACTCAACAAGCATTCATTTAATACCTTCTGTGCAAGACACTATAGGAGACAAAAATAAAACACTTTCAGTCATCAAGCAGCTTACATTTTGTGAAGGAGAGACAACATATACATAGATCCATGAATTTAAAATAAGTGCCAAGGACATAAACAGCAATTTTAGGGAAAAATAGAGAAAACCACAGAAATCAGAGAAATAAATCAATAGTTCAGCCTTCCTTCCATTCCCCAACCCCTAGCTGGTACTTTCCCCGTAACTGGTACTTGTTCTCCTTTTCTGAAGTTGGTTTAAATGTATTAGTCAGGAATGATGTAGAATCAATACAGAATAATCATAGAATGCCAGACTGGGAAACAGAAAGATATGAGTTCAAATTTTGCCTTAGGAACTTACTAGCAGAGTGACCCTGGAAAAGTTTCCTAACCAGTTTGATCCTTTTCTAGCTTATTTATAAAATGGAAAGGCTAATACCTTCTGAGTCAGGATATTGTGGTAGAAATCAAATGGTGCAATGTCTTAAAGCTTGACTGCTCAGAGTCTGAATAAAGTGTAGCTCAACAACTCTCTGATCCTTCTGATGAAACAGAAGGCCCATAATGCCTTAACTACTAGCTCTTCCACTACCCCATAAGATCCTCCACTTCTAACCATTTTCCCTGACTCTATTCCCTGTATTCCTTGGGAATGCCATTTTAATTATTTAAATAATATAAGAATTTCTGGTTCTCTCCATCTACCCCTCAGCTGAACTGTCTTTTATGCAGTATCTTCTCTAATTTGAATATGATTAGGGAATGTCCAGTTTTGTCTATTTTTATTCACAATGCTTAACACAGTTCTTGGCACACAGGAGAGTACATAAAAAATGATTTTTTTTATTCATGCATGCATTTGCAAACCTTAAAGTGTTACATAGAAACACCAGCTGTTTATTATCATTATAATTGATTATTTTAAAGGTTATATCCTGTATAACACCTCAATAACTGTTAAACAGCAAGAGTAACAAATGATTCCTTGGATTCTTATGCTTCTGTTCAGAGGTTTGGGACCACTCCTTTACCATATGTTGTGCATAACCCTGGCCTTTTACATCCAATCAAAAGAGAAATAGTCCAAAAACAATTTGGTTGCATTTGATTTGAGGCTTCCATATGTTGTGAACAGAGCAGGTAATTCATGAATGGCTGTATTCCTTGAGAAGTCAAGAGAAGCATCTTGGTTTCTTATTTTTATTTTTTTAAATCTTCAGGAGTGCTAAAGAACAGCTCGCTGAAGCTCTAATTAGAATCCATTGAAATGAAAGTTATCTAATTACCCTTGTACTCTGTAGTGCAGTGGCAGAAATCATTCTCTGCTTTTGTAGTTTGGGTATTACATATTCTAATGATGTGAGAAATGGAATTCATTCTCTAATGTGACCTTGGGCTCCCTTTAACATAAAGAAGAATAAGAATGGTCCCGAACCAAGAAAAGCAAGTTAATAGCGAAATGGATTGTCTTAAAAAAGAAACTACTCTAAAACATACTGCAGATCAATTATGTTCCTTCGCCTCCCTTTACAGATCTCCCCCCAAAAAAAGAAAATATAACTTAGTCATAAGGTTACTCTGGGAAAGATAAAGATTGATGAGAACTACGGAAATATATTTTCAAATATATTTCTAAGAGCCCCAAAATCATGCTAAGAGTTGGACCAGGTCCTACTTTTAAAAGTGGCATAGGATTCAGGAATAAATCAGCCCTCCCAGTGGTATGTAGTAAAAATAGACAGAATGCAGGGAAAAGCAGAAATGAGAAGGAACTGTGTAATCTCCATGGGAGTATTTGGGAGTGAAATACAGCAAAATTAGAAGATGCTGAATGGGATGCTTAGTACAAAACCAAAGTGGCAGATTATATAGGAATTCAATTTGCCTTCTCCAGGCTAACCCTATCTTTAGCCTGCAAAATATATATGGGCATCATGAGACATAGAAAATATCTGATTGGTTCTGTGGTTTTCAAGGTAGGTAGATAAGGGGTTTGTTAGATTCCACTCATTCCTTCTGAGGTAGAAAAGGTAGGATGGTGACATTTGGGATCAGGAACAGTCTTTCATTTATTTTTTTATTTATTTGATTATTTTCTAATTTGTTCACTGGTAGTTACTAGCTGTGTGACCCTGGGCAATATATTCTAACTTTCTGAGCTCATTTTCGCATCACAACAAAAGGACAAAAAGGAGACCTGCCTCACACACTTGTGAGGATCAAGCAAGGTATCTATGAAAAATACTTCATTAATGTTCTACTGCTATGTACATCCAGAGATTGATGACATTTCTCAAAATATTCATTTTTTTTGGGTGGTTGTGCTGGATTGGGTAGCCTTTTAGTATTTTCTGAGCAGTGGAGAAGAAAGCCCATAACTGAGATTTCATCAATGGAGTGAGTCCAATCCCAATGTAGATTACCAATTTGTATATAATTTATAGGCTTACAGAGTTGGTAGAGACATTGAAAGGGTAAAGTGGTTTGCTAAGGGGTCACACTGACACAGTATGTGTCAGAGATGGGACTTGAACCCAGATTCTCCTGAATCTGAGACCAGATCTTAACATCTTTTTAATTAACTTAATGTCTCAATCTAATTTAGGAGCAGGGATCATGACTTTTTGAATCATTTTATCATTTGTTCTTATTATGAAGGATAATGATTTCTTACATAGCTTTTTTTCTAAGAGTTAGAATGACATAGATAATAGTTTTTGACTTGAGTCCAGAGGTCCTTGATTTAAATTTTACCTCTTCAGTCTCATTGTTTTACTTCTCAGAAACTCAGGCAAATCTTAAGATTATAAATTTAAGAGTACATCTTGACCCATGTTGTGAGAGGAAAATTTTTCACCAGGAGTTTCCAAAGGTTTGAGAACTTGTACTATAAGATTGCAAAATTCTAAAAAGATGTAATTTCATTGAGGGCTGAAACTGTTTGGGGGTTATACCTCAAGGACTTATTATCAATGCCTTGCATCTACTATGAGAATAATATTTGATGAATTGAATTCTCTATATATTTTTGAAACCTGAAAGATGTCTTTGTGGGCACCTTGTTTCAACTTCATTTTAAAGATAAGACAACTTACATTTAAAGTTTAAGAAATTACTTGCCCAAGGTCACACAGTCAGGAGGTGGCAGAGACAGAATTCAAATTCAGCTCTTGGGGTTATGCATTTAGGACTGGGCATTATCTTAAGAGGTTATCAAGTCCAACTCCTTTGTTTTACAAATGAGGAAAATGAAATGCAGAGCATTTAAGTGACTAGCCCACACAGTTAGTCAGTAGAAAATCCAGGAATCAGATTCATATTTTAGGAACATAGATTTAGGGCTGGATGGGATCAAAGAGGCTATCAAATTTCACTCCCTCATATCATAAATAAGGAAACTGAATCAGAGAAAGTTTAAGTGACTTCCTCAGTGTTAACATAGGTAGATACATACATACACATTAGAAACGGTTTTCAAATCCAGTTTTTCTGACTTTTAAGCCCAGTGTTCTATTCAGCACACCAATTAACCACCTCAGACTAGAAATTCAGTATTGCCAGTTGTGTAGTTGAATATAATACCCACACCAACAAAATTATAGTTCTTTTGAAGTCCTGAAGTATATGAGCAAATGAAAGATACTTTTATAAGTTGAAAAAGTAGGGCAACTGTTATATTTCCATGACACCATCATCCTGATCTTGATAAACATTTAGATTCTTGATACTACACAGACAAGATGTGCCAGCAGGTTTCCCGAATTCTGAAGAAGTCTCATGTGGCTTGACTTTATTTTCTTTTTAAACTCTTTAATGCATTTCCAGAATAACTTCAAATGGCTATCCAGGACCATCAGATTTTCAGCCTCTATAGCTCATAGGTATTGTCTCTTTTTTGAATAAAAATTTTCCTTCAGGATGCCAGGATGGTATGCTTGTCTAAGAAAAAAAAAAAGTTTTCCTAGAAAATTATATATCAATTAAAAGAAAGCAACCCAACAAAAAGAAAAACTTAAGATAATATACTCAAATATGAAGTCAAGGGATCTATTTCCTGAGAGACCGATCAAAAAAATGGATCAAACCACAAAATTACCTATAGTTTTCTATTTGTTTTTGTTTTTTTCCTGGCAATAAAGAACTGGTCAAATGTCCCATAAGGTTGTGATTGTAAACCATAAACAAATAAAACTATCAGTTTTCAAAAAAATATTTTTAATACTAAAAAAAAAAATGACAAGTAGTCCAACATAGAACCATCTAATAAGAGAGGTGACTGAGGCATGAATAAACCCTGACTGTCTATACAATTCATTAAGGAACCGAAAGGACGTTCCCGGTACAAATTATACCTAATGTTCTCCCAAATGGCAAGCCTAAATGCATGAAGATTATAAAGAAAATAGTATGCTTGCCTGGATGTTAATTGGTCTAATTATAAACCTGCACCATCCCCAGACTACATGAATCTCACATTTAGGAAGAAATGTAAGTAGCTAGAGGAACTCATAAAACTCATTTAAACTATTCTCTTCACTTTTCAGGCTCACAAATCTAATGCAAAAGTCAGTTAAAAAACAAGAGCAGTGAAAATAGGCTTTTAAGTGCATTTTAGGGTTCAGTTAATTGTATTTTTCCTTCATTTGATAGAATTGCTTCCTTTTATTCCTGGCAATAATTGGTCTTTGATTTTTGTTGCTCCTCATTCATACCTGACCAGGTGTTCAGAAACAAGAACAGATGTGCTTGAAGCATCTGAGAAAAATATTTCAGCATTCTGTATTACTACCTGTACATTTCATTGAGTTACAGCATCTTACCAGTGGAAGGGATTCTAAAGGCCATCTGGCTCCGTTTTCTTGTATGTTTCCTTCTGTTGACTTCAAATTGTCAATTTCACAATTGGCATCAATATTCATTTATAAGTTAATGGATTGATCAATAGAGATTTATGAAATGCCTATACTGTCCCAGACAATGTTATGAGTACAGGGTTTACAAAGAACAAGTAACAATATTATATGTGCCCTGAAGAAGCCAATGAGATAAAATTCTTCGTACATATTATTAGTGTTAAGTAAATTTTAATGTTGAGGAAGATGATAATCAAGTTGATGATGATGATGACAATGATGGTGGTACAGAGAAAACAAAATGTACACAGATAAGGCAATGCAAAATATATACAAAGTAAATATGTTTAATGGTGGAGAACACTAATAGTAAAATCAATCAACCTATCTGGGAAGCAGGCTGTGAAACAGCAATTTAGGGGCTCATTTTGATCTATGAAGGATCCTTGAAACTAGTGTGTTTCTCAACTCACCTCTGCCTTCTCATCTTGTGGATTTTTTTATTTATTCTCTTTCATAAATCCTCCACAGAAGATCTATCCAACATGCTGGAAGGTGTCTCCCTTTGAGGAGTTTTGCATTTCAATGGAATTAGAGTGATATTTGATGTCTTTATCTGCCACCCTACATCTTTTTTTTTTTTTTTGAGAGAATACTTTAATAAGAACTATGGAGTATAAAGAATGTATTGCAAATTTATAGCTCAAAATAATGAGCATACAAACCCATGAACTTTAATTCTAAAAAGTGAGAATGTAATTCTAAACAATATTCTTTAATGAGGTAGATTTAAAGTAAGGATCTTCTTATTTTAATTTTGAAGTTATGAGAAAATGAGATATTTAGTCATTGAATAGTTAACCAAAGGAGTTTTGCCCTAAGATGTCAAAAGTATACAACAAAGTTATGGCAGCATCTAGTTTCTTTGAATGAGTCTTGCCTCTGTCCTCACATGAAATTATGCCAGGTTATCAGGGCAGGATGTAATGATTCAAATTATCTTCAGAAACCATCAAGTCAAGGGCTATCAAATCTATGGGAGTGGGAATTTTTATGCTCAGTATATCTTTTGGTAATGAAAAAGTTGTGTTAAGAGAGGCAAAGGCCAGGCAGGTCCCAGGGACAACCTTGTGACCTTTTATGGGGAATCTAATTCTTTCATTTGCTGTTGTTTAGTCATTTCAGTGATGTCCAATTCTTTATGGCCCTATTTGGGTTTTCCTCAGAAAAAACACTAGAGTGATTTGCCACTTCCTTCTCCAGTGGACTGAGGCAAACAGAGGCTAAATAACTTGCCCAGGGTCACACAGCTAATACATGTCAGAGGCTCAATTTGAACTCAGGTCTTCCTGACTCCAGTCTCAGTGCTTTATCTGCTATACCACCTTGGGAGAGATGATAGAATTCTCCCATCACAGCTCTGAGAGGAAGAAAGAAATTGAATGGCAATTGCTTACTTTCCTAGCCCCAATGGTGCTTTGTATTCAACTAGCAGAGAGGAATCTAAGAGCCAAGGAATAAGGAGTAGTATCTGAGCCAAAAGTCTTCAGATGGCCTATTTTCTCAAGTCTCCTTGATTCTTGCTATTATAGTCAATATATATATCATTCACATGCCTGATGCTCAGTAAGCTTAAGAAATAATATAGACACAACAGTGCATGTTGAGCTTAATGGATAAGATGTGAAAGTTACTAGACCACTTTTCAAGATAGACCTTTTAAGAACAGAAAACCATCCCCTCAGTGTCTCAATAAGATATATAGCACCCAACTATTGTTCTAGCTACATATTTAGCCATGTAATAACAGAAGTAGATAGAAATGAGGACCTCATGAGCATGTGCCTGTGAAAAGTGTAAATTCATCTTAATGACTTTCCATTGTATGAATCTTTATATATAAATGTCTATGCCCACAAAAATTTTCATACTTTAATGAATTTTTGACCTCATAGCGATGGATATTCCTTGTAACCATATAGATGGTAACCCATCCAAGACTGTCCTTCATATGTTCTCCGCCCTCCCATAACATCACCACTTGGGGCCACTCAAAGTGCCAAATACATTCCTTGAGTTCACTTAATATGGAGAAGACACCAACAGAGTAGATAAAAATATCAACCCATTTCCACTGTTCTCTTCAAATATGTGACCAATCTTCCCCTCTTTTGATCTTACATTTATTTGTGATATCCTTTATATGATTGTTTGCAATTCTTTTTCGTTTCTGTGATGCTACCAAGACCACTGGACTTGGAGTCAGGAAGGTCTTGAATTCAAATTTGTCCTCAGATACTTATCGGCTCTGTGACTCAGGTCAAGTCACAACTTCTGTCTGCCTCTGTTTCCTCAACTATAAAGCAAAACTCCTTGTGGGGCTGTTGTGAATGAAATAAATATTTATAAAGCATTTTGTAAACTTTAAAATGCTATATAAATACTGTTGTAATTAATATTATTAAATGTATTATAGCCTATTTACATCTACCACATACCTGTGCATTTTTCAACTTTACTTCTTCAGAGAACAGTCTTGAGTCACAGTAAAATGATTCCTCAGGGTTGCATGTGAGACACCTGACTGAGGTCCCTTTATGTTTGGTCATGTATCTTTATATATCTCTCCCACAGGAGAGAGCACAGTCAGTTCTACTGTAATATGTGTGTTGAAAATGCAAATTTGTTCCAACTCAATTGATTTATTGGAAACGTTTTGAGCATGATGAAAATTGCAGTTTGCTTATTGAGAAACATTGAGAAACACAGAAAACTGCCCCACTTCACAGTAACGTATAAGCCACGACCCTAATTTCGATACCCACTTACACAAGCAAACTTTCAGGACTTCGTCAGGGTATAGTGTAACATTTACTTATCTATCTATCTATCTATCTATCTATCTATCTATCTATCTATCTATTCATTTATTTATCTATTTATTTATTTGTAATCACTGGTTGAACCCTAACCAACCAGCTCCTGAAGTCCTGGACTCAGGCAGAGCAGCAGTCAGAAGTTGAGGTCAAGGCAACTATGTAGCATAGCATTTATGATTTTCTTCACTATTTCTCATCTATAAAACTCTGCTACCATATTTTAATAGATTCCTATTTTCCCCTTTTTATAATTTTTATTTTATATGTTTATAATTATATGTAAATAACATGTGTTATTCATTTTATATTTTAATTACATATAGTTAATTTTTAATATTTACTTTTTACAAACATTTTTTAGTCATAATTGTGAAATAGTTTTGTGACCAAAAGTAAAAAAAAGGCATTTCTGCTGAAACTTTTAAGCTTTGGGTCCCTAACCATTTTTTTGGGGAATGTATAATTCAGGTCTTAGCACAAGTGCTTATTTACTTATTCTCTACAGAAGCATGTCATTAGCAAATGCTCCAGATCTTTGAGGTCTTCACCAGTCAACATAGTTACTATCCCTGGTCTGACTTTATCCTCTACCTAAATGCCCACTGACTTCCTCTCCTTTCTTTCTAGGAGATCGCAGCTCAACCAATTCATAGTTCTTTTCCCAGGCTTTATGCTACCACCCTCTTCCCATATCTACTTTCCACATTTTCTTTTCTTGAAGTCAGGGTATCAGTTAGCACACATCTCCCATTCAATGGGTCCCTCCTCTTTTTATATTCTTCCTTCTTTTTTTGATGGGTTGCTATTATTCTTTAATTAACTTAAGTCACTAATTTTCAGTTTCTAATCTGTGAGCAAGAAATACAGAAGAAAAAAAGCTTGCTTCATTTTCATAAAATAAAAGCAAATAGCATTTTTCTGAGAAAAAGAGTGAGCATTTGCATAGACTTTGTTACATTTTTTGACTGCTTAGTAATTTCTTCTTTGATCCTATTCTCTTTCTTCTCTCCCTTTCCATTTCTCTCTCCTCCTGCCTCTCCCTTGTCCCATCATATTTTATAGTAGGTGAAATTTCCTGATAAGTGACCTGGATAAGTGAGAATCACAAGCCCAGTTTTGGGAGAACAAATCTTTGACTCTCCATGGTTTCCAAGTGAAGTTTAAGCATCTCTACTAGACATAACCTGACATATTCTCTTTCCATTCTCAGTTAGATCCCGTCCAACAGGCATGTATTAAGCAGCTACATAAAACATAAAACAAAACAAACGAAAAAAATGCAAATTCCTCAAGGACTTGACTCTATATTCCGTTCTACTACAAGGACTTAAAGCATGTAAAGAAATGAGTACATATGTGGTGATTTGAGAAAGAAAGGAGCAGGTACAACTTTGTAACTATTAGGAGAAGGGAAAAAAAAAAAACTTGACATATCAGTCATTAAATGGGAACTGATTTACAAAATAAAAATTGGAACTTTCAGAGGGAGAAAAAAAAAGGAATATATGCCAGGCATGGGGTGGAGATGGATGGTTAAAAGGCAAGGAAATAGAAGACAGAATGATAGTTTTTGGGGAAAATAGGCCATTTATGCTAGAAAGAAAGATATATGAATAAACCTTGCTTCTCCATACTAGGCAACATCAAATATACCTTGTACTCATTCCTATATAAGCATGTTGGATCCTCCCAAATACCTAGAACAGCAAGAACTTAATCAGTATTGCTGTTTGCTGTTGATGATGATAACAATGTGGGGATGTGAGAATGAAGAATTCAGAATTTAAAAAATGTAGGTTTAAATCTGAGCTCTGAAACCAAGAGTCTATTTTTAGTTAAACTCAACCATCTTCAAGTTCAACTTTCTTATTTATGAAATGGGTTTAATAATACTTGTACTCCTATTTAATGGGCCATTATGGGGGAAAAACATAAAACTGCAAATTTTAAGTTATCATACATTACAGTTGTTGTAATCATGTTGTTTTTATGTTAATTTGATGTCTAGAAATTAGGAGCTGATTAAGAGGGATGGAAATTGAGAGTAAAATAGGAAGAAGGCACGATGCCAAAGAAATCTTTCTCTGGTAGCCAAGCGCAATCATGTTATTTGATTATGCAGGTCAGCATGGCCATCAATTGTAATATTCTAGAGGGAAGAAAGCCGTGCATAGCAGAGACTATTCTCTCTTACTCCTGGAGAGAAACTATTTGCCTAAATAGGAGAAATAATTCCAGAATCAAAAGGGAATACAAAAAAAAAAAGATTAAAAAGTCAACTTAAGAGGGTTTTCTTGATGAGTTATAAATAGGCACCAAAAAGCATCATCTACCAATAATGGATCAAAGGCTAATAGAAAGGCATTCTGAAGTGTGTGTCAGAGAAAATATATTACTGTCAGGAAGAATCAAAGTGAATATTTTATTTATCTAGCCCCAGGGTTTTTTTGTTTTGTTTTGTTTTTTTGTTTTTACGGAGGAATAGGTTGGAATACAAGAGGAAGGAGAGGATACTTAAAACTGAGAGAGGAATGTGACAAATTGTCCCTAGGTGTCCTCATTTCTTTCTATTTTGTTCTTTGTCATAATGTCCTTTAAAAATGTGAGCAGCTGGTAAAAATGACACATTTCTTCATGCTACTTTTCATTTCATAAAGACTATACGATTTCCTTATTTCTGCTAGATATTCCTGTAGAAAAACTTGCTGTGTGTTTTCCTATACAAGGATCTCTATGTACTTCATGGCAACCACTCAAATTGTAGATATTACAACTAAGAAGAAATTAAAAGTCTTTAAAGACTTAGCTTAACAAATGTCATAGAATTTTATGTCTTTAATGGTGGTCACTGTGGAGTCTTTTTTTTTTTTGAGAAATTCTAATCCCAATAAGAATAGATAACAATCAATCAGAAATGATTTACTGGGTGCACTCTGGGATGGAATAAATTTGAGAGATAGTGAGGATACAGATGCCAAAGTAGAGCAGTCTCTGCCATCAAGAAACTTAAGTTCAGCTAGGGATTCACAACATGCTTACAGGTATATCCATGTAAGGTGTATACAAAATAAATACATATTGATCTGGACTAAGCCAGTGCCAGGATTCCCATGCCAAGACCAGCCCTCTCTTTTCAATTCTTTTCACTATTAGGACACATGCTGTTTTCCAGGGCTTTCCCAGCAAGCAAGTTGTGCCCTGCACTTGGCATAACAACAATCCTTTGCACTTGCCATCTGGGTAAACATCCTAAAATTGTTTCACAACAGAGTCAGGTGGCTCCTGAGCTCAGACAAGCACCTGCAGGTACCACATTCTAGTCATGAATCCCTCCGATGTGTCAAACTTGCTTCATTTTTGCTGTCACCCCTTCATTGCTGTTCCAGTCTAGGGGTGTTAGGAACTCCAAAATGCAAGGGTACAGGGTGAGAATATGACTAAAGAGAATTTGATCACTGAAACCTTTTTCTTTTCAGTCCAAGGAATGAGATTATTAAGGCTGATTGGGTGGGTGAGATTCCTACTGAGTCTGTGATATTTATGATGGCAATACAAGCAGGTCAGGTTATTAAACAATCTGTGCATTTGATGAGGATAAAATTAGTACTTTTATATAGAAAAAGAATGTGAAAACATCTGGGTAGGATCAAGGATTGGCAAATAGCTTAGGGTAGTCTAGAGATAACAGTGAAAGTGGCTTGGGTAGGATTAAGTGGGGAGTGGCCAAGTAAACCAATTAAGTAATCAAGGCTGGCGGGGGTGGGCCAGATGTCTCAGATAAATGCCTGGAACCTGGGCTGCTGAAATTTGTGGGAAGGTTCAAGGGCTTTTCTTTTTTTGGTCCAAACCCCAAATTCACAGTCTTTTCCTTTTAGGCGATCAGATCCCATCCTCATCGTTGCCACCTCACTCCTTGTTTCTTTGTCTAGACACTACTATATGTATCAAGACTCAGGTTGTCTGCAGTGAGTCTTCTCCATACCAGAGCAGATGATGGTATGGATGTCTAGTTTCCTTCCTTCAGCTGAATAAAGGTGTTTTGCTCATAACCTCCATGAGGTCTTTGGTCATTTATTTTCAGAATTTGACAGGAGGAATAAAGGAATCAAGAAAGGTCTCTTATAGAAGATGGTACTTGAACTTTGAAAGAACCTACCGTTTCCCAAAGGTAAATGTTGAGGAGTAGAGAGCACAAGGCATGGAATGATGAGCAAATGCAAAGAGGTGAACAATGGGATGTTGTTTAAGACAAACAACTAGGCTCACTTGGCCCGAGTGTACAGTGAGTGAGAAGGAGAGGGTGACTGGTGTGTAATGATCCAATTAAAGAAAGGCTGGAGGACATTTTAAGTCATGTCTGACTCTCCTATTTGGAGTCTTCTTGGTGAAAATGCTAGAGTGGTTTGCCATTTCCTTCTGCAACTCATTTTACAAAAGAGGAAACTGAGGCAAACTGGGTTAAGTGACTAGCCCCGGGTCACACAGACAGTAAGCATCTTACATCAGATTTAGACTCAGAAAGCCAAGTCTTCCTGACTCCCCACCTGGTTCTTTATCCACTGCAGCTACCTAACAGCCTGAGGATATTTTAAAGGAATTTAAATGCTAAACAGAAGCATTTCAATTTTATTGTAGAGGCCATGACGAACAATACAATCTTCTTTCATGAGGGTAATGATAAAGTCAGAGGGGAGTTTTTAGAATAGCAGCTAATCAACTGTATGAATGATGATTTAAAGAGGACCCACTGGATTTAAAGAGACCTACTGGAAAATTGCTACAATCATTCAGATGAGAAGTGAGAAGCATTAAGACTTGGAAAGTTATACTGTGAACAGAAAGAAGGAAAGAAAACACATTTTGTTAAGCACCTACTGTGTGCCAGGCACTTTACCACTATTATCTCATTTCATTCTCACAACAACCCATTATGCTTATTTTACAGTTTCATTTAGTGATTCATTAAACATTTATTAAGTGATTACTATGTGCCAAGCACTCTGCAAAGCCCTAAGTATACAAGAAAATGCAAAACAGTCCCTACCCCAGAGGGGTTTACAATCTAAAGGGGGAAGAAGCCACAGGAGGAGGCTGGACGGTGGTGGATGGGTTATGGTGGACAGATACAGGAAACTGGAATAAACCATGGTTAAGTGACTTGCCTAGATTCATATAGCTAGGAAATCTATGACCCAGTGTGAACTCAGGTCTTCCAGAGTCCAGTACTAGATGCAACAAGTCCAGGAAGCAGAATTTAAAAGTCTTAGCAACTCATTGGTTATAGGAAATAAGTGAGAGCTAAAAAGTCAAGTGTATCTCCTGGTCTCTGAAGCAGGAAACCTGAGACAATATTGATATCCTTCCAAAAAAAGGGGTGATAATATTTAATAATATCATGGGATACATCAAAAAAAAAGTTGTGTTTTGGATTTTACTGCTGTTATTTTATATGATTATTCGTTTTTTATTTGTTTGGCCCCAAGGGCATAAGTGAAAAGTGAATATAAAATTTGTAGGAAAACATGTCTTCCATTTCATGAAAAGGGTTTTATTTTTTTTTCCTTCAATTACAGTAAATATGATTATTCATGGAATCATTTGTCTGCCTGTGGGCCCTGTTTTCTTGTTAGTCACTGTTAGAGCTAACAAATGAGAGCTAATAACCCTGTGATATGAAAGAAGGCATATTGGAGAGTCAAAAGAAACCTGCCTCAATGTTTCTTTGACCTTCTATCATTCCCTGCCAAGCTAGAGCTGAGTCTCTGGTCTATTTCCTCCCTAGAAAAATAAAGATGAAAACATAGGCAAAATGTTTTCCATTTCTTTTGTTCAGGTAGAAAATGAGTAATTTTAGGAGAAATTGAAAGAAATAGAGGGAGAAATTGCAGAATGAGTTTATTGTCAATCAGACTCTTTTTAAATTCTTTCTTTTTTTTTCCAATTTTAGGGTTATTCAAGGGCATATTTTCCCAAATAAATCTCTTTTTTTTTGCAGTAATATATTGCATTATAGTGACACCAACACATTCTATCAATATTGGATTTTAAAATTTCAAGAGATACTTTCTCTTTAGAAGCTTGAAATTCTTGGTTGGTGTAGGGGGAAAAAATTACAAACACCAGTTCATAGGAACCGTTCAAATATTTACTAGTAAAAATGGATGTTAAAGCGAAGATTTAGAATTTATTGCCATCATACGATCTTTTTAACATTCCTGCCAAGTATGTATTTTGGGCTTTGATCATATTAGCTTACGTGCTTTCTCCTCATATAGCTTGTTTTTGCCAGATCTTTTTGTGGTTCCGTCTCACATTATTTACTCTCTTTTAGAATGCTTTAGTAGGGGGGACAGGTTGAGAGGGAGAAGGAAATAGAGGGAAGGAGAGAGGAAAAAAAATATTTCGGGGAATACATCAGTGTGGTATGATGAATAATGGCATGGGCTAAAATTACTCCTTTGAAATATACTAACTATATGACCCTGAACTAGTCGCTTCAATCAATTTTTCAATAAGCATTTACTAATCACTTTTTATTTAAGTGCAAACTATGTTTCAGGCATTATGCTAAGTGCTGGGGATACAAAAAGAGAGTTCCTGCCCTCAAGAAGCTAATAATATAAGGAATTGTCATTACTTGGCCTCTCAGTTCTATACAAAATTGTTTAGGTTGGAGAGAAGTAACTGACTTGGATGGATTGAAGAAGGTTCCTCTTCTGAGCATTCCCTACACTAATCCCATTACCATTTTATTTATTAAGCATTTACTATGTACCAAGTATTATGAAAGGTTAGTTAAGGGGTGGGGAACTTGCAACCTCAAGGCTACATGTGGCTTTCTGTGTCCTTGGGTGAAGTCTTCTGAGTCCAAGTTTTACAAAATAAATCCTTTTATTAAGGGGATTAGTTCTGTGAAATTTGGATTCACTGAAAGAGCTGCACTTTAGAATCTAGAGGTCCACATGTGGCCCTGAGGCTGCAGGTTCCCCACTCCTGGCTTAGTTTGTGCTACTGAAGAGATGATCTGTTTAGGAAAATGAGTAATAGACTGGTAAATTTTTTTAAAAAAATCAATGTAACTAGCTCTCTCTTCCCTTGGAAAGGTGAGAGATTATGGGTTCTGAATGTTATATATGTTGTCCTACGTAGTCACTATGTTCTTGATTTTACTTAATTCTTATTCTATGAAACAAAAAAAGACTCACTGGGTCTTGTCAGAGGAAATCTGGATTTGGCTCTTGGAAGACTGTGTTTTAATTCTGCCTTGGACTCCATGGTCTGTGTGACTCTGGCAAAGTTGACCTCCCAATATTCTAGGCAACTTTCTAAGCCTTTAATTTGCAGAAAAAATATCAATCTGCATTATTAAGTGGAGTTTCTACATCCAGGAAGCTTTCAAGTCAATGAAATCACAGACCCAGCACTCACATTTTAAGGAAATACAGTGTAGTATATACTAGGTATATACTGTGCCATAAGGGACTAGCCCTCCCATTCATTAGACAGGCATGACTCAATGATACTACACTGAAATTCCTTCCTCTCAGATCATTCAACTCTGAGATGCTGTGATTTGGTTAATCTTTCAAGAGAGACATATGTTCATTTAGTAAATATCTTTCTTTTTAATTATTATGTGATTCTGCCCCAGAGTGTTTTCAAGATAATTTTTTTTTGTTTAAATCTTATCTCAGGAACTTATTAGCTGTGTGACCTTGAGCAAACCATGTAACCTCAGTTTCCTCATCTGTAAAGTGAGTATAATACAGCTGGGACCAGATTGATGTGAATTATGATTTCCTGATGTGATCACATATATTTGAATTATATATCTGAATTTACATCATTTAAAGTTAAAATTATTTAGAATGCTATCATTGTTTCAAACTGTGAGAAACAGAAGAAGGAGTTCTGTTTCCACAGGATTAACAGGTACACACTCCCAGTTTTGCAGGAAAGATAACGGGCTGTAACTAGTTTCAACTGGAGCTGTGACTTAGTAGAACCAGGCCTCTGACCAAGTAGAAGGTCAGATGCTTGTATGCATGCTTAAAGAGCTATTTAAAATTAATCCCCACATCCCCAGGATTGAGCACGTTAATTTGAATGCACATTTGGTGCATGACAAGGGAGGGAAAATGTATTTTGGAGAAAAACATGGAATAGGTAGTTCAGGAAGTTCTGTTCAGCCAATGGGGAACAGGGGAGGGAAATTCAAATCAGAACACAGAATATATAGCCTTGGATTCCTCTGAGCAATTGTGCTCCCTTAGGGAGTTGCCCATTTGAAAGAATGTAAAATAAAATAGGAGCTTTCCTGGCTTCAACAACCAGTATTCTTCTTTCTAAAGCAGGTGTATCTCTCACAAAGTCCAACAGAAATATGCAGCACAAAATTTGAATGATGTGATCATTTCACAAGTTTCATTATCCTTACTAGTAAAAACTGAGCTAAAATAGTACCTATCTCCCAAGGTCATTGTGAGAATCAAATGGGACAACATATGGTGAGTTCTTTGTAAAATATAAAGAGTTATATAAATGTTAATTATTATTATTGCTATTACGATTTTGAAATTGAAATCCAATACAATGAGTATATATTTATAGAGCATTTACTATGTTCCAGACCCTGGGCCAAAACCAATGAGTAGCACAAAGCATTCTAAAGCAGCTAAAGAAGTTATCTACCTTTTTTTTCCCCTTCAGTCTCTTTTGATCTCCTGCTGTCTTGGACATCTTACTTTCCTCATCTACCGACCTACAGAAATTTAGTGAACAAGGTTAAGAATTACATTGATTATATTTGGAGCCATAGAAAGAGCTAGTTGCCAAGAAGTCATTTTCCAATTGGGCTTAGCAGAGATGGGTAGGCTGTTCCAGGTTCAAAAATGCCAGGCAGCAATATGAAGTTACCCTGAGGAAAGGCAGGTGGTCCTCTTGGTGAGCTGGAAATTGAAGCCCTGAGAACAGGCCTTTCCTAGTACTGAATGTACCCTGAGCCCAGGTGGTGGAGAGATTCCAAAATAAGCCATGAAAATATTGGTCCTTGTCCTTAAACAGGGGCAACCTTAAGTTATAGAATCAAAGAACTGAGAAATAGAAGAGGCCCTTAAAATCATCTGTTCTCATCTCTTCATTTTACAGACTTGACAGCTGAGGCCCAGGAAGATATATTGAAGAAATTTATATTGCAAATAAGAAAGACTAAAATAAAGAGTTTACAGGATAGAGCCAAAATTTTTTTCTTAAAAAAATAATAAAAAAATTTTAGTTTTTAATTCATTCTCTTGACAATCATTTAGCGTTTTTTTCTCCCTGCTCCAAAAGTAGTTAAGTAGAGGAATATGATAACCTTTATCTCCCTCTGAGGCACATATGCTTGTCTGTCTTGACTTTTGCATTACCTCGGGGGGCGGAGCCAAGATGGAGGAGTGAGAGCAGCTACTCACCTGAGCTTTCGGTCAAACTCGTCCAGGTACCTCTGAAAGGAGAATCTGACCAAATTTTGGAGGTGCGGAATCGAGTGGGAGACAGACGGTGACGGATTCGGAGCTCAGGTGGGACTGGAAGGTCCACGGGAAGGATCTGTTCCGCGGGGGTGAGCCCGTAGCGCACAGCGCAGCGTGGCCAGCGCAGCACGGCCAGTGCAGCGGAGCGGAGGAGATCCGAGAAACCTGAGTGGCGGGCGGAACCAGGGGAGCGGCACCCGGGGCAGGAGACAAGCCCCACCGAGTCAGTGAGAGCCGCGGAGCACCGGATATCAGCGCAGCAGCTCCTGGGACCTTCAGCCCGAAGATCAAACTCCGGTGAGTCACTTACTTGAACTTCCGGGAGCCAGGATGGCGGTGTAATCAGCTAATGCTCTCTCCTTCCCCCTTGATGACCGTGAAAGAACCATAAAATATCTCCCCAGAAAAATCCCAGATCAGTAGAATTAGAAGAAGGACACCAATAGTCTCATAACACCTGAGACAAGGAAAATAGCTAAGGGGGATTCCTCATACGGTGGCAGAGGCAAACCAGAAGGACAGCTCTCCTGGAACAGCTGAAGAAGGAAATAGAAGATAAACTGGCCAATGATTTTAAAATTATTAAGAAAGAATTCACTGATGAGAACATCTCCCTGAAAAGGAAAATTGAACAAATGGAAAAAGAAGTTCAAAAATTAACTGGAGAAAATAAATTCCTGAAAGGCCAAATGGAAAAGGAAGTACAAAAATTAACTGGAGAAAATAGTTTATTAAAAGGAAAAATTGGGCAGATGGAAAAAGAGATAAAAAAGTTAACAGAAGAAAACAATGTGATGAAGATTAGAATTGGGCAAGTAGAAACTAACGACTCAATGAGACAGCAAGAATCAGTCAAACAAAATCTAAAGAATGAAAAAGATAGAAGAAAATGTAAAATATCTAATTGGAAAAACAACTGACCTGGAAAATAGATCCAGAAGAGAAAACTTAAGAATTATTGGCCTGCCAGAAACCCAGGATGGAGAAAAGGGCCTGGACAATATCTTCCAGGAAATCATCAAGGAAAACTGCCCAGAAGTACTAGATTCAGAGGGCAAAATAGTCATCGAAAGAATCCACCGTTCCCCTCCTGAAAGGGACCCCAAACTCAAAACCCCAAGAAATATAGTTGCCAAATTCCAGAGCTATCAAGTGAAGGAGAAAATATTACAAGCAGCCAGAAAGAAACAATTTAAATATCAAGGAGATACAATCAGGATTACACAGGACCTTGCAGCTTCTACATTAAAAGATCGAAAGAATTGGAACCCAATATTCCATAAGGCAAAGGAGCTGGGACTGCAACCAAGGATCAACTACCCAGCAAAGTTCAGCATAACATTTCAGGCAAGGAGAAAGTCATTCAACGAAGTAAGGGATTTCCAGAGTTTCCTGACCAAAACACCAGAACTTAATAGACAATTCGATCTTCAAATGCAGGTCTCAAGAGAATCATAAAAAGGTAAACAGTGGGGGGGGGGGGAACATCTTGCTACTCAATGAGGGCAAGTTGTTCACCTCCCTATAAGGGAAGATGATATCTGTTTATCTTGAGAACTGTGCGTCTATTAAGAAATATAAAAGGGATAAGCATAGGGGGAACGGGTATAAAGTAAATGATATCATGATAAAAAATGTGATTTAAGTATGAGAAGGGAGTGTAATAGGAGGTGTGAAAAGGAGAAGCAGGAAATGGCAAATTACATCACGAGAAGAAGTACAAAATCATAGTAGAGGGAAAGAGGGGAGGGAGATGAGCATTGTGTGAGAGGTACTCTCATCAGATTTGTTTAAAGGACGGAACAATAAACTTAAGTAGAAAATCCTAACTAGCTCTATAAGCAGTGGGAGGGGAAGGGGGAAGAAAGGGGAGGGAGGCAAAAGGGAGGGAAGAAGCAATAAGAGTAAAGAGGAGTAAAAGGGAGGGGGGCTAAAAGAAAGAGGGGAAGGCGGCAAGAGGAGGTGGTGAAAAGTAAATACTAGTGAGGAGGGGAAGGGAGACAGCAGAGCTAAAAGCACAAATGGTGGGAAAGAAGATGGAGGGAAATACACAGATTGTAATCATAACTGTGAATGTGAATGGAATGAATTCTCCCATAAAACGGAGATGGATAGCAGAATGGATTAAAAGCCATAATCCAACAATATGCTGCTTACAAGAAACACATTTGAAACGGGGGAATACACATAGGATAAAGGTTAAAGGATGGAGCAGAATATATTGTGCTTCAGCTGATGTAAGAAAGGCAGGAGTAGCAATCCTAATTTCAGACAAAGCAAAAGCAGAAATAGATCTAATCAAAAGGGATAAGGATGGAAACTATATCCTGCTAAAAGGCACCATAGACAATGAAGCAATATCATTACTAAACATGTATGCTCCAAGTGGTATAGCATCCAGATTCTTAGAGGAGAGATTGAGGGAGTTGAAGGAAGAAATTGACAGCAAAACTATACTAGTGGGGGACCTCAACCTCCCTCTTTCTGAACTTGATAAATCTAACCTCAAAATAAACAAGAAAGAGGTTAAGGAGGTAAATAAAACTCTAGGTAAGGTAGATATGATAGATCTTTGGAGAAAATTGAATGGGAATAGAGAGGAATATACCTTTTTCTCAGCAGTACATGGAACATTTACAAAAATTGACCATGTACTAGGACATAAAAATCTCAAAATCCAGTGCAGAAAGGCAGAAATAATCAGTGCATCCTTCTCAGATCATAATGCAATAAAAATTATATGTAATAAAAGGCCATGGAAAGATAAAGCAAAAATCAGTTGGAAACTAAATAATTTAATCCTAAAGAAGGAATGGGTTAAAGAAGAAATCATAGAAACAATCAACAACTTCATTCAAGAGAATGACAATAATGAGACAACCTACCAAATCTTATGGGAGACTTTTGCATTACCTTCAAGGAAATGTAACCTCAATATGGCACATGGTATTATGGTTAAGCACAGTGCTCCTATCGACAATAGCAACTATGTTCTGATTAACTTCATGGGCCAGAGAAGAAAATGAGAAATGAACACAGCATGGAATTGGAACATTTTTGAAATTCCTATATACAGTAACACTTTTTATTGGGGGAAAAATCACTTCTGAGTGAATTTCAAAGTCACTTTTTGATTTAGTCCCATTTTAGTGTCTAAAATGTTCTAGAAACAACATAGAACATATACATTGACATAATCCTTCCACTTTAGAACAATGTTGGCAAAGGCAACGCAGGAAGGAAGGTTGATAATGTCCCTCAGCTGGCCCCCCCTGTCTCCTTCCTCTATCCCCAGTGATACACACACACACACACGTACGTGTATATACATATACATGCACATACATATAAATATGCTCTCTCCATATATAATATGTATATTAATTATATCATTCATAATGGCTTTCTGAAGGCTCTAAAGCTGAGGCAGATGCTATCTCTATCATATCTGACCACTGGACTCTCTGAATTATTTCTATACATTTACTGAATTATGGAAAGAAAGAAATTGAAATTAACTTAAGTGGAAACAAGGTTAGAAAACAAAATCTTAAAAATCAGAAACTCTTGTTCAAACTTTTTTGTTCAACTAGGGGCAGACCATGACTTTGAGGACTTCTATAAAATAATTTCGTTTAACTCAACAACCGTTTATTAAATGTCTGTTATGGGCAAAGGAGGCATCCTGGATAGAGAACAGGTATCAGAGCCAGGATGACATGGACTCTGACGCATTGTGGCTGTGTGATTCTAAACAAGTGAGTCAGCCTCTCAATTTTCAGGACAACTTACTAAGGGTTAATCTTTAGTAAAACCTGTGTTAATAGAAGAGGTTCCTTACTCTGAACTTCTAAGATTAGTGAAATCATAGGTCCAACTCCTATTGTTATCTCTAAATACAAGACACTGGGCTAGATACCAGGAATGGAAAAGGAAAATTAAAATAAAAAAAAATCCCTGTTGGGAAGGAATTTATATTCTACTGAATCAAGAAAGGTTTCCACTTGGAGGCAACATATGAGCTAAGCATGAAGGAAATCCAGGGATCTTAGAGGCAGAGAGGAGGAGATAGGGAAGGCTAGACAGGAGGCCCACGTAGTATCAAGGCATACATGAATGTGATGGAATTTTGAATTTAGGCCACAACTAAGGTAGTTTGACTGAAAGACAAAATTTATGGGAAATAATGTGAAAAAAGTCTGTCAAAGTGATCTCTTCCATGCTGTATTTAAATTCTCAGTTCAACAGTTTCTTATATTATTTCAGAAGTAATGGGGAGCCATGGAGGATTCTGAGTATGAAAGTAATCTGGTCAAAGCTTTTTCTTTTGGAATATTATTTTAGTACCTATGTGTAGGATGGATTCAAGAGAAAGGGAATCAGTTAGGGGGCAGTTGTCATAGTCCTGCAAGATAAAAAACTGAACTAGGATGTCAGTTGTGTGAGCAGAGAAAAGGAATCATAAAGATAAGAAATGTAACTGGTGCAGAATAGAAAAACAGAGAGACTGATAAATGATAGAGTTTAGAAGTGACACTTTTGTTCAGTCATTTCAGTGATGTTTAACTCTGTGACCTCATTTGGATTTTCTTAGCAAAGATACTTACAATAGTTTACCATTTCCTTCTCCAGCTAATCTTACAAATCAGGCAACTAAGGCAAACAGGATTAAATGACTCTTCCAAAGTCACATAGCTAGTAAGTTCCTAAAACATAATTTGAACTCAGCAAAATGTCTCTTCCTGACTCCATGCCTGGAAGCTTTATCCACTATTCCACTTAGCTGCCCTGAGTTTGCATAGTCAGCCATTAAGCTCAAAAGATCAGCTTCATGCCACAGTGAGGTATGAAAATGGAATTTTATTGGAATCTCTTAATGATACTAAAGAACAATCTGTTCTAGCCAGGTTGATCATATCATATTCTTAAGTATTCTACATGCCAGTCAAATGTGTTCAATATAACATCCTACTTTTCCCTTTCCATGCCTGGAATGCACTCCTCCTTGCCTATGCCACTTTGAACCCTTAATTCCTTTTATAGTTTCAGCTCGAGTTACTTACAATGAAGCCTATTATGGTTCCCCAAAGTCTTCTGTATATTTTGCATCTTTACTAGTTTGTGTCTGTGTTGTATACAACTAAAACAACGCCACTCTTTGAGGACAAAAATTTTCATTTTCTTATTTTTTTTCTGGTATTGCTAGAATTTAGCACATAGTAGGTGCTCAATAATTCCCTGTTAAACTGAAGGTAATTGAATGACATTAAAATGATTTGCAATTTCATTAGGGTAGGAAGTTCCTCCACTAATACAGATGGCAACCATTTTTTTCTTTGACAGATGGTATTGAAGAGATGCTGTTGCTCCCCAAATTAATCACTCTGCAATCAAACTGATGTTGATAATCACAACAAATAATTAAAATGCTTTACATACAATATCTCATTTAAAAATCAACACTACCCTGAGAAGTAAGAGTTGTAGGTATTCTTATCATGATTTTATAGATGAACATACCTGAAGATACAGAGAAATTAAACAACTTTTTCTGGGTCCTTTATTAAGAAATGATTATGTGCCAGAAGGGCAGTTAGATGATGCAGTGGATAGAGTGTTGGACCTGGAGTTAAAAAACTTGTCTTCCTTAGTTCAAATCTGATCTCAGGCACTTGCTAGCTGTGTGACAATGGGCAAATCACTTAACCCTATTTGCCTCAATTTTCTCATCTGTAAAATGAGCTAGAGAAGGAAATGGCAAAATTACTTCAATATCTTTGCCAAGGAAACACCATATATGGTAACAAAAAATAAGCTATAACTAAGGTAAATGAGCAATAAATGTACCAGAGACTGTATTAAACATTGCTGATAAAAAAGATTTTTTTAAACATTCCTGATCCCCAAGGGGTTATGTGTAAGATGGACACAACATATAAATATATAGATAGAAACAAATTAAATACAAAGTGGGTAAAAATAACTCTATAAGTGTCAGAGATCCATCCCAGAAATAAATCCTCTTATTAGTTAAGTTTAGCTCCTTGATATGTTGGCAACGTAAGTGTCAATGATTCCATGGGATCCTTGATTCTGATGAGTATTAGGTTGTCTTTGTTTTGGTTTGTTTTTAATGTTTCAATAAGACATTGCAGCAAAATAGAAATACAACTAACATTGACCTGCAGAGATGCTTGGCCTTGAATGTGACCTCTGATGCTTAAAGAGTTATTTTTATTCACTTATCTGAGTAGAAATTTGACTGGCCATCAGTGGGTCATCCTAAAGTGTTATAATGTAGGAAAAGATTAAAAGAAGTTGAATCTAGAAAAAAATATCACTGAAACAAAAGGAACTAAGCTCAGCTCTTTGAGCAAGGGACTGTATATTAAAATTTTCTGGAAAGCTTTGCTAAATTTTTTAAATGCGTTCCATATGTCTTGTATTGCTTTCTTTCTCCATTCTTATAATGGCTTAGCAGTCATTCCAAGAGGCTTCACTCTTCAAGAACCTTTTTATGTGTAGCTACAAAAGCATTTTTACAATACACTACTCATTCAAGCATAAAGAATAAATCTAGCAATGGGGAGGTTGTGTGACTGACCTGAAGCTACATAATGACTTACAGTTTTATATTTCTGGCTGAGTTACTAAGAATTCTAAATCTATATATCTTTATCTAGATGTCTTTCTTTAAATCTGGTACTCTCCAGGGACCATGGAGCCTTCAGGGACAGGACATTCTGGGCCTATTCCTTTCAGATAAATAAGTTAGCACTTGGGGAGAAGTACGTGTGCTGATCTTTGTTGGCCAGTGGAGCACTTCTTAGGGCATTAACTTTTAAAATGACATTCTGGTGACCTACAAGAGTGAATATGACTGAAAAACTGGGACTCAGAAAGATTCACTTTTCCAGGAAGGCCTATCGTAATAGAGTTGGTCCCAAAAGATTGGCATGGATACTGAGGACTTAATAAGAGACAGTTTTAATTGTGGAGTCATAGTTCATACCAGTTCTTGCACTCAGCTACACTCATTAGTAGTATGGAAGTGCCATAAACTGCATTGTACTTTATAAGCAGAGCAATATAATACATTTCTACATAATATTATATGTACATATCTGTTGGCAAAATAGGTGGCATGATGGATAGAGTACCAGATCACAAGTCAGGAAGACTCAGCTTCTGAGTTCAAATCTGACTTTGAACACTTCTTACCTGTGTGACCCTGTGTAACTCACTTAACTCTATTTACCTTAGTTTCCTCATTGGTAAAAATGATTTGGAGAAAGAAATGGTAAATCACTCCAGTATGTCTGCCAAGAAAACCCCAAATAGGGTCACAGAGGGGCAGACACAACTGAAATGAACAACAACCTATGTGTACATATGTGTATATATATGGGTGTATGTATGAGTGTAATGTGTTTACATGTATGCATATGAGATAAAATATGTTTTTATGTATACACACATCTTGTGTGTGCAATTATTTTTTTTTACTCTGAGTTGACCTCCTTTCTGTCAGAAGGTAGGAAATCATTAATCCTATAAATTGTAACTGATCATTCCAGAAATCAGAATTTTTCAGT
This sequence comes from Bettongia penicillata ogilbyi, assembly GCA_023548195.1. Classification (NCBI taxonomy): domain Eukaryota; kingdom Metazoa; phylum Chordata; class Mammalia; order Diprotodontia; family Potoroidae; genus Bettongia; species Bettongia penicillata. The sequence continues at coordinate 67,935 of JAJHZJ010000807.1, read as the reverse complement.
CTTTCAAAGTTAGTTGCTCATACTCTGTTGTCTTTGAGTTAATCATTCCTCCAGTTCTCCTCTCTTTACTCAATACCACTTCATTTAAGTCTTTCCAGGTTTCAGTGAAATCATTGTTTTCATCATGTTTTAATCAGCCACACTAGAGGAAATATGGGCTTGGTCTTTGGGGAATCATACAAAGAAACCACCTCCCAGTTGAACTATGGCGTTCAGTTTGCTGATGAATGTATTGAGAAACTAGTTATATGCAGGTGCTTTAATGAGGTACATCCAATATTAGCACGTATTTATCTGTCTTAGCGGCTAGGTGGCACAGTAGATTGAGTGTCAGGCCTGGAAGCTGGAAGACTCATCTTCCTGAGTTCAACTCTGCCCTCAGACACTAGTTGTGTGACCCTGTGCAGGTCACTTTACCCTGTTTGCCTCTGCTTCCTCATCTGTAAAATGAACTGGAGAAGGAAATGGAAAAAACAAAAGAAAACTCTAGTATTCTTACTAAGAAAACCCCAAATGGGTCAAGAGTTGGTCACAATTGAAACATGACTAAACAACAAAAACAAAACACCTTTCTTAGTTGTCCAAACCCATGATCTGCATGTTCTTGACTTGCATACATGTTTAGAAACAGAATAATGGGGTAATAGCATGTTTAGTGTGAAACCATTGGCATCAAATTTGGCAAAGCCACGAAGATTGGAGAGAGGCATGGCTTAGTTCTGCTGTCATCCTTTACCTCATTAATTATTCCATTTCAGAATCACTGAGCTGGTTTTCCATTAATGCCCCAAACTTTACGTAGTTGATTTAAACTTTGGACTGTATCTTAACAAAGTGTCTGGCTCAAAACAAAAGAAACCCATCCATACACTCAGCAGTGTATAGTACTTTTCATATACTATCTATCATTCTTGTATATACCTAATTATTTACATGTAAGCTAGAATATCAACCATCACAGGGTCTTTGTTCTCCTTTGTACCTGACACATACTAAGCAATGAGTCAATTTCTATAGGTATCAATGGTCCTTAATGGAATATCCCTATTCCCAATGTAATAAAAAAATGTAGATTTGAAGGATAGTTACCAGAACACAATTGTGTCTGCAGCTTCATATTAAACCTAATTAAATGTTCAGCAGCGCACACCACAAATCCAATGGAAAAAATACACACAAATCCATTTTTCTGATTATCAGTGTACCAAAACTAATTAGAAAAAGATAAATAACACTATTTTTTCCATAATAAATGGTAAAGATCAGTCAATAGAAAGTAAGTTAAGGCTTTAAATGTAAAACAGAAACAGACATCTTTTTTTTTTAATTCCCTTATTAGAGAACAATTGACACAAGGTCTGGTTCATCAAACTGACAACTATTTGAGATTACTTTTGTTCAGAAAAACAATGATGAGGATACTTGTCTTTTATCTGAAATGCACCAAGCATGCTGTAGGACTAAGTCTTCTCAGTTATACAATGTAAGTGAATTTCTCCTTCATTGTATCTCAAGGTGATTGTTAGTATTTTTAGGAGATACAAAGTATTTGTTCTGACAATAATTGCTAAGATTTTTTTTAACATACAATGAGATAGGTAGTGTTTTGTTTTGTTTCTTCCTGTTATCCTTTTTGATTCTTTTGTTTTTTGTATAGTTTTGAGCTCAAGAAGTGTGGAGCTCTAGTAGTTAGAGTCCCAAGCTTAAGTATGTCCTGATTTTCAATGTTGTTTCTGTTGCAAACTAACTTCATCTTCCTTAGTAAGACTTTAACCTTTTCCATAACCTGAAGAACTAAGATTGTAAGTTACAATGGTGCAGTGATATAAGGAGTGTCTATATCAGAAGTTCCATGTACCAATGGCATCATTAATTTGGACCACTTTAAAAAAAAAAGTTGATACTATGGTGATATTCAAGGAGAAACTGGGCGACAGTGAATTTTAGCAATAAATCAGAGCTCTAATATAGAATATCTAAATAACTTTTACATGGTTTCTGGCAACCAAAATAATTTTGCTGTTGAAAAGGATCAAATCTTGTTAGAGTTTAACAAGTGAAGAATGTGGAAATTCTCTCTTAACGAAACAGCAGAACCATAATTCTGACTTTACCATTGACTAAATCGATGGCTTTGGGCAACTCTCAGCTTCTATAGTCAGAAGTTTCAGTAATTAGATCCAATGATCATCAAAGCAAACTTTCAGCCTGAACATTCAATGATTTTAATAAGTCTTCACTACCAGTAAGCAATTGAATTTAGCCTCCACTGTCAAACCTGGGCAGGCCCTGTGTTTGAAAATAATTGCTTTGGGAAATATTGAATAATTTCATGTCAATCTGCCAATTTTCTCATGTTTCTATGTGAAGAAAATACTTTCTTATCACAAAGCAAAGAATATAGAGAATCTTAAAATATATGGCTGCAGGAATATGTCATGGTAAGATTCATTGCTTCTTGCTTAATGAAGAACTGCTAGTTGTTTTACTTGTAGATTGTACAATTTACCTGTCATCTAAATGATCAATTATGGATCACAGAATTAAATTTCACCTAGAAAAAATATGTAGTGGCAGAATATCCCAGCCTACTTTGGAATATTTTGGCTGAAGGAGACACTTAATTTGGGGGTGCCCTGACAAGTACTCTTATGCTTTTAAGCACTTTCAGTGTTGTACCTCCAGGCAGTTAGGTAGAAGAGTAGGTAAAGTGCTATTCCTGGAGTCAGGAAGACATGAGTCTAAGTTCTGCCTAAAGAGGGACAGCATTCCATCACAGGAAAAAGTCTATACAAAGCAAAAAAGATGGAAGGTTGTGTGCCATACTTGAGTAATAGCAAGGAAGACAGTTTGGGTAAATTATAGATCACATGAAAAATAATGAATTATAAGATTGGAAAGGTAGGATAGGGTGATATCATGAAAGCCTTAAATATCAAACAGTGTAGTATTAACTAATTTTAGAGGTAATGAAAATCACTGAAGTTTGCTAAGCAAGAATATGACATATCCATACCTAAGACTGTCAAGGGCACCATTATTTTCCCCCTCAACCAAACTAAAAACCTCATCGTCATATTCAACTCCCTGTCATTCATATTACATTACCAAATAGTCACCAAGTAATGCTGTTTCTTCATTCACAGCATCTGTCTTATGTGTCCCCTTCTTTCAATTCATAGAGTCTCATCTATAGTTCAGGCCCTCATACCACCTCCCCTGGACTACTGCAATAGTCTTGTAGCTATTTCAAATCTCTGCATTCCAATCCATCCTCCACCCTCTCTGCTAAAGTGATTTTTCCCCCCTTAACATGAATATATAACCAAATCAACCATGTAAAAATGAGTTTCTATTACCTTCTTTCTATTATTTCTTATTACCTCTTGACATCCTATTATCTGAGGGATAAAATATAAACTCCTCTATTTAGCTCTTTTTGATTGGTGTCTTCCTACCTTTCCAGTCTGCCATATACTAGGCACTTACCAAATATGTATTGACTGACTCACTGTCCAACTTATACCTTACTCTCCAGTCATATACTCTATATCCAACCATACTGGCCTATTTAAAGGTCTTTGAACATGACACCTCATCACACCTATGGGTGCCTTTGCATTGGTTACCATACCTGGTGGGATCTGCTTCCCCATCTTCACTTCCTAGTTTCCACAACTTCTTTCAACATCCAGCTCAAATCTCATCTTTAAAGTCCTGTTCTGGTCCCCATATGCGGCTGATGTTTCAACCTTTCAAATTATTTTCCATTTACTCATATGTACCTACTTGAAAGCAAAAACTTTCTCTCTTTTTCTTTGTACGTCTGGTGTTTATTATCATACTTGGCACATAGTAGGTGCTTAGTAAAATAATTAATTTAAAAATTAATAAATTACTGACTGTAGACTGAATGAGTCATTGACTAGTGATTAGCACAACACCTGACACACAGTAGGCATCTATTAAATGTTTACTGATTAAATGAATGATGAACTTAGATATTTTTAAGAATATTTGTCAACAGAGTGAAGATCATATTTTAAAAGGGAGATATCTGAGGTCAGGGAAACAAAGTGAGATGACTAAAGACAAGATTTGACCATGTACATTCTTTTAGTTCTGCCCTTTGATTGAAAATAATGACAGTTCTATTGTGAACATCTAAGTCAATGAAGCTGTGTCATTACAGGTCATAGAAATTAAAAGAATAATTTCTTTTTTTTATTTTTTAAATTTATTTATTTAACTTTTTACATTCATTTTCACAAAATTTTGGGTTCCAAATTTTCTCCCCTTTTATCCCCTCCCCCCACCTCTAATTTTCTCTATCTCCAATCTGCCCTCTCTTCTGTCATCCCTCCCTTCTCTTGTCTCCATCTTCTCTTTTCTCCTGTAGGGCCAGATGACTTTCTATTCCTCATTAACTGTATGTCTTCTTTCCCAGTAGCAACAATGATACTAAATAGTTGTTCCTAAAACTTTGAGTTCCAAATTCTCCCCATCCCTCCCTCCCCACCCATTCCCTTTGGGAAGGCAGGAAATTCAATATAGGCCATATCTGTGTAATTTTGCAAATGACTTCCCTGATAGTCGTGTTGTATAAGACTAATTGAATTACCATCCCTCCTAACCTGCCCCTCATTGTTTCTCTTCTGTCTTTTGATCCTGTCCCTCCCCAAGTGTTGACTTCAAATTGCTCCCTCCTCCCTTTGCCCTCCCTTCCATCATCCCCTCCTTGCATTATCTCCTTCTCCCCCACTTTCTTATACTGTAAGATAAGTTTTCATACCAAAATGAGTGTGCATTTTATTCCTTCCTTTAGTCAAATGTGATGAGGGTAAACTTCTTGTTTTTTTTTTTTTCTCAGCTCTCCTCTCTTTCCCTCCACTAAAAAAGTTTCCTACTTGCCTCTTAAATGACATTTCACCCTCTTTCCTCCCACTACATTTCTCTCTCACCATTTACCTTAATTTCTTTTAAGATATGGTCCCATCCTATTCAGTTCAATCTGTGCTGTCTCTGTATGTGTGTGCATGTGTGTATGTGTGTGTGCATGCATGTGTGTACGTGTGTGTGTGGTCCCACCACCTACCCAGATACTGAAAAGTTTTAAGAGTTACAAATATTGTCTTTCCATGTAGGAATGTAAACAGTTCACCTCTGGTAAGTCCCTTAAGACTTCTCTTTGCTGTTTACTTTTTCATGCTTCTTCTCATTCTTGTATTTGAAAGTCAAATTTTCTTTTCAGCTCTGGTCTTTTCATCAAGAATGATTGAAAGTTCTCTGTTTCATTGGAAGACCACATTTTCCCCTGAAGTATTATACTCAGTTTAGCTGGGTAGGTGATTCTTGGTTTGAGTCCTAGTTCCTTTGACTTCTGGAATATCCTATTCCAAGCCCTTTGATCCCTTACTGTAGAGGATGCTAGATCTTGAGTTATCCTGATTGTATTTCCACAGTACTGGAATTGTTTCTTTCTAGCTGCTTGCAAGATTTTCTCCTTGAGCTGGGAGTTCTGGAATTTGGCCACAATGTTCCTAGGAGTTTCTCTTTTTGGATCTCTTTCAGGTGGTGATCGATGGATTCTTTCAATACTTATTTTGCCCTCTGGTTCTAGAATGTCAGGGCAGTTTTCCTTGATAATTTCATGGAAGATGATGTCAAGGCTCTTTCTCTGATCATGACTTTCAGGTAGTCCCATAATTTTTAAATTGTCTCTCCTGGATCTATTTTCCAGGTCAGTTGTTTTTCCAGTGAGATAGTTCACATTCTCTTCCATTTTTTCATTCTTTTGGTTTTGTTTGGTGATTTCTTGGTTTCTCGTAAAGTCATTAGACTCCATCTGTTCCATTCTAATTTTGAGAGAACTATTATCTTCAGTGAGCTTTTGAGCCTCTTTTTCCATTTGGCTCATTCTGCTTTTGAAAGCATTCTTCTCCTCATTGGCTTTTTGAACCTCTTTTGCCAATTGAGTGAGCCTATTTTTCAAGGTGTTAATTTCCTCAGCATTTTTTTGGGTCTCCTTTACCAAGGTATTGACCCGTTTTTCATACTTTTCTTGTATCTCTCTCATTTCTCTTCCCAGTTTTTCCTCCACCTGTCTAACTTGCTTTTCAAAATCCTTTTTGAGTTCTTTCAAGGCCTGAGCCCACCTGACTTCCCTCTGGGGTGTCTGGGGTACTGAGGCCCCGCCCTCCACGTCTTTCCCTGATGGCGAGAATATTTCCTCATCAGATCCGGAAGTCGGGATCATTTGCATTTGTTTGAAAAAACTCTCTATAGTCTTATTTTCCCTCCCTTTTCTAGGCATTTTCCCAGCCAGTTACTTGACTTCTGAGATTCCTGTCCACCTCCGCCTAGATCCACCCAGCTAGTGCTTAGGGTCTGAGGTTCAAATGGACTTTCCCCGCCGCCGGCTGCTAATCAATGTGAACTTTAGTTCTGGTGCTGGGGTGGGGGCAGGGCCACCTCCCAGGCTCAGCTCCCTTGGGGGCTTTATGCAGAGGACTTCAATAATAGAGTGGGGTGGGGCAAGTCCATCTCCCAGGCTCAGCTCCCTCAGGTCGCTTATGCAGAGACTTTCAGTAATGAAGATCCTGCCTGCTGCTGCTGCTGCCTCAGCTGCCACCCATGCCTCTGCCTCCGCTGCTTCCTGCTCCCGCCTCTGCCGCTGCTCCTCCCGAGGGGGCCCGAGTCACGGAGACACCCCGCTCCCCTCCTCCAGCCCAGCCTCTCTCACTGACCTGTAGCTTCTGTGGTCGGAGGGACTTTCCTGGCTGCTGGATCTTCCGTCCCTGAAGCCTGCTCGGGTCAGCTTCTCTGGGTTCGGGGCCAGGGCAGCGTTGGGGTGGGGTCTGCTTTCCGGGGCGCGACGGACCCTGGGGACGGCTCTCCAGGGCTCTCTGGCACGGAAATCTCTTCCACTCCATTTCTGTACACTTTTCAGTGGTCCAGAAATTATGGGGGTCTCTTTTTACATTAATTCTATGGGCTTTGATTTCGGAGCTCATAAATGTGTGTCCTTCTACTCCGCCATCTTGGCTCCACCCCAAAAGAATAATTTCTAATACAATTTCTGTTTCTCACCTAGCCCAATAGTGTAATCCAAATTTGTAAAGCCAAAATCAAACATTTAACATCTTAGGGTCAGAACCAAAGAAAATTGGAAGAATGTACCAAAATCTTGGGAGAAGCAAGAGTTGTCAGAATTCAAAGTGGACATTCTTAGACAAGGTGCAAAGGAAAAAAATTGAAGAGAGGGGACCAATGGTTGCTAAGGAAACTTGGTTAAGATTGCTTGGCTTAGGGTCACAGATATATTCCATGAGGAAGGCAAGCATAGACTTCATGTTTTATACCTTTTCATTTATGTACACACATACATACCCACATGAATATACCTCTACCTCTTTATGCATCCTTCAAAAGGTGTCTGACTCTTTTTCTCAGAATATTGTCCCTCATTAACACCATCTTTCAATATTAGATTTCCTCCAAGGTTCTACACCAGCATCACCTTCTACATAAAGTCTAGAGCCTTCTCCCCAAAATATACCTTCTATTTATTTCATTTATGATACATATCCACATATAAGTACATATGCATATTAGCCCCCTCCTTTACCTCTAGACCATAATCTCCTTGAGGGCAGATATTATTTTTACTTAAATAAATATTCCCAGAATCTAGCACAGTGCCTAGCACAAAATATATGCTCAATCAATGTTTTGTGATTGATCACCTACAATACATAGATTTGTACTGATGTATAATGTGCAGATACAAGAATTCAGATAGAGGCCTTACAGTCCAAGCCCTGGGGAATCAATAAGAACAATCCTAATCTAAGTTTTTGATAATTCTATTGACCTTTTATTTTTCCACTTAATCAAGGAGATCTTAATATCTAAGGTTCTAATATTAATACTATATATCAAGTCCCTCAGATGTAAGGATAAGACACAGAAGAAAGTAAGACACAGGGACAGAGAGACAAAAACAGAGGGAAAAACAGAAAGACAGAGAAACAGAGACAGGCATAGGATAGGGAGAGAGAGAAAGAGGGAGAGGGATAGGGAGAAACAGAAAGAAAAGGAGAGAGAGAATAAACAGAGAAATACAGAAGCAAGAGACAGAGAAATAAATAGAGAAAAAGCTAAGATAAAGGAGGGAGGAAGAGAGGATATAAGGAAAAAGAAGAAGGGAAGGGAAGGAAGGAAAAAATGAGAAGACAGGGAGAGAAATCCAGGGAATGAATTAGTTGAACAGAACTAGATTGTTAGGCTCTTGGTCAGTGTTCCCAATACTCACCCCATTGGAGATAAAAGTTGTGTAAACCACAGTACACCTGAGACAAAAACAAAGTGATAGGTTCAAATCTTTCTTCCACAAAAGGAGTTTAAAGCTCTCTGATTTCCTTCTCTACCCAGGGGGAAGAAAAAAAAAATAAAACAAAATAATGAACTTTATTGTTTACTGTTGTGAGCATGATGATACTTCTTGAAAAGCTTTGCTCATACAAAGAAAACTGAGAAAAATTAGTGGGCAAAATGACCACACCTGGAAGGTCATGCGGCATTCTTTCACACATATCCGCATTCTTTTTTCTTTTGCTGCTTCCTTGTCTAGTTTTCACTTCCTTTTCATCTTTTCTTCTTGAAATAACATAGTTCCCCTCAAAATCAACTTTTACTTAAAGACTTTCTTGTTCCCCACAGGTGTTGGTACACTTTCTCCTTAAACTGCTTTATCGTAATGTTGTATATAATCTATATATGTACATATGCATATATATGTATTTTATTTGTATGTATGTTGTTGTTGAACTGTTTTCAGTCATGTCCAACTCTTTGTGACCCCATTTGGTATTTTCTGGGCAAAGATACTGGAGTGGTTTGCCATCTCATTCTCCACTTCATTTGAGAGATAAGGAACTGAGACAGACAAATTAAAAAGATGAGTTGCCCAGCATCACACAGCTGGGAAGTGTTGTAAAGCCAGATTTGAACTCAGAAAAATGAGTCTTTCTGACTCCAGGCTCAGTACTCTATGCACTATGGAGCCACCTAATGTTTTTCCCCCATCATACACATATGCAGACACATACATATTATATACTTATTCTTATTATCTCCTCTATTAGAATGTAAGCCTCTTTAGGGAAATGACCGTTGAACTCTTCTACACTGAAGTCTTTTACTTCACAGTGCCTGGGATCTAAGTTATTAACGTGTTATTGATTGATTGGTAGCTGTTGTTTTGTTTGCTGTATTTTGTATTTTTCATTTTGATTTGCCTTATTGTCTGCTATATTACATTTATTTAAAATATAAATAACAAAAAGCAGACTTGTTAAACTTTTCTTAAACTTTCATATTATTTTTAGTAGAAGAAAAAAGATGAATGAGGGGAAAAGGAACACTGGTTACATTATATGTAAAGTTATAAAAAGAAGCAGAGAGATAGATTGTGAACTGCTTGGAACATGGGACATAATCTATCTAAGAATGTTCTGAGTGGTGATGATGTAGTCTATAGATTCCATCTCAGAGCCATGTATCTGATCTTTCATTACTAAGCTCAATACCCCACCACTGGGGAAAATAATCCATCTGTAGATAACTTTGAAATAGGCCATGGCACCAATATTAGATTCTTAATTAGATTCCTATGGTAGCACTGAAATTTTTTTCAGTACTTGTCAGAGAACACTGATATATATACCTGTAAGAGTAATGACAACAGATGATATTTGAATTCATGTCCAATTGAGGAGAATGTGATGTCATTCATACTGGCCAAATGATTTTAAAAGACTCCCCTGATCCACTTGCTAAGGTTAGTAAGCAGTTACATGGCTGGAACACTAGACTAGCTATGTCTCAATTTGAATTAGAGGGTGGGGGTCATCAGAGAAACTCAAGCCATTAATATACAAGAAATATAATTATCTGCCCTTTGAAGAATGTTTTTATGATAAATAGTCTTACATGATCACATGTGTCAAACACTTTATAAAACATCATTATCATTATTTCTTCTTTATCATTGCTGGCCACATTTCACATAGGATAAAAGAAATGTTTATGTGAAAACATTGGCTAGAAGCCTTATTGAATGTTCGTGAATTGCTTCCAAGAATGAGCAAACTATAAAGGAGTAAGAAAACAGCTTGGTGAAATATAATGGAACTGGGTTTGGAGTAAGAAGAAGTGAGTACAAATCTTACTATCTTGGGACCTAAGGCACATCATTTAGCCTCAATTTTCTCATTTATCAAAGTAGGTGACTGGACTATATGACTTCTGAGTTCCCTCATTTCTAATAGTGCAGTATCACTAACCTCTGATTTTAAGGAATCAATGAATACAAACATCATCAAAGCATGAGTCACTTCATGCTCATTCAATTAATCAACATTTATTAAGCACTTATTATGTGTCAGGAACTGTGCTATATTCTGCAGATCATCAGGCTGATGATGGTGGAACTTCAAGCATTGCCTTAATATCTATTGCCAGAAATTGACCAATATGAATAGCAAGTTCTATCATTAAACATTCAACAACAGAAGCCAGTTGTGATGAATTATTAATGGGTAGGGGCTTTAGGAGTTTCCTTAAGGTTCAGTGTGATACAAATAAAGTCGGATCTAAGTAAGTGGAAAAACATCAGTTGCTTGTGGGTAGGCAGAGCCAGTACAATACAAATGACAATTCTACTAAATTAATTGACTTACTTAGTGCCATACCAATCAAACTACCAGATAATTATTTTGTAGAGCTAGAAAAAATAATATCAAAATTCATCCCGAAGAACAAAAGGTTCAGAATATTAAGGGAACTAATGAAAAGAAATGCTAGAGAAGGTGGCTTAGTCCTACCAGATCTCAAATTGTATTACAAAGCAGCAATTATCAAAACCATTTCATACTGGCTAAGAAACAGAGGGGTAGACCAGTGGAATAGGTTAGGTACTCAAGACATAGTATTCAATGAATATAGCAATCTACTTTTTGATAAACCCAAGGACCCCAGCCTCTGGGATAAGAACTCACTGTTCTACAAATTGGCTGGGAAAACTGAATAGCAGTGTGGTGGAAGCTGGGCAAAGGCCAATGCCTGACACCACACACAAGAATGAAGTTCAAATGGGTACATGATCTAGGTTTAAAGATTGATACTATAAACAAATTAGTGGAGCAAGGAATAGTGTATTTGTTGATTTGTGGAAAATGGAGAAATTTTTGATGAAAGAAGAGATAGAAAACATTATGAAGTGCAAAATGGATAATTTTGATTCCATTAAATGGAAAAGCTTTTGCACAAACAAACCAAATGCAACCAAGATTAAGAGGGAGGCAGAAAATTGGGAAAGAATTTTTGCAACTAGTGTCTGTGGTAAAGGCCTCATTTCTAAAATATATAGAGAACTGAGTGAAATGTACAAGAATACAACTCATTCCCCAGTTGATAAATGGTCAAAGGATATGAACACACAGTTTTCAGAGGAAGAAATTTAAGCTATCTACAGTCATATGAAAAAATTCTCTCTATCACTATCGATTACAGAGATGCAAATTAAAACAATTCTGAGGTACCACATCGCACCTCTCAGATTGACTAATATGACAAAACAGGAAGATGATAAATGTTGGAGAAGATGTGGGAGAGTTGGAACACTAATTCATTGTTGGTGGAGCTCTGAGCTGATCCAACCATTCTGGAGAGCAATTTGGAACTATGCCCAAAGGCCTACAAAAACATACATACCCTTTGACCCAGCAATGTCACTTCTAGGATTGTATCCTCAAGAAATCATAAAAATGGGAAAGGGTCCCACATGTACAAAAATATTTATAGCAGCTCTCTTTGTGGTGGCCAAAAACTGGAAATCAAGGGCATGCTCATCAATTGGGGAATGACTGAATAAATTACAGTATGTGAATGTAATAGAATACTCTTGTACTATAAGAAATGATGAACAAGAAGACTTCAGAGAGGCCCGGAAAGACATATATACTGATGCTGAGTGAAAGGAGCAGAACCAGGAGAACTTTGTACACTGCAACAACTACATAATGCAAGGAATTTTTCTGATGAACTTAGTATTTCATTGCAATGCAAGGATTTAAAATTCCCCAATGGACTCTTGAGGCAAAATTCCTTCCACATCCTGAGAAAGAACTATGGAATTTGATAGCAGAATGAAGCCGACCCTTTTCTTTTCTATTATGTTTTGTTTTGTTTTGCTTTGTTTTATTATTTCTCCCATTCATTTTAATTCTATGCAACATGACTAAGGTGAAAATGTATTTAATAGGAATGTATGCGTAGAATGTATATAAAATTGCCATCTCAGGGCGGGAATGGGAAAGGAGGGGGAGGGGAAAAATCTAAGATATATGGAAGTGATTGTAGAACACTGAAAGCAAATAATATAATTTAATTAAAAAAAGATTTGGTGTGATACAAGTATATGGGTGATGAATTTGGAGGCAAAACATTTTGGTTCAAATTTTAACTTCATGCGTCGTTGCCTCTGTGACCTTGGGAAAATCACCGAACCTCTCTAGATCTCAGTTTCCTCAGTAGTAAAATGAAGGTATTGGATTATGTGACCTATGGAGTCTTTCACTTATAAATCCATGACATTTATTTAGATTTATGTGGAGACTCAGAAGATGAACATAATATTCTGAATACTGTTCTATCTGAAAATAAATTTCACCTCTTTTGAATACATATTAATCTTTGCCAGGAACTATGGATCTAAACTTGATCATTCCTACCACCATATTAATCCTAAAATATGTATTTATTTTAAAAAAAATTAACTATGTTAGAAAGCAGTTATAACATTGTGACAATTCCTTCTTGGCCAACTCTAAAAACATTTTCCCTAAGGTTACTTTAACAGGCTGCTCATTAGAAATATCTCCTCTAGTTCCACATGGCTTCACCCTTGAGGTACAAATTCCAAAAACTATTCAGTGCTAAAAAATAAAACACTCAGTAATTATTGTCTCCCATTATATTACTGAAATGGATGCATCAAATGTATTTTTACCCAGAAGTAAAGACAAGGATTGTCTCAAAAATGATATTTTTAAGATAATTAAGTATATAGGTATATTATGTATCCTAGGAGAAAATGTGATGAGATATTTGTTCTTGCATCTCTTTTTAAATCTCTGATTTTAGTTTCATTTATTTCTAGTTCTCTGAGTTCATGGTGCTGAGACTTTTCAAGTGGAATTTTCCTGAAGTATACTTTAGTAGCAAAAAAGAATTGTCATACATCTTTTAAAGCTTGATGACTCACTGCCTATTTAGCAAAACTCAACACAATAGAAATTCATAAACATTTAAAGAGGATGAATCTTTTTCATTTATGCATTCAAACTATTTTTTTCAGTATCATTGAGAAAATCTTTGCCATGTACTAACAATGCCATGATAATTCATATAAATATCCTTTTCAAATAGGATAATAAGAACAGTCAGGTTTCTACCAATAATCTAGTAAGTGCTCCTGATAGCTATTTCCAACTCCAAATTCTGACTGCAACAATTTGCTCCTTCAAAGTACACTTCCATTTTACAAGCTTTACTCCTAATTACTACAGCAGACTAAGTATACCTGGTAAACCAGGCAACAGTAGATGCTTCAGAATGATTTTGTGTCTGTAAATTTTTCACCAGTAAATTGATTTATCAAGATTTAAAATTTTAGCATTTATCATACTTATTAAGCCTCTACTGCAAAAGTCCTTTACCTGAATCTATCTTGTAACTCTCTTACAAGTCAATTGTGTATATATGTGCCTTATAGCCTACTTATATTTTGCATCATTTCTGAAACCATTAACATGATCACCTACCAAGCATTCTCCTTTATGCTATTCAAAGTATTTGAATTTTCACCTCTTTTTAGGTCTTTAATGACTAACTGGAAGACAACTTGTGATTTTATCTTCAACCACTCAGCTAAAGTATTTACATAAAGTATATATTATTATTCATTCATTCACCAATTCAGTTAAAAATATAATTGGAAGGAACATATATATATATATATATATATATATATATATATATATATATATATCCCTTTTTATTATTGTAGATGGCAAAAATCTCCAATTTTCTAAAAGAACAATAAAAAAAGAAGGAAAGAAGGAAGGAAAGAGAAATGAAAGGAAGAAAGGAAGGAAGAAGGAAAGGAAGAAAGAAAGAAAAAGAAGGAAGAAATAGAAAAGAAAGGAGAGAAAATAAAGAAAAAAATGAAAAGAAGGGAAGAAAGGAAGGAAGGAAAGAAAAAAGGAGGGGAGAGAGGAAGGGAGAAAGAAAGAAGCCATAATTGGACATGAAACTACTAATCTCTACCATGCACAGTCTGAGGCTTTGTAGTGAACATTTCAAATTTTACCTTGTAATTATAACACTGCTCTACGCATCTCTTTTCCCTTTTAAACTCCCTTTGTTCTAGTGTTTGCTTGAAAACAATGATTCATTGATGTTATTTTCCTTCTCTTTCTTTTAAACTATCAGTATAAACTCTTTCCCCTCAATGCTGTTAATTATCCATCTCTCCCCTACCAAAGAAGCTCTCATCTGTAGCCAATAAATAATGTCATAATAAACAAAACTCTAAATAAATGGACGAATGAATTAGAATGAATGAAGAAGTGAAGAAAACACATTGGCATTCTTTGAAAATGTTTGCCTCATTCTGTAACTCCATGCTCTACATGATGAGGTGGTAAGCATAATTTATTACCCATTTTCTGGAGCCCTGATTGACCATCGCAGTGATCAGCATTCTAAAGACTTTCCTTTACAGTACAGAAGTCATTCTATTGAATATTCTACTAGTTCTGCTTACAAATTTCTTCATGTTATGGAAGTCATTAATGGTTTCTCTGACTCCACCCATTTTGCTGTTTCTTATGGTAGAGCGATATTCTTTACAATGATGTACAATACTTTATGCATCTATTCCCTATTTATTGTGTTTGTATTCTCAACTCTTTTTTTCTTGTTCAGATTAGAATGAGATTATGAAATATCATCCACCCCATCATATCTAACTATGTTTGTATATAAAAAAGAAAATGACCTCTAAATGGTAAGTTATTTATCTCAGTGTCCCTGACAACAACAAAATCTGAAAGGATATTTTAACTTCTATTATAACACAAATACTTAATCATCATTTGGTCCCTTTTAATTCATCAAATTTATTTAAATTTCCAAGATTCTCTTGTTTTTTTAGATTGCAATTCAAAGTTTCTATATATTCTTTTCATCAAAAATGCTTAAAGGTTTTCTAATCTGTTAAAACTTCCCTTGTCTCTGTAGGATTATATCCAGTTTTGCAGTGTCAATGTTCTTGGTTCTAACTTTTTATCTTTCAACTTTTGTAATTTTACATTCCAAGATTATCTCTCTACAGATATCTTAAGTCTTATATGATCCTAAATTTCAGTTTCACTTTAAAAAAATCTGTATTTTCATTTCTTCCAGTCTCACTTTTAATTCTTTTGACCAAGATATTTGTTGTTACTGTTGCTGTTTACTGCTGTTTTCTCTGGGACTCTGCACAAAGTTGTGGTAGTGTTACCCTCTCCTATTATTTATCTTTGGCTTCCTTTAATAGATTGTTTCATTGAGTGCAGCACCTCCTTACTCCTAACCTTCTGGCAGTCATGTTCTTCAGTTTTACATTTAGAAATTAGTGCCCTCTGGTACTCTTGTATGGGTTGGGTAGATTATGACTAGCCTTTTCCATCTATAATTTGGATGCCATTTCAGCTGCCAATATGGATTCAGGGACTGGTGTTAGGTCCTAATCTCTGCCTGAATTCCTGCCAACTGTCTCAAACTCCTTGTGGTAAATTGCAGGTTCTGTTTCATCCAGTTTTGTTCTTTTTTCTCTTTACATGGTCATAGGATCATAGATGTAAAGGTAAGGTAGATTTTAGAGACCATCAAGGAAGACTGAAGCTATCTGGGGCTAAATTACTTGCCCAGCATCAACAGGTAGGAAATGTCTGATATAAGTTTTAAATTCAGCTTTCTCTGATATCATGTCCAACTACATGTTCATGTACAAATCATAATTCCCTCCTGTCATTAAGAAATATTTCTGACTTCTGTTGTAGCCTGATAGGTCCCAGAAGATGATGAAAACCATACTAGTCTCATGCCTATCCACAGATCTACTGGAATGGATGATCCGGCACCAGAGTGGCCTCCTCCTTTTTTAGTTCCCCATGCTCTAATGATCATACAGAGTGGGGTCCTGGCTTCCTCAACAGTGGCTTTTGAGGTCTCTTCTAAATTGCTCCTCCCTCTCCCTCCTCTTGTTCTGCAAGAACAAGGACATGATTCAAAATCAGGTCCTTAATCATTGCAGCTTATATTCTCTTGTGAAGCCCTTTTCTGAACATTGGCTGGCTTCAGATACTTTTGTAGAAACTCCCACTGGAGTTTTCATCTCAACTTTTTTCATATTCTGCTCCATCTGCAAGTGTTCAGATTAGCTTTCCTGGTTTGCTTCTTCCTTCCCTGCTTCCTCCTGCTTTTGTGTTTACCTGCTCTTGGTCTGACTTCCTTGGATCAACAACTCTCCCCACATGCACTGTCTCCTGGCTGTATTTTGTACAGTTGTTGTTAGGTTGGAGGAGAGGTAATCATCTTTGGCTCACAACACTCCTAAGTGACTAAAGAGCAAAGTGAAAATGTAATTGTAAAATATTTATCAAAATGAATAAAAATATAACAAAACCATAGACAATAGTAATGTATGTTTTTCCAAGTTAATGCGTAGCCCACAGGGATTGTGATTTCTGATTTAGTGGCCTCTTTCTCTTTAGTTTTGACTCCAGTGGGTTAGAGAACTCTTGTTTTGAGAATGCTGAGTGGCCCAGTAGGTAGAGTGCTGAAATTGTGTCAAAAAGAACTAAGTTTAAATCCTACTTCAGTTGCTTCATATGACCAGAACAAGGAATTTTAGCTTCTATTTTCTCATCTGCAAAATGGTCATAATAATTGCTTCTATCTCAGAGGATTGTTTTAAGCCTCAAATAAGATAACACATAAAATGTTGAAAAATTTGATTTCAATTCCAACTGTTACGATTTCTTTCCAATTCTTGTTATCTTTGCTCTTTCTGGTATCCTTTTCAGATAGTACCTGGCTTTCACCTTGAGCAGCTAGATTTCTCCATGATCTTTTGAGCACTGGAAATATCAACGATTTATTGGTATTCTTGATCTTTCCTTTAACAATAGTAGATTTGTACGGTCAGGTTTTGTTTTTGTTATTATTTGCTCATTTTTTCACCCTATTTCTTGACTGTGAACTTTATATTAAAACTAGACTTTGCTCACCTAGGGGTAGAGTGGCACTGTGTCTACCAGACTTCGGCCTTTTTCATGCTGCTGTTTTCAGAATTAGTTCTGGTAGTCTGCAAGTTTTTGGTGCTTCCAAAGTAGTATGATGTGGGAAGAGGTGTAAGTCACTGTTCCCCTGGTCTATGCTATGGTCTTTACACACAAAAGGCCCCTGTGCCTCTACATCTATAAACACTAGCCCTCCTCAGGGTCATATAATCACAACCACATTCCATGTTCCCCTGAAGCTAAGTGTTTAACACTCTTTACCCCCTGGGCTTGTAACAAGGATCCTTATTCCTGTAAGACTGACCATAGGTGCACCTCTACACCTTGTAAGTGCACCTGAAACTGAATATGAGCAATGAAATTGCCTGGTAGCAGCACCAGGTCCTGTGACCAATGCCAGCAAAAGGTCCACTGTAATTTCTTTCTGACCACTTGCCTTTCCCCTTTGCCATTTCTGGGTTGAGAGCTCTGGAAACTGTGGCTGCTGTTTTTACAGCTGTCTCCAGGGTCCATGGCAAATGCTGTCTTCAAGTGTGCTCCAAGCTGACCCTAAACCCAGTGTCACAGACCACTCCTGCCAACCTCCTAAGCTGTCTTGAGCTGGAAAAATATCTCATCCTGACCTTTTCTTGGCTACACCACTCCTGATTTGGGTTGAATATATTTCTTTAAAGTTGCTTAAAGGTGAATACTGGAAGGGTTCAGCTGGGTTGATGACTTTATTATGCCATCTTGTTTCTACCACCAATTAATTTACATGTTTAACTTGCCTAGTATCAACATGATGGCTTCTGAATAACAAAAACAGTCTCACAGTGGTTGCATTTCTATATCTAGTACATGACAAGGGCCTATGTATTCAATTATTCTTATCATGTAATTAGCTTTTAGAGGACAGGTATAAAATTAGAAGTGCCATTGTACCAAACTTGGAGTAAAAGGCAACTCAATCCAATCACACCTCTTTCCCCACTTGTATAACCTTGGACAAGTCTCTGAGGCCTTATAGGACTCATTTTCCTAATGTGTAGAAGGAGGAATTTGGAGTAAGTGACTTCTAAAGGTCCCTTCAATCTCTAATTCTGAGACTTTCATGAATTTATTTTGTAAAGTGCTTAGCAGAGCACCAGGTGAGAACAGATACGTGCTTGTGGAATATTACAAAATGAAAATAAATGGAGAAAAACACATCAATTTTAAAAGAGGAAGTTCCTTGGACATGTGGCACCTTGATAAAAAAGGGAATATAAGTGATGAAATCCATGTAGTATACTAGCTCTACATATAGATGTCCTACCCCTTCCCTTCCTCAAGAGAAAATGTGGCTCTCCTTCCTTTCTCTAGCCCCTCCTTCCCCCTTCCCACTCTCCAATCTGCTCCCCTACCCTCCTCTCATTTGCAGAGTTTCATGCAAGGCATTTCACAGACACAGAGAACTCCAATTAGGGAACTCCTTTTACATATACATACTGTGTACCTTAATGTCTTAGAGAGTGACATTGAGAGACATGCCTTTCTGGACCATCATGCTCATCTGCCTGGTTGTGCTCCTGGTGCTCATGGTTACCTTTATGTGCCATTTTAGGGCAAGAAATGGATAGTCTTCAGCAACAGATGGAAGAACACACAATCACAATACATGAATCGATGCCTTCAAAGATTCATAGATGGAAAGTCACTCAATGGACCTCTCTGTTATCCGTCCTTCTGCTGCTTCTAGGGAACTCAAAAACTCTAGCTTCAACCAAAATGAACAGAACCACCCTGCCCACACTCAGACGGTATTGGAACAATGACCCTGAATCCTTATAGAGCTTTATTTTCCTACAGAGAAGAAAACACTTATTTTGGACCTTATTCTTACTTTTCAAATATATAAATCCCATAGTTGGATGACTATAACTAGTGAAAATAAAACCACATAATTGTTACAAAAAAAAGGAGAAAATGTGAAGCTGTAAGGGGATGATAACACTGAACTTCAGACCAGATATTCTACTCACAAGATACTCAAGTCCTTCAATAGTAAAATCCTACTTTGTTTGGCCTATAATGCAGAATTTGCTTCAGTTACTGTGGCTGTAACTGTGTGAGGGTTAAGAGCTTCTGAAGAGACAAACATCACTTGGGAGAGGGAGGTAAGGGAGAAGGGAAAGGAGTAGGGGAAGGGAGGAGAGAGGGAGGTGACATGAGAGAAAGAGAGGAAAGGGGCAGAAATTAGGAAAGGGAGAGAGGGGGAGAGCTGGAGAGGGAGAGAGAAAAAGAGGGAGAGACAAGAGAAGATGAGGGAGAGTGAGAGGGGAGAGGAGGAGACATAGAGAAGAGGAGAGTCCGAAGTGGGGAAGAAGCAGGGAGGGCGAAAGTTGGGAGAGGAAAAAGGTGGAAGGGGGAGAGGAAGAAAAGGGTAGGGAAAAGGGAATGAGGGAGAGGTGTGGAGGGGAGGGGAGAAAGAGGGAGGGTAGAGAGGAGAAGAAGGGAAAGGGAGGAGAGAGGGAGAATATTTAGTAAAGAACTCTCTTGTTAGGAGGTAGTTTAAATTTTGGAAAAATGGCAACATGTCACTTCGTTAATTTGTGTGAAGTAATCTGTTCATTTTTATAACATTCCTCTTCCTCTTTCCTCTAATGTTTTGTTTTAATGCTTTCTTTAATTGCCCTATTGTCTGAAAGTGTATATAGTCAGTCTTTTAAAAAACCTGGCAATGGATATCAGAGGCTTCCCTATAAAAATTACAGGGACACACTAAGTGTTAATGAGAAAACTTAAGCTTGGCATGTAAATACCTGATGAGAAGGGGAGTTTATCTATGATGAAAGGGAAAAAAATATTCCCTTCAGATTGAAAAAAAAGACAGTTATGAGAATTTAAGTTGCTGATGTGATGACATAGTGCAAAGCTGTTATTATGTCTCTTGGATAAAACAAATCTGAAAGGGAAGGAAAAATCCAAAGCTCCGAAAAGAAGTGAGCTATAAACTTCAGCAGTTAATTAAAGGAATAGCTGAGATAGCAGGCAAATGCCCCATGAAGAAAGTTGTAAGAACATTAATTCCAGGAGTTCAGAGCTCCATGGGCTGTCAACATTGAAACTAGCAATTAAAAATCAAAGAGGTAGTGGGGGGATTAGAAAGTCCTCCAGATTTTGCTTCAGAGGACCCAGGTGTGAATCTTGCCTTTTTGCATTTTATTGCATAGTTAACCTCAAAAAAACCACTTCATATATTTAGGTTATCAGAAAACTCAGGGAGTGTGACTGGCTAATCTCCAAGGTCTTTTTCATTGCTAAATTAATGAACACATGAAGTCAAGAATAAAAAGAGCTTTAATAAATGTTACACTTCATAAAGGATTTAATGGAATATAATATTTATGTCTTTCTAAATATAATCTAATAATAATATTTAATTGATCATAATAAAGTTATATGTTTCAAAACAAAAACAAACTGAATTGGGAAAGCACACTGATATAAACATGTCTTTCATTTAACCAAACCTATGGCAGACTGAGCTTCATAAACCTGCTGTCATTGATAAACAATACAAATTTACATTGCAGTTGTAAGCCAAGTATCTACGAAAAGCAAACAGATTCTTGGATGCCAGTCTTACAAACTTAAACCTAAAAATGGAAGGGCAACTGTTATAATTGGCATATATATGTGTATATATTTATATATACAAATGTTATTGCATA
Source organism: Bettongia penicillata ogilbyi (assembly GCA_023548195.1). Taxonomy (NCBI): domain Eukaryota; kingdom Metazoa; phylum Chordata; class Mammalia; order Diprotodontia; family Potoroidae; genus Bettongia; species Bettongia penicillata. Next base: position 46,829 of record JAJHZJ010000807.1, on the reverse strand, counting down.
TATTGTATATCATATGCAGATATTAGGCATTAATATATAAAATAATCTCTCCAAGGCTTTGGGATACTGTGTGTGCATTTTAACTTAAAATGATATCACACACACACATATTTTATATATATATATATATATATATATATATATATATATACACATGCACACATATGAATATATTTATATATGTATACACATATGCATATATACATTTGCACGCATATGTGTATGCGTGTATGTATATATGTACATAATATATATATATATAATATATGTATATATATATATATACACACACACACATATGTATGCATATATTTCTATATGTCTCAATGGTTAGAGGTTTTCTAGTCCTGGGGGTGGGAGATAGCATTTCTAAAACGAAGGTAGAACAATCACAAACTTTGGTGTATGTCTTTTTATTTTTGAATTAAGAAGTCATTAAAAAACTTGTGTATTTCTATATAAAAATGGCAGATTATATACAAAACCAATAGCCTATTAAAGCATAACTGTCTACCTACCTAGATACTTACCTATGTACACATCTATCTATGAAAGATTTCTAAGAGTTCTTGACCAAATAACAATGGAAAGAAATTATGAAAAGAGAATTAACAACTTGGTAAAAGAGACACAAAAATACTGAAGAAATAGTAACTTAAGAAGTTTAATTGTTCTGATGGTAAAAGAGGCACAAAAATTCACTGAAGAAAAGAATTCCTTGAAATGAAAAATTGGCCAAATGGGAAAAGAGATACAAAAGTTCACCAAAGAAAATCATTCCTCATAAATTCGAATTGGGCTAGTGGAAGTTAATGGCTCTATAAGACTTCAAGAAATGACAAACCAAAATCAAAAGAATGTAAAATCAAAGAAAATTTGAGAGATCTCATTGGAAAGAAACAACTGAACTGGAAAATACATCCAGGGGAAATAATTTTAAAATTATTGGGCTACCAGAAAGCCATGATAAAAATAAAAGCTTAGACATCATATTTCAAGAACTTATCAAGGAAAAGTGACATACATCTTAAATCCACATGATAAAACCAAAATTGAAAGAGTACACCAATCACCTCCTGAAACATATCTCAAAGTGAAAACTCTCAGGAATATTGTAAGCAAACTGCAGAGCTCACAGGTAGTGGAGAAAATTTTGCAAGTATTCAGAAAGTATTGTGGAGCCATAGTCAGAAACACACAAGATTTAGCAACTTTCATATTAAAAGGTCAGAGGGCTTAGAATATTATATTCCAGGAGGTAGAGGAGCTACTATTACAAACAGAAATGACCTACCAGCAAAACTGAGTATAGTTTTTTGGGGGGCTGGGGGGAGTGGATGAAAACTTAATAAAATAGAGTTTTCAAGAATTCCTGAAGGAAAGATTACAACAGAATGGAAAATCTGACAGTAAAACAGAAGAATCAAGAGAATCATATAAGGGTAAAAATTAAGTAGTAATTATTAGGGACTCAAAGTTAAACTATTTACTTTTCTATATAGGAAGATGATACATGTAATTCCTAAGAACTTCATCATTATAAGGGAAGTTATAAAACAGACTAAGGTCACAAATGTGACTTTATTACGTTGGGATGAACTCAGAAAAAATAAATAAATCTAGGGGTGAGAAAGTTCAATGCACTGAGAGAAGAGATAAGGGAAAGATAGAATGGGGAAATTTTTCTCATATAAAAGAGGCATGTAAGGAAAATCTTTTACAGAAAAGGAGAAAATGAGAGGACATTTAACAGTACTTTAGTCTCATGTTAAAATTGGTACAAAATGAGAATTATGTTTGGGTGTGAGCACACATGCACTCACTCATTTGGATATAGAAATCAGTCTTACCTGAAGCAGAACCAAGATTTCAAAGTAGAAGCAGAGATTCGCTAGAGCTCTCCCCCCAAACTCAGCTAAATATCTGTAAAAATGACTCTAAACAAATTCTGGAGCTACAGAACCCACAGAATGATGGAGTGAAGCAAATCTCCAGTCCAACACAACTAGAAGGTTAAAGGGAAGCATCTATCCAACACAGCCCTGGGAGCAGAACTCAGTCCAGTGTGTGATGCACCTGCACAGACAAGGGCTGAGCAGACCTTTGGGGAGGAAGTGAATCTCTGGCACCCATGGTGGTTTCCAGACTTCACAACCCCAAAACACTGAAGAGAAATTGGAAGGTCAGTGAACAAAACCTGTTGGACTTGTGTGAGAGAGTAGAGTGGTCTGATCCCAGACCCAGGGAGCAGAGGGAGAAGAGGAGCCCAAGGCAACAGTAGCAGGGGCAGAGTCAGTGGCTATTTCTGGAGCTCTAGTCCCACACATTTTGAAGGAAACAAGTGACTCACAGTACACTCCCCACAACCCCACTGGAACCAGAGAACTACCTTGACAAAGAGTTCAAAGTTAAGTAATTGCCTGGGGAAATGAGCAAAAAACAGAAAAAGAAACACATTATAAAATCCTATTTTGGTGACAAGGAAGACCCAAATATACAAACAGAAGACAACAAAGTCATAGCTACTACACCAATGCCTCCAAGAAAAAATGAACTGGTCTCAGGACATGCTCAGAAAGGATGTTGAAAATCAAGTAAGAATAAAATATTCTTTATCAAAATATTATCTTTCCACATTGCAATTTTAATTTCAACTGTAAACAGTTCAACTTAAATAAGTCACTTATGATTTCTCTTTCCTCTTTACCTTCTCATGTTTCTCTTGATTCTTGTTTCAAAAGTCAAAGTTTCTATTTAACTCTGGTCTTTTCACCAAGAATACTTGAAAGCTCTCTATTTCGTTGAATGACCATTTTTCCCCTGAAGTATTATACTCAGTTTTGCTAGGTAGGTGATTCTTCATTTTAATTCTAATTCCTTTGATGTCTGGAATATCATATTCCAAGACCTCTAATTCAAGAGTAATCTCTACTCTTGAAAATCAAGTAAGAATAAAAATCGGGAAGAGAAATTAGAATAATGCAGGAAAATCATGAAAAACAAGTAAAATACTAAAGGGGACCCAAAAATGCTGAAGAAAATAATACCTTGAAAGGTAGAATAGCCAAAATGGCAGAAGAGATCCATAAAGCCAATTAGGAAAAGCATGCCTTAAAATGCAGAACTGGACAGATGGAAAAGGAGGTCCCAAAGCTCACTGGAAAAAATAATTCCTTGAAGATTAGAATGGAGCAGATGCAAACTAATGACTTCATGAAAAATCAAGAAATTATCAAACAAAACCAAAGAAATGAAAAAAAAAAAAGGAGACAAAGTGAAATATCGCACTGGAAAAAGAACTGACATGGAAAATAGATCCAGGAGAGACAATTTAAAAATTATTAGACTACTCAAAAACCATGGTCAAAAACATAGCCTATACATCATTTATTCAAGAAATTATCAAGTATAACCACCCTGATATATTCTAGAACCAGAGGGCATGATAGATATTGAAAGAATATATTGCTGGTCCCCTGAAAGAGATCCCAAAATAAAAACTCCTAGGAATATTGGAGTCAAATTCTTAAGCTCCTATGCCAAGGTGAAAATATTGCAAGCAGCCAAAAAGAAACAATTTGAGTATTGTGGAAACACAAGCAGGATAACACAAGATATAGCAACTCCTACATTCAGAGATTAGAGGTCTTGGAATATGATATTCCAGACATCAAAGGAATTAGAATTAAAATGAAGAATCACCTACCTGGCAAAACTGAGTATAATACTTCAGGGGAAAAATGGTCATTCAATGAAATAGAGAGCTTTCAAATATTCTTGGTGAAAAGACCAGAGTTAAATAGAAAATTTGACTTTCGAAACAAGAATCAAGAGAAACATGAGAAGGTAAAGAGGAAAGAGAAATCATAAGTGACTTATTTAAGTTGAACTGTTTACAGTTGAAATTAAAATTGCAACGTGGAAAGATAATATTTGTAACTCTTGAGATTTTTCTCAGTATCAGGGTAATTGGAGAGATTATATGTATTTAAGATGAATTGAATATGAAGGGATGATATACAAAAATAAAATTAAAGGGTGAGAGAAGAATATTTTCAGAGTAAGAGAAAGGGAGAAATAGAATGGAGTAAATTATCTCTCACATAAAAGGGGCAAGTAAAAGCTTTTGCCATGGAGGGGAAATGTGGACAAGTGAGAGAGAAAGAATGAACCTTACTCTCATCAATTCTGGCCTAAGGAGGGAATAAAATGCATAATCAATTTGGCATGAAAATCTGTTGTGTATTACAGGTAAGTAGTGGGCAAAGAGGATAAGTGGGAGGGAGGGTCAAATGGATGATAGAAGGCAGGACAAATGAGAGGAGGGGTAATTAGAAGTAGATACTTTTGAGTAGAAACAGAATCAAAAGAGACAATAGAATAAAGGGAGGCAGGATAAGATGGAGGGAAACATAGTTGTCTTTCACAGCATGACTATTATGGAAGTATTTTGCATGACCACACATGTATAACCTGTATCTAGTGGCATGCCTTCTCAATGAGAATGGGTGGAGAGGAAGGAAGGGGGAGAAGTTAGAACTTAAAGTTTTAAAAATGAAAGTTAAAAATTGTTTTTACTTGCAACCAGGAAATAAGACATACAAGCAATGGGGTATAGAAATCTATCTTGCCCTACAAGAAAATAGAGGGGAAGAGAATGAGATAAGGGAGAGTTGTGATAGAAAGGGGAAAGGGATTATCTGAATACACGATCTCTTTGGGTGGATGGAGCAGAGAGATGGGGAGAAAATACGGAACTCAAAATCTTGTGGAAGTGAATGTTGAAAACTAAAAATAAAAAAAAAATTAATTAAAAAAATAAATCTATCTTACCCAACAGAGAAATAGGAGGGGGTAGGGGAAAAGAGATATGGAGGGATGATAAAAAAGAGGGCAGATTAAGGGAGGCAGTTATCAGAAGCAGATCATAATTTTCTGGAGACACAGGAGAGAGAGAGAGAGAGAGAGAGAGAGAGAGAGAGAGAGAGAGAGAGAGAGAGAGAGAGAGAGAGAGAGAGATAAACAGAAACAGAATAAAATAGGATGGAGTAAATATCCAATTAGTGATCATAACTGAATGTGAATGGGATGAGCTAACCTATCAAAAAAAAGTGAAAAGAATGGGTTGGAAACTAGAACACAATAATATGTTGTGTACATGAGACACAGTTGGAACAGAAAAAACACACACAATGTTAAAATGATGGGAAGAAGGAAAATCTATTATGCTTCAGAGGAAGTGAAGTAGACAAGGGTAGTTATCATGATCTCAAACAAATTAAAAGCAAAATTAGACCTAAATGAAAGAGATAATCAGGGAAACTACATTTTTACTAAAAGATACCACAGACAATGAAGTCAGCAAGTTGTATAGCAAGTTGCTCTGATAAAGGCCTCATTTCTAAAATGTATAGGGAACTGTCAAATTTATAAAAAAAAAAGGAACTATTGTCAACTGATAAAACATCAGAGAACATGAGTAGGTAATTTTCAGAACAAGAAATAAAAACTATCTATAATTGTATGTAAATAGTGCTATTCTGAGGTATCACTTCACACCAACCAGAGATGGCAAATGCTTCAGGGAAGAGGGGAAAATAAGTACATTAATCAATATTTGATGGAGTAGTGAACCAGTTCATCCATTCTGACTAACAATTTGAAACTATGCATATGGAGCTATAAAACTGTGCCTACTCTTTGATTCAGAAATGCATCTACTAGGTTTGTACCCTGAAGATAATCTAAGAAAAATGAGAAGTACTTCTATGTACAAAGGTAGTTATAGCTGCTCTTTTTGTGATGGCAAAGAAATGAAAAGTGAGGGAATGCTAATCAATTGGGGAATAGCTGAACAAATTTTAGGACATAATTGTGATGGTTTTCTACGGGGATGGTTTCAGAAAAAAATGTCAAGGCATATAAGAACTGATGCAAAGTGAAGTGAGAAGAGCAAGATCATTATGCACAGTAACAGCAATGTTGTATTGATGACCAGCTTTGAAAGAATTGACTCCTCTAATCATTATAGTGATCCCAGACAACTCCAAAATACTCATGATAGAAAAAATTCTACTCATTTTCAAAAAGAAAACTAATGAATTCTGAATGGAAATTTAAATATAATTTTCTCTCAATTGTTTTTTTTTTTGGTTCTTTGTGATATGGGTAATACTGAAATATGTTTTGTAAATTTTCACATCTAATTGGGATATTGTTTGCATTCTCTGTTGCTGGGGTTAGTTAAGAGGAAGGGAGAGAATCAGGAACTTAAAATACAAAAAGAAAATAAACTTACAATTAAATCTTAAAAGGTTATTTCCATCATAATGTTGTCATCATTATATAAATGATTATGAAAATTCCACTCACTTCATTTTGTCCCCAGTGGACCAAAATCTCTTTATAGTTTTTTTTCTGACATCTGTGTTTTTCATTAATTTTATGGCATCATAATATCACAATACATTATTATACCAAAATTTATTCAACTGTTCCCAATGGATAGACATCACTTTTTCCCAGTCATTATAACAAATATGCTTCAACTAATGCTTTTATTCAAATGAGTATTCTCTTTTCATTTTTTATGTATTCAGATATATTACTAATGCATTTATCAATGAGTCAAATAGTATGTCACATTCACTGTCTTATTGGACATGGTTTCAAATTCATTTCCTGAATTTCTGGACAAATTCACAGCACCATCAACAGTACTTTGTTATTATTGTACCTTTATAATCCTTCCAATAATTGCCAATTCAATTATATATCATCTGGACCAGTCTAATCAGTGTATAGTCACAATTCCAAGTTACTTTAATGTGCATTTTTCATTTTATTGATTTGTTGCAATTTATGGGACTTTTGACGCTCACTTTTGATAATTTCTTATCTACCTTCAAATCACTGAATCACTGAATGTTTGTTGCCTTAGACAAACTGAAAACTGGGAAAGATCTTAGCTTAAAAATGTCAGTTTTCTCACTGCATCTGGGGTCCTTTGCAGTCAACCTGACTTATGTCTTGCCACTAGACTCTGATGCCTCTGGAAGAGAGAGTGAGGCTGATGACTTTACATGACTATCTCACTTAAAAATCATTAGCTAGCAAGTCATGACAGCACTCTCCTGACATCATTGGGCCTGTTCAAGAACAAACAATAAACAATGACATTTTCATTATATGTCATCTTTTCCAATCTAGGTTTAAGGTAAAAAGTCCAAGATATTTTAATGAGCATTTCTCTTACTAGTGATTTATTGTATTTCATGGTTCTTCTGACACCTTACTGTTTTGGTAATTGCTCTTTTACATTCTTTGATCATTTGTCTACCGAATAACATCCTCTCTTCTCAGGTATTTGATCCATTTGCCACAAATATTGGACATCATACTATTACCAGAGTAAGTCATTGGTAATATACAGAAAGCCTGAAGATCTGTTGGATGGATATTTTATACAATTTTACTTTGCTGAAGCTATTAATATTTCAATTGATTATAGTTGATTCTCTTGAATTTTCTAAAAAAATACATTCTCAAAAGAAAACACCTTGTCTATTAACTTTCTACCAATTTCATTAACCTCAGCATATCCATGAGGTACATCAAATAATAGTGATGAATACCAGGAGTTTTGCTTTATCCCTGATCTTATTGGAGATGCTTCTAGTATTTCTCTATTATAAATAATACTATTTCTTGGCTTTAGATTGGTAATATCTATCAAAATTAAGAAAACTATATTTATTCCTAGGTTATAATAACTGTTTAAACAAAAATGTTTATGCTGCCAACCTTTTTTTCCTCATTGATATAATGATGCACTTTTTTTGTTTTATTCTCACTATGCTTATTGTATCATAATATAGAAACAATTACACATTCTTCAAAGCAATCCAACTTTATTACAGCAGATACATAAACAGATATCTTTATATATGTACATATTATATGACTATACTCTTTTTTTAGTATTTATTCAACAATTTTGTTAAAAAACAAATTAGATTAATGTGTTTCTTTTAGTCTTTTATCTCAGAGGTTAATCATTTATGTACATGTCTTGATTATTATTCCTATTTTATATTAAATAGAAAAAAGGTATTGGGTGAATCCTGAAATACCACTGCTGATAGGACTCAGCATTCAGTTGTCCCTCAAATGCTTAGCCCCCTTCACCTGCCTCCCCTACTGGGTTCTTATGTATCAGACTTATTTATTTAGTGTCTGGTTTCTCTCCCAGTTATAATGTCAATCAATAGTCACATTAGTAAGCAGGTTAATTAGATTAGTAAGAAATATAATCAAAAGAGAAATTTTAATCCTATGTAACAAAGACTCTATATTCCATTAGGATACCTTTCTTTAAGTCAGAAATCCTTTTTGAATGAAGATCTTCTCACTTTTGTCCCCTTGCCATTGTACAAGATTAGTAATGAGAGCTATTCTGAAAGTACAGTGTCTTATTTTTGACTTCTCATTTCCTTGTGAAAGGGAGATAAATATAGTTAACTAGTGATTAATTGTCTACACAAGGATTTAATAAGACTTTTTAAACTTTCAGTGATTCTCAGGATCACAGATGCACAGAAAGATCAGATAGCAGTATGCTGGTTCTGGGACCCCATTACTCAAAAACATTATGGTTCAAGCACCCTACAGGCTAATGCTCACAAGATACTGTCTGATTGACACAAATCTGAATCTCACATGGAGAAAGGATGTCTCTGACTTCTCTATGTTTCCATTTATTTTTCAATTGTGAAGTCTAAATTTTTTATGACATGTGATGTCATAACCCTCCCTCTGCATAAGCCCAGGAGAACAAATGAGAGAATCTGAACATGTCAGAACATTAGATCCATGACAAGGGTCTGGAATGTCCTCATTTACATCTATAAAGCCAACATTTGGAGTCATTCTGAAGTGTATGAACCTAGTTTGCAACTTGGAATTCTAAAATCAACTTTTTGTTATCACATGGCCAACTTCTTCCTTTTTTCAAGGTTTCCACCTGAGCTGGGCTTCCTAAACCAAAAGATTTCACATGAATTATGACTTAATATCCCTTACTCTTTATGCATAGCAATGCCATTTATCATCTCATCAAAGGGGCTCAGACAATCGTATTGAAATGAATCTCAATTTTCAGATTAATTAACTGGGATTTGAAGACAGGCCAATTCAGTGAAGTAGAGACTTGTGACAGGTTTTTAGATAGTTTATCAGTATCAAGCTTCCCTAACTTGATGCATTCTAACAACCGTGAAAAAAATGTTATCAATAGTTTAAATCCTTTGTGTAATTATATTGGATTTCCTGTTTATGTTAATTGTACAGATCCAGGTACAATCAACACATCAGAACAATGGTTTCTGTTGGAGGCAGAATAATGTTGGAGGCAGTGAATAGAGAATTCCATACCTGGGTCTGAATATTGACTCAGACATTTGCCAGCTGTATAATCTTGGACAAATTACTTAACTTATCTCCACTTCCACATCTTTGTATGTTCAATGGAAGAAATAATAGAGCAAGCATGAGACAATGAGACTATTTCTTTACGTAGAGTATGAAAACTTAGTTTCGAATCTACCACTTACAGTATCTGTGACCTCAGTGCCTTCACTTCTCTCCCTCTAAGTTTCTTCATCTATAGTATGGGACAGGAGATAGATGGCCTCTGAAATTCTTCCCATCTCTGTCTATATTGCTCCTCTACAGGGTTGTCAAGGAGATCAAAGGAGATAATGCATGAAAAATACTTTCCAAACCTTAAAGTACTATAAAAACAACAGGTACTTGTATTTTTTAAACTATTTGATTTGAATGTTATCTATTTTCTGGTTATAATTTGAATTGCTGGTAATTTTTCCTACCTCCTATTTACTTCACAAATTGCCAGGATATGAAAATTATTTTGCTTCAAGAAGTCGCATTTCTTCTCCTGCCCTATCAGAATTTGGCAGCAAAGGAGAGAAATCGACTCCTAACATAAAAAACAAAGCTTTTCTGTGCTGGTCATTAGCTACATAACAGAATTTAATGGGGATGTAACTCTGTCTATGAACCACCATTCCGGCCAGCCCCATCTGCTTTCATTTTCAGAACAGCCTGGTGAATCAACTGAAATAAGCAGGTAATTACCTCTAGGATACCTCCAGAATAACAGACATCATGGAAGTGGTTGAGACTTAACATTTAAAATTGGTAGTACTGACACATCTTTAAGAGTAAGTATTTAAATGTTTTTCACCTATTAGTGAATAAGTTAACATATCAAATTAGTATATAGGTTGGACATGAAATTGTAATGAAGAGAACAGAAATAGAAAACACTATCCAATGAAAATCTGAACTGGAAAAAACTATACAGTTCCAGATGGCTCAGCTGAATCAAGTATCAGGCTGTATGAGGAAGGTTGATTGAATCAAGGATAATGACGCCTACTGATTTTGGCAAAGATTTAAATCACCAAATTCATCCAAGTCTGGAAACCATGCAAATTACAAACTGGAGATACTAAAAAAGAGTCTCTCCAAGCTAGATTGATATAGGAAATTGTACAGAATTAACCAACTCATGGCAGGAATTTCTTGGGAGTCAAAAAAATATTCATATGATGATTTAAAATTCCTCAGTTTACATATATGAAAAAGGGAGAAGTAACTGCTATGCCATAATTATGAAAACAGAGATAATAAGCAAAATCCATTTCCAATTTTTCTTTTGGATGTTCTTTCTTTTTTTATTTTTCATTTTTTCTTTATTACTTTTTTGAAGCAAACAAAAAGAGTCAGATTTGTAGAAAGCTGGAGTTGTAATGGACTGAATGTGCTTTATTATCCATCCTCTTCCCTCAAAAAGAGAATGCCTTCCATAAATTCCTAAAGAATGTATATCCTGTCTCTGCTTAAAAACCTTCTATGATGGAGAACCAATTACTTCCCAAATCAGGACTTTTCATTTAGGGATAGCTGAAATTTTTGGTGATCTTCCTTGAAGTTTTAATCCACTGGTCCTAACTATATTCTCTGAAAGTAGGCAGAATAAATTTCATCACCCTTATGCAAAATAATTTTCTTTTTCATTTTATCAATTTGAAGGCATAGATCATTCTACTCAAATTCTACTTTTCATCCTTCCTTCCTTGCTTCCTTCCCTCCTTCCTTCCTTCCTTCCTTCCTTCCTAGTTTTCAATGGATATCAAAATTAGTGATTTGGAGTACTCTGAGAAGTTCTCTCTCTCTCTCTCTCTCTCTCTCTCTCTCTCTCTCTCTCTCTCTCTCTCTGTCTCTCTCTCTGTCTCTCTCTCTGTCTCTCTCTCTCTCTCTCTGTCTCTGTCTCTCTCTGTCTCTCTCTCTCTCTCTCTCTCTCTCTTCACACACGCACACACACACACAGTTTCAGTGTTAACTTGGGCAAAGGGGCTTCAAATTTTTAGTGTATAATTTTTTTAGAAAAAAATATTTAGTTTTTAAAAACAGAGATAATTATTGGGATGATTGATTTTTCCCTTAATATTCAAAGAATAATGGTGAGTTGTCTTTCCTACAACTATCTAGATAATTGCCTTAATTCTCAACTTTACTTTAAATGTATAAACTTGCTTCATCAAATCTAAATTTGAAATGGAATGGAAAATTCTACTGAACAAGACCAAAAGTTGTGATGGCCTATAAAGGAGGGAAATTTCATTTCATGCGTCACTGAAAACTTGCTCTGAAGGCTTTCTATAAAGTCCAGAGGCATCTAAATGTTAATGAAAAGGGAAAACTAGTCTATGAATTCCTCCAAAGTATTGCAATAGAGTCGTCAGGTGTAATGGACTTCTGATTTCATTTCACCATATCAAATGGCAACTTTCTTAAACATGTAACCTAAATGTATAACCAAACTGTATTTGCTTTGATAATCTTGGCAATCTATTTTTTTGGCTGTTTCTATTTTGGCAAAGGTTCATTAAAGTAACCTGTACTGATAGCTGACTGATAAAAAGAAAAACATATTACAAATCACCATCTCAATCTAGCAATCAGAAAGTGATTGAAAAGTAGTTTTGTAGAGATATGCTCCATAATGAGCAATCACGTCTGAGTCTATATCTACAAAGGGAGTCAACCTCATTATCTTCACCCTTTCCTACTAACTTTCCAGGGTCCAGGATTTAAGTTCTTTAAACCATCCTTAATAAATCTCACTGTGTAATGTACTTGTGCAATTCATTACATAGTTTTGCTTGTTCTTTTCTTAGGACACTTCTTCCCTGTCCTGTCCATTCCAGAAGTTGCTTCCTTGGCCTCCTCACCAAGCACCTAATGGGTTGATTTCTGTACCCTCAGACCTAATTTCTTTCTTCCTAGTGAAAGTCATGGTCCAAGATGTGAAGCCAGGAGACCTGGCTTCAACCTGACCTCTGATACCTGCAAGATATGTGAAATTCACCAAGATACTCTGGGAATCAATTTTCTTATCTACAAAATGAGCTTAATAATGTTCAGGCTACCTAGTTCAGAGAATGTTGTGAAGAAAATTCTTCATACATTTTCAAGTATTATATAAATGAATTATTATATCATTGTTGGTATTATTATTTTCCCAATCAAAGCAAGAAGGATAATTTCATATTGAAAGACTTCTGATGTGAATGGTTTGGATACTCAAATATTCACAAAGTTCACAAATGCACAAAACTTTCAACCCATTAATGCCTGAACACTTTCCTCTTGAGACTCCATGACCAAAATTCCAGTATCCTTTGGCCAACATTGAGAATATAATACCAATTAGTAAGGCACCTCTTAGGGCAGATAATACACTTTCAAGAACTTTGAATTTGGAATCAGAAGGACCTTGAAGAACCACCACAAAGTCATCTGATGTCTCTAGTCCTCAGTTTACACATCTTTAAGTTAGTAGTTGGACTAAATGACCTTTGTTATTTGTACTCAACTGTGAGGTAGAAAGCTTAATTGAAGAGGCTCAGGTTGTCCTTGATCCACACTTGGCTAATGGCATCATATTGGGTCAAAGACAGAAAGAAATGTTGCATTCTATGCATGTTAAATATCCAAAGAGTGTGTGCATAGGGCTTCAACAAGATGATCTGAGTTGTCATCTTTGATACTTAACATGGCATTATAATATACATCTTCCAGGAGAAAATACATTCTTTTAGGGCTGAACCTGTGTGTGTGTGTGTGTGTGTGTGTGTGTGTTTCTTTTTCTTTTCAACCAAGCCCCTACCTAAGTGTTTATTGTGGTTCATTGTATGTATTTGGTAAATATTTATTGAATTGAATTGAAAACTTCCTGGGGCTATCAACAGTTTTAATATAACACCATTGGGTATACCAGTTCTTCAAGGTCCTTATGATTCCAAATCCAGCTTTCTTGAAAGTATGTATCAACTACTCTGAGAGGTCCCAATTCTTCTTAATTGGTATTGTTTTTATCATATCTACTTGTTTATATTTATACAAGTATAAACTTTATACTCTATATATGATTTACTAGAATACATTTGGTCTTTTCCACTAACTGTGACATCACTTTGTTTTGTTTTCCTTATATTAAACCCCATTTGGTTCCTTCACCTTACTAAGCCTCATGAGTCAACTGTACTTCCCTCCACCCTCACATTTTCATGACAGAACTATGATTCTAAAGTTGGAACAACACTCAGAGGCCATTTAGTTCAACATTCATCTTCTAGTAAATTTACTAAGGTCACATAGGTAGGAATTGTCAGAAGTTCTATTTGAATTCAAGTTTTATTACTTTAAGAGCCACTACTCTTCCTACCATATAATTCTCCTTTTTGGTAATTTTCAATTTACAAACTTTGGAGTTGCCTTAAGGTGAACATTTTAGTGGGCTTAAAACCCAATTCAAAAGATGTTATAATGAAACTCTGATGCTGAAGGATGAGAAGAGCAGAGAGTCTTAGGGGAAAAATCACAGAAAATACCCTCATTAAGGGAAAATTGGAATAATTAAAAGAATTAGAGTCAGAGGTGAATTAAATACCAAATAGTAAAGAGAGATAGAAACTAAAGCAGTAGAAGATATCAAGAAGGTAAATGAGATAAACAAAATCTCAATGATTATTCAGATTTACAGAAAACAGTCAATGCCGATGAACTGACCAGTGATGAACGTAGAGATGGCTGGTCCAGTATAACAGTAAGCATGAAAGTCAAAATGCAAGACCATGCACTTGCATGCTTTCCATCAATGAACTCTCACTCCTAATTCCTACTTAGTCTTCCTTTTACTGCCTTCATCTTCCATTATTCTCAATGCCATTTTCTGCTCAAGCAGAGTCATAATTACTTTCTATTAGTTTTGCTTGAATTTTTGTTCTTACAAAACTTAATTCATTGCCACTCTCTCTAGCTAGGTATCTTTATCCTATTCCCTGTATCATTTTTTTTTTTACTGTTAACTTGTGGAATTAAACAATCATTTCTATAACAGCACAATAAAAGGATGGCTGTAAATGAAACTGAAAGTCTACTCTGCACAACTTGCTATTCCTTTCAAATATACAACAAAATTATCAGGTAAGTTTCCTTTTTTCTTTCTCTCACCCTCCCCCAACCCCACCGTAGATATGGCTAAGAGTAGACACAAATTGGCATACATATGTAAAATAATTCTATACATCCTTCTTTTGATCAATTCTTTGTCTGGATACTGGTAACTTCTTTCTTCATGTATACTTTGTAGTTAATTTATAGTAGACACAATAATTTATTCGCTGAAAGTTGTTCTTAAAACAATATTGTTAATATTGTATACAATATTCTTTTGCTTCTGCTCATTTCATCTTCATTATTCCATGCAAGTTTTTCAATTTTTCTAAAATCACTGAGCTCATGATTTCTCTTTTTTTCCTTAAGAATATTTTCATTTTTTTCAATTACATGAAAATAAAGCTTTCATCATTCATTTTTATAAGATTTTTCTCTTCCTCCCTTCTCTCCTCCCTCTCCAAGAAAGAAAGCAATCTTTTCTAGGTTATACATATACAATCATGTTAAATATATTTCCACCATTAGTCATGTTGTGGGAGAAGAATCAGAACAAAATGGAAAAAAACACGAGAGGAAAAAAAGCAAAATAGCATGCTTTGACCTGTATTCAGACTCCATAGTTCTTTCTCTATAAGTATATAACATTTTCCATAATGAATGTTTTGGAATTGTCTTGGATCATTGTATTAGTGAGAAAAGCTAAATCTATTACAGTTGATCATCATACAATGTTGCTGTTACCATATACAATGTTATCCTAGCTCCTGATCACTTCATGTCAGTTTATGTAAGTCTTTCCAGGGTTTTTTTTTCTGAAATCCACTTGCTCATCATTCATGTTTTTTACAGTCTTCAATATATGTATTTTTAGTTTACAACATTCACTTCCAGAAGTTTTAAATTCCCTCTCTCACCAAAACAGTGTGCAATTTGATATGGGCTGCTCATCATTTATTATAGCACAATAGTATTCCATTACATTCACATACAATTTCTTCATAAATTTCCCAATTGATGGGTGTCCCCTCATTTTCTAATTCTTTGTCACCACAAAAGAACTGCAATAAATATTTTTGAACATGTGGGTCTTTCTCCCTTTTGGGGATCTCTTTGGGATAAAGACCTAATAACAGTGTGTGTGTGTGTGTGTGTGTGTGTGTGTGTGTGTCCTTCATTGCCAAAGAAGACCATGCCATCAGAGAAATAATGACATGACTTGCACTTGACTTTGTTTTGAGTGAGGGAGGGCTGTGCAAGTCACCAGTCTCACTTCTCCTCCAGAGCCATCTGAATACAATGACCAGATATTCATCAGGATGACTGGAGATGACCCAGGATGAGGCAATTGGGGTTAAGTGACTTGCCCAAGGTCACACAGCTAGTGAGTGTCAAGTATCTGAGGTGTGACTTAGGTCCTCCTGACTCCTGCAGTGGTGCTTTATCCACTGCACCACCTAGCTGCCCCCTAATAGTAGTATTGCTGTGTCAAAAGGTATGTATGTACAGTTAGTTTATGGCCCTTTGGGCATAGTTCCAATTGCTTCCGAAAATGGTTGGATAAGTTTTCAACTCCACCAACAATGCATTAGGGTTCCAGGTTTTCCACAGTATCTTGAACCTTTATCATTTTCCTTTTCTGTCATATTAACCAATCTGATAAGTGCAAAGTGGTACCTCAGAGTTGTTTTAATTTGCATTTCTTCAATCAAATTTCTTCAAAAATAAGAGCTCATAATTTCTTATAGCACAATATTATTCCATCACAATCAGAAAGTGAAGCTAGTGACCTTGCACAACCCTCCCTCACTCAAAACAAACTCAAGTGCAAGTCATGTCATCATTTCTCTGATGTCATAATCTTCTTCAACAAGGAAGGACAAACACAACAACAAATATTCTATCATCTATTATACAATTCCCTGTATTACTTTTAAAAGTAATTTCCATCCCTTACAAAGTAACCCTATATCTTCTAAATAATCTTTGTCAGTAGTATATAATTTCTATATGAGATCCATTTAAATGAAGTCATAGTTTCAACATGATTTTTCCTCATGTTCCCTGTCTCCCTGGCTTATTTGTAAAGCATATGTCCTTTGCTTTTCTTTCCCATATGATTCTGTCTTCATCATTGAAAAGTAAGAAAATATTTTATGCTCTTCCCTGAGGCTCTTCTTAGCACTTAATAAAGAATCATTTTATTCTAAACACATAGAGACATTGGATCTTCATTAAATGTTGATTCTGTACTCAGTAACCAAATAATTATCTGAATAATTCATGGAAAATAATTCTTTCCCCTTGAATATCTAAGTAATTGAGGTCAAAGTTTTATTTCAAAGACTAGGTATTATATGGCTCACCTTTCAAAATTTCCACTTCATTTTGTGGCTATTCTGAAATTTTCTTCTCTTTAATCAGTCAAAACAAAACAAAAGCAACAAACAATGCAAACTGAATGATAAGGTCACTTCCTTTGTTCCAGGTGTTGTAGTATATTCTGTATTCATAGAACCTCTCTGTAATATGGCATTTGAAGTGGAAAAGAAAAAAAGATTGTTGAGTTCTCTAATGGGGCCAGTCCATCTTGTTCTCAATGGCTTTAACAAAGGCATCTATCAGCGGGCTCCTTTTCTCTTCTCCTGAATAATCAACTGCCTGAGTCTACACAAAAGATCGAACATGTAACATTAGGTACCATCTGTGTTGCTCATCTGATCTCAGGCCAAGTGATTCTCAAGCTAATCATGAAATCAAGTGAAGAACTTGATTGTGATTATGTTAAGGAGTAATAAAGAAATAAAACCAGATTTAAGCAGTATCTGTGTTAGATCACAAATTGAAAAGGAATGATGTATCCATTCTGCACTGGCTATAATTAAAAAAAAAAAAACCTCCTGGAACATCAAAATCTGAAAATGTTCAAGAGGGAACACATGTAAATACACACCCATGTAAATTGTACATCAGGTGGAGAATATCTGATGACCTCTCTGTCTCTGTCTCTTCCTCTCACCCCTGACTTATCAGCAAAGGAGATTTGACCTACTTTTTCTCCCCTCATTCAATTTTTTACTTCTCAAGAAGAGCAGCCTGGCAACTCTCCCTTACTTCCCACTTCTAGGCAGTCACCATTTTGGTTCTGGGCTTAGAGGGGGCCATCTCTTGATCTGTCTTGCCAGTGGACCTATATAACTACGGAAGAGAAAGTGAGGCTAGCAACCTTGCACAGTCCTCTTTCACTTGAATCATCTTCCTGATGTCATGGTCCTCTTGGAGAATTCTCCCCCCAAAAAACAACAGCTAGACTTAATACATTCATCTGATATGCTTTAGCCCTATTACAACTCAAAATTCAGGAACTCAAGACATTCACAAGTCTTTGCCTCATCTAGAGGCAGGGATTACAGGTATTGACCACTACATTCCTCTATTGCCTCTTTTAACATGTGAATTTTAATGAACAAAACATGTTTATAGTTCAGGTACCACCTTTTAATCCTTCCCAACTGTTACTGTTCCCTTGGTATAAAGTATATTAAATGGGGAATAGCTGAACATGCTGTGGTACATGGGAATGATGGAATGATGCTACTATATAAGAAATATAGTATGTAATGAATGAAGAATATAAGGCTCAAAACAGAGGAATTTATACCAAGTGAAACAAACAGAATCAAAAACACAATATACCCGGGGATAAAAACAATATAAATGGAAAGAAACAAAGAGTAAAAACTGAATGCTTTTTTCCCTCAATTATAATATCAAATTACTCCAAAATAAAACCACCAAAGAAAAGAAATGAAAATACCCACCTCCTTGTAGAGGTAGAGGACTAGAAATATCGTATAGAGCATATAAAAACCAATTGATGTGTTGATTCTGGTTCTTCAGTCTTTTCTGACACTTTGTGATTCCATTTGGGATATTAGAGTGGTTTGTCATTTTCTTCTGCAGCTCACTTTCTAGATAATGAAACTGAGGTAAGCAGTTAAGTGACCTGCGCCAGATCCCACAACTATTAAGTGTCAGAGGCTAGTTTTGAACTCAGGAAATAAGTCTTCTTGACTTTAGGGTTGGTATTCTATCTGCTATGCTATCTTTGTACCCTGTGTTGATTAATATTACTAAACTGTCCTCCCTCACCCCACTGTTATTTTATTCTTTACTTTAAAGGATAGTTTTTTTTGGAAGGGGAGAGATATATGAGGAAATAAAGGTTTCGCAAAAATAAAGTATATCAAAAATATTTTGTATTATAAATTAATACACATTATAATATACATCATATTATAATATGCATTCTAATATAAAATAAACAATGTAATATACATTATTTACTAGAATGTAAGCTCTTTAAGGGTCTTTATTTTTTTTATCTTTACAAGTTGGCACACATAGTAGATATGCAACAAATATTTGTTTAATAAAAGTGAATTGGTTTTGTCAAAATGTCCTTGGCCCCTTAAAATTAAAGATGAAAACCTGGTGTTTTCCATTTAAACTCAGCCTAAAAAGTTGATCTCTTCAAATGGTTAGGGACTACAGGCAAGCAAAAATCTGCTTAGATGTCTGGGTGCCAGTTATAGACATCTGTTCAATACATAAGCTAATATTGATCCATCTGCAGAGTTTATTGACTTGCCAGTTTCTTGGCTAAGGATGGATTATAAAAGGGATCAATCAGTATCAGAGATATAGCATTCACATCATTTCAGGTTTGATTCTTTTTTTTCACTGACACTGGAAATATTATAACTGAACAATTTCCACAGGGTCTGAAGCATATCATTTAGTAAACAATGTCTTATTTGAGTAAGTAAAGAAACAAAAAATAACATAAAGAACTCCAAGAGTTCTTACTATTATGTAACACTCAAATATACAAATAGGATTCATTCAAAATAAGGATCTTCTACCTGTAGATCTTGCATAATCTAGCCTATGGAACTACTCAAAGGGTCAGATAGGTAGTTTCATACTTTAATAAACATGTTTCTATTGCATTTATTTGATCATGAAAGGGAAAGGGATCTACAAAATATCACATGTTTCTCTACAAACTTATTAAAGTCTATAAGATTAAGGTGGTTTGGCAAAATTATGGACTCATCCAGTCAATAGTGAAAGTGGTCAGTCTCTTTATTTATTTACAGTATGCTTTGAAATTCTCCTGCAGGCAGTCTTTCCCAATAATCTCTTCCCCAGAGCCTTCTCTCTGTGATTACTATTTTCACTATGTATAATTTGAATATATGCAGATATCTGCTAGTTGTCTCATCCATTAGATTGTCAGAAAGTTGAAGGCAGAGACTATATTTTTTTTTTGCTTTTTGATGTAGCTTTAGAACTTAATACAGAACATATGACATAATAAATGTTTCTTGATGGATGGATTATATGTAATAAGGACATATAATTCTTTTGTCATTTATTTGGCCTATTCAAAACATCAAGGGAGGCAAAGGCATCAAGAGGAAGGGCAGTATCCACACCACTCCAGCTCCCCAAATTGGAACAGTAGCTGACACCTACATAGAAGGGATGACTGTTGACTTCCCAACTGAATTAAGGATCAAGATAGCTAAAAAGAATAGCAGTAACATATAATACATGTAGAACTTAAAAATAATTGACAAGTGATAAAGACCAACTTTCTCATTTTATAGATTAGGAAATTAAATGGTCAAGAATTGAAGTTATTTGCAGAGGAATCCACAGGTAGTAAATGACAAAGCTTACAAACCCCAGGTCCTATGACTGCAAATTTTTACATTATAAACTAGAATCTTCTAGGGGATGGATAGAAATCAAATGATAGTAGTGGTAGTAGTGATATTTATATAGTACCTTCTATATCAGGGATTGTAATTTCATTGCAAATATTATCTCACTTTCTCTTCAAAATAACTCTGAGAAGTAGGTGCTATTATTACCCCCATTTTGCAGCTGAGAAAACTGGGACTAGTTCTAGTTAAGTGATTTGCCCAAAGTCACACAGTTGATGGGGCAAAATCTGAACTCAAATCTTACTGATTCCAGGTTCAGCCTTCTATTCATTGCACCATCCAGCATAACCATACAACTAGGATTTTCATCAAGAGTAGCATGTATTAACATCTTCAGGTCATAAGATACTATGATGATTTTGTGAGAGCATTTCAATGATTTGGTCAGTTATTATGGTAATCTTTTACAGGTACACTTATGCCTACCTCCATTTAAGGAAGATTCATAGGCTCATTGAATTAAAAGGACCTTAGAGACCTTGTATTCTAATTCTCTTAACTGAAGCAGAGAAAACTTCAGTACCTTATTCAAAGTCATCCACAGGGTAAGAATCAGATTCAGAATTTAAATCCAAAACCGGTGCTATTTCCTTATACCATACTACTAACTAAAGGGTAGTTCAGGGATCACGGAAGCTCTAAGACTTCAGTTGTGGGATCAGAAGAACTCCAGATGCTAAAGAGTGCCAGGCATCTAATAGGATGTGATGATGTCCTTTATACGAGTTTATGATTAATTTCCCATGTCACAGCACAGAAGGTGGGGGCACTAATTGGCCAGATATTTAAAACTTTCTAGCTGGAAAATTTGTAGGCATTAATAAATCTAGAAATAAGAACTTCCCCAAAATTGGCAAGATGTATGAGAAAGGAAATGAGTTAAGCAGCTGTGTTATGTCTAGAGCAAAGATAACAGGTGGATGAAGAAGGATGACTTTTTTCCCCAGATGAAAACAAGAGTTTTGTGAACATTTTCAGCTGTGAAATTTTCATCAAGATTTATGAATTTTATGTGTAATATTAAACTAAACACTTAATTTTGTGATTAAAAACTAGAATGTTTCTTTTCAATATTATTGCAAAGACAGGGTTGAAATAACCCCATTTCAATTAGCCCTACTACATTTATTAGGAGAGATTTCATCACAGTTTTCTATTGCTTGTGGATATGACCTGGAACCCATCCCCACCCCCATCAGATGCAACAGGAAAACCATTTCAGATTCACCAAAGGACTTGATATACTCTCCACAACCTCAAGCCATCAAACAAGAAGTAAGTCAGTTACTCAAGTACCATTTATGTTGTTTTGATCCTTTGTTCTTGAAGAGGACCAGTGACATCAGTAATGTGATGCCTTGACTTGCCAGCGAATTTCATTTAAGTGCAGCAAGGCTATGTAAAGTCAACAGACTCTTTCTCTCCTTCAGAGTCATCAGGATTCCAGTGGCAAAACATAGGTCAGGACAAAAGGCAAGGGCCTTGGATGCAGTGGAAGTTTCACCAACTATATGCCAGACTCTACAAGTGCCGGGAAGAAAAAGGAATGGAAAAACAAACCCCAGTATTAAGGAACAAGCCACACAAAACAATCATGTACAAACAAGATAGATTGATGGATGGAAATATAGATACATTATGTATATTTTATGTATATGTGTACATTTTATGTATGTATTTACATATATGTATATTTTATGTATATATAAACACATTTATATGTGTGCACATACATACACATATTTGCACACATATAATCAATTAAGAGATAGTTTTAACCAGGGGACACCAAGTTAGAAAATTAAGGATAACTGGGAAGACCTTGCAAAAAGTACAATTTCAGAGATTTGAAAGAAGCTTGGGAAGCTAGGAGGAGAAGAGGAAGAAGAACATTACAGGCATGGAGGAGAGCCAATGAAAATGCTTATAGACAAGAATTTGAATGTCATGTGTGAGAAATAGCAAAGATGTCAGTGTCACTGCAGTACAGAGTACATGGAGGGGAATAATATATGAGAGGATTGTAAAGGTAGAAAGGGGCCATGATATGAAGAGTTGATTTCAAGTGAAAGTCAAGCAAGAGAGAGGAATTCTAATCAAGACCCTGAGAGTCACTTAAGGGGATAAGAGAGCACCTTAATCTCAATTTTGTCGTCCTCAACCCCTTACCCCGGGGCAATTAGGTGGTACGGTGGATAGAATGCTTGGTCTGGAGTCAGGACAGCTCATCTTCATATCTGCCCTCATCTCTAAAATGAATTGGAGAAGGAAATGACAAACCAACCCAATATCTTTCTGAGAAAACCCCAAATGATGTCAGGAAGAGTTGGACATGACCAAAAATGAGTGAAGTACGACATCAAAAACAAAACAAAATAAAACAAAACACTTCCCTTTGACTGCAGAAGAAGCTGAAAATTTTGCAAGGTAGGAGTATTTTGACTTTTTTTGTCAGCATCCTAGCAGTATCCTTGGGATGGCAGAGACTTCCAACAGTTTCTGCTTTGGTAGATAAGAACAGATGGGATGTGATGAAGAAAAGCCAGTGAACAGTTTTGCAAGAATCCCAGTAGAAATGCTGTGCCATGTTGAAGAGAAAAATTCTAAGTAACTATCAAAGGGGAGAAGAGGACATTGGTGAATGAATATATGGGAGAATGTGCCACAGGCTTTGGGGAAGGATGTTTTATACCAACTGCTCTTACATTAGCTTATTAAATACTTCTTTATAAAGAACTAATAATGTTTGTCTTACCCATTGAAATGAACTGACCATCACAACATCATAACTAACTGTGGGAGCTCATAATTTTAGGGAAGAAAGCACCCTCCAATTCAATGGGCATCCAGGATGCCCATTGAATCTAAGAACACAAGTAGTATCAATTGTATCTGGGAATCCAATCTGCCACCATGCATAAGTGCTGGGAGAGTATGTCGAGATTTATAAGTGCTACAGCATTATTAATAATACTAATGACTTAGATTTATAGAACAATATTTCAACAATCTCCATCCAATTAATTCTAGCATTAAACAAGTGGATAACCTAGATGAGGGACAAGTGAAACTCCAGAATTTTATGGTGTGTTCATCCTTCGTTGTGAAGAAGATCATGCCATCAGAGAAATGATGACATGACTTGCACTTGACTTTGTTATGAGTGAGGGAGCGCTGTGTAGGTCACCAACCTCACTTCTCCTCCAGAGCCACCTGAATCCAGGAACCAGATATTCATCAGGATGACTGGAGATGACCCAGGATGAGGCAGTTGGGGTTAAGTGATTTGCCCAAGATCACACAGCTAGTGAATGTCAAGTGTTTGAGGTGAGACTTGAACTCAAGTCTTCCTGACTCCTACACAGGTGCTCTATCCACTCCACCACCTAGCTGCCCCTCTAAGGATTATATAGTATAACTGAGAAGAATCTATATAGCCCAGCAGAAATGTCCACATTGGAAATGGAACAATCAGAATTCTACTCGTTAGCTCTACTTTGTTTTGTGTTATTCTAAATAACTAGATAGATTTATTTCCAGATGATAGATTGCCATATTACTACATAAAAACAAAATGTATATATAAAGGAAAGTTATACAGATATTGCAATACGTCCTACTGCTAAGTTTCCAATAATGTGGAAATGAGGTGTAAAAATAGGTTATTTCAAACATAGCCAGCAAAACCCAATTTTACTAGCAGCCTGATAGTAAAAAATCAAGTATATAGTTTATACATGTGTGTATATATATATATATATATGTATATAGGTATGTGTGTGTATGTATATGTGTTATATATGTATATATGTGTATACATACACATATATACGTGTGTGTGTTTGTGTGTGTGTGTATACCCTGTCAGAAGACCAATTCGACTGCTCAAAACTGATTGGCAGATCTATTTGAATAAAATTATTCAAATGATAGTATATGGGAACAAGTTTTCTAGGTAGTAAATAGAAAAAAAAATAAGGCATTATATAGGGTTCTACTAAAGAGTTTTTTGTTGATGTTGAACTGATTCAATTAGTTAAATTACTGGAAAGGCATCTGGACAGACCCATGCTACCACTAGGAAGCTAAAGAGCTAACTAGAAATTACTTACAAAAATCCTAGAGAATTTCAGGAAGGATCTCATACCAGATCTTCCTAAAATATACACCTTCTCCACTGCAAGGGATCATGAAGCCATTACGTAAAGGCTTCCCATAAAGGGAAACTTGTAACTACCAAAGCAGTTCATTCTATTTTTTGACAATTTAATTCTTTTGAACTGACATCTCCAACTTGCACAAGATCCTTTTCCAAAGGGCTTTGATATCCCATTTACCCAGAGGATTCACATGTAAAATCATTTATCCATTCTCTAACAAGAGGTTGCAATATGTATGTAATGTAAATGGAATTCAATTCCATTTCACAATTGCCACAGAGTTCATACTGCCTTGCTCAGTATTTCCTTTATGTATTCTCTGCATGGGAATGTCTGCTTGACCTTTTACACCTAACTCTAACTTTCTATCTTCTCTAGGGAGACTGTAATAATGAAAATTGTTCTGAATCTGGAGTCAGATAATCTGGAATCATATGTTTATCCTTCTACTTTTCAGGGTTACCTTGAAAAGTCTGCTTAACCTTTGTGAACCTCAGTTTTCACATCTTTTGAAAAAATGAATTGTATTAGAAGACTTGCAATTGAATTAATTGAATTTTGAGATGTAATATTGTACAGAGGAAACAAAAGATAATAGAGAGCTGGGGAGATCAAATTTTACCTCTGTAACTGCGAGTGTGAGGTTGAGAAAACTTAGCCATTCTGCACCTCATTTTTTGTCAGTAAAATGAGTGGGTTTGATCTAATAGTCTCTACCAAGGGTGAAGAACCTGCAGCCTTGAAATCCCATGTGGCCTTCTAGGTCCTTGGGTGTGGCCTTTTCAGTGGGTCTAAGTTTCACAGAACAAATCTTATTATTGAAGTTTGAATTCTGCCAAATGACTGCACTTGAGGATCTATAGAGCCACATGTAGTCTCAAGACTTCAGATTCCCCTCCTCTGAGCGGAGTAACTTTCTACCATAAATTCCATTCCTAAATATATGATCCTTTGAGGCACTATTGTGTTGTAGATAGAGAGATGACTTTTAAACCCCTGTTGCTTACTCACTGTGTGTCCCTGGACAATCCAGTTAGCTTTTAATGTCTCTAGGCAATTCTCTAAGACTATAAGTTGTAAAGTAAATGCCAATCTGTATTACTAGAGAAGTATTCTCATCTGAGCATTCTAATGAATTCATAGTTTCAATAGCCATCCCTATTAACTATTTTTGTTCTACTACTTTTTTTACCACACTAACTTTTGTCTTCTCTATAGCTTAGTGTTATGACTGCCATATAGCCTCTCATTTTTAGAGGTCTGCCTAACTCTTCCATATATTTTCCAATATCTGAGCAAGAAAAATGTTTCTCTCTCTCCCATCTGTTGGACCCCACAGACTCAGACTTGAATGTCCATTTGGAGATGAAACACATCACATTCAGAGCTTTTATTATCCACATTTATTAATAGAAGGAAAAATTGCTGAGCATGACATGAAGACATTCATCAGTTCTCAAAGCCTATGCAAACAAATACCCAAGCTCTGGCAGGATCTACCAAGGCAGATTGTTTTTTGTTTGTTTGCTTGTTTTGTTAAATAGTAATAGATTGTCCCTGCTGACCTATGACTAATATCAATAAGCACATAGATATCCATGTTTAGATTGAAACAGTCCTCTGTGGCCATTTATATTAATAGTATCTATGATGGGATCATTACAAAATAACACTGATGTCATCAATGCTTATTTAGCTCAATACTATCGAGAAAACATAATTTATCAGTTAATGTTTTTCATTATCTCTATATCACTATATTTCATTTCATTTTATCTATATTCAGTGAAGGTATAATCTATCATTCCTACAAAAAAAATGAAACCAAGAGATACAAAGAAGTTGTAGACAATTAGCGAACTCTCATACATTCCTCTTGGAAGGGTAAATAAAAACATTGCAGAAATTGGTTCCATTTTCTGATTAAAGGCACTAGGAAACAAAATCCATTTCATGGGTCAGTTGGTCATCTTGTTTTTCAGTGTTCATGAAGAATATAAGCAAAGAACACTGAGAAGATAATTGAAAATTGTGTGCCAATTTCTCTTGTTGAGCATGGAGGATTAGAGACATTCTGTAAGCAAAGTGAAGTGTCAAGATATTTGCTCCTTCTTAGTCTTATGTGCTGATTTGCTGTCCAGGTTGCTCCAATTAATGGTGCATATACTTCAAGGATCCATCACAGACCGTCTTTTCTCCCTTAGTAGCCTCATCAGTTTCCATGTGTTTGATTATTATCTCTATACAGATGTTTTCCAGATCTCTCTATATAAATCTGAATGATGGACATGAGGTACAATCCCATAGCAACAACTGTCTTTTGACATCTTGAAGTGAGATGTGTTGCATAGATATTTCAAACTCAATATGCATGAAATAGAGCTCATCATATGCCACCAATCCACCCTTAAAAATGAAAGAAAACAAAATTAAATACTTTCCCCTCTTCTAAATTTCCTCATTATTCTGTAAAGGGCATAATTTTTCTCCCTGGTTCACAAACTCATTTCCTCTCAACTTCTGCATTTGGATTGTCTCACACCCTCATGCTAGAGCTACCTTTTCCTCTCATTACTTTCCTTTTATTCCACGCAACCATATCTAGTTAATTTATATGCTGTCCCTGAAATTCAGATAGAAGTAACTTGTCTTTCGTTCTATTCCTAGCTCTTAGAAAAATCTTGCCATGTAGGTATTTAATGACTGCTTCTTGACTTTTTGTTGAGTCATTTTTCAGTCATGTCCAACTCTTTGTGATCCTTTTTGGAGATTTTCTTAGCAAAGACATTGGAGTGATTTGTCATTTTCTTCTCTAGCTCATTTTATAGGTGAGGAAATTGAGGCAACTAGAGTTAGGAGACTTGCCCAGAGTCACACAGCTAGTAAATGTCTAAGGCCAGATTTCAAGTCAGGTCTTCCTTACTCTAGGCTCTACAATCTATCTACTGCAGTACCCAGATCCACATACCCAAGTTCTAGAATTTTACCTGGGTAAAGCGATTTTGACATGATGAAATATGTGAGCATAGCAAGAATTGCATTCAAGTTATGGATGATTTGAAATAAGAATATAGATAAATTAAAGGTATATAGACTACTCAGAAGACAATCCACAAACATTCATTTATTTATTTGGCACTTACTGACTGATACTGTGTTAAGATCTGAAAGAAATTACATTCACATATTTCAATTGAGACTTTCTTAAACAAATGGCTGGGGGATGGGGGAGGAGAGGCAGAGCCAAGATGGTGAGTAGAAGGATGCACCTGCTCTCACTGTATTCCCAGAGCCCATAAAATACTTGTAAAAAATGACTCTAAACAAAATCTAGAACAGCAGAAGCCACTAAACGACAGCATGAAAGACATTTCCAGTCAAAGACAGTCTGAAAGGCCGACAGGAAAAGTCTATTGCAGCAAGATCAGAGTGATGCAGTCAAGACTTGACTATACATTGTGGCATGGACAGGACTGGAGCAGGCTTCATGGTTTGGGATCATGGACAGCAATTGCAGTCCCCAGATTTCTCAACCCACAAATGCCAAAGATAGTTTCAAAGGTCAGTAAGAATGCTCTTTCACCTGGCTGAAAGGGGGTGTGGGTCTGGCCCAAGCCGCAGCCCCAGGGCGGTGGCAGCAAACACTTTTGGAAGACCCTGGGGGAATCAAGCAACTGATCTGGAGTAGAAACAGGCCTGTTAGAGCTGGTGGTGAGTGTGGAGAGGAAATGCTACTCACAAATCTTGGGCAGAACAGAGTGCTTGTGGTTGCTCACAGACAAGAGCACAGGACAAGAGAGGAGTAAAGTCCTCTCCCTTCATTGTGCCACCTTGGACGAACTGAGTACTTACAGGTCCCTAGAGTATACCCTCCACTTTACAAAAGACTCAAAAGTCAAGTAACTGAATCTGAAAATGCCCCCAAAAGTGGAAAAAATAAGACAATAGAAGGTTAATTTCTTGGTGAAAAGGTATTTTCTTATACCCTTTCAGATGAAGAAGAGCAAAGTATACCATCAAAGTCTACATCCAAAACCTCTAAAAAATATGCAATGATCTCAGGCCATGGAAGAGTTCAAAAAGGATTTTGAAAAGCAAGTAAGAGAGGTGGAGGAAAAGTTGGGAAGAGAAATGAGAGTGATGCAAGAAAATCATGAAAAGCAAGTCCACAGCTTGCCAAATGAGATCCAAAAAATACTAAAGAAAATAACACCTTTAAAAATGGACTAACCCAAATGGCAAAAGAGGTCCAAAACACCTAAGAGGAGACAAATGCTTTAAAATCAGAATGGGCCAAATGGAAAAGGAGATTCAAAAGCTCATTGAAGAAAATAGTTCTTTAAATATTAAAATGGATCAGATGGAAGCTAATGACTTTATGAGGAAACCAAGAAATTATTAAACAGAATTAAAAGAATGATAAAATTGAAGACGATGTGAAATATGTCATTTGAAAAACAAATGACCTGGAAAATAGATACAGGAAAGATTATTTAAAAATTATCAGTCCACCTAAAAACCATGATGAAGCAAAGAGCCTAAACATCACCTTCCAAGAAATTATCCAGGAAAGCTGCCCTGATATTCTAGAACCAGAGGGCAAAATAGAAATAGAAAGAATTTACTGAGTACCTCCTGAAAGAGATCCCAAAAGAAAAACTCCTGGAAATATTGTAGCCAAATTCCAGAGTTCCCAAGTCAAGGAAAAATACTACACGCAGTCAAAAAGAGACAATTCTACAATTCAAGTATTGTGGAAATACAATCAGAATAACACAGAATTTAGCAGCTTCTACACTAAGGGATTGAAGGGTTTAGCATATGATATTCCAGAAGTCAAAGAAGATAAGATTAAAAGCAAGAGTAACTTACTCAGCAAACTGAGTATAATACTTCAGGGGAAAAAAAAATGGAATTTCAATGAAATAGAGGACTTCCTAGCATTCTTGTTGAAAAGACCAGAGCTGAATAGAAAATTTGACTTTCAAATACAAGAGTCAAGAGAAATGTGAAAAGGTAAACAGGATAAAGGAGCCTTAAGAAACTCCCTAATGTTGAACTGTCTACATTGCTACATGGAAAGATGTTGTTTGTAACTCATGAGACCTTTCTCAGTATTAGGGTAGTTAGAAGGAATATATATGTAGGTGGGCATGGGTATGTATGCATGTGTATATTATATATGTGTAGGTAGGTAAATGTAAATGGGTGCATTTGTGTATATATATGTATATATACACATATATTTGTGTATGTATATGTATACATACATATATGTGCATATATATATGTATATATATGCATGTATATATAAATAGAGAGGACACAGGATGAACTGAATATGAAGGGAGAATATCTAAAAAAATTGCTATTGAATAGAATGTACTAGCAGTAAGAGAAAGGAAGAGGTGGAATGTAGCAAACCAACTCACATAAAAGAGGAAAGAAAGAGCTTTTACAATGGAGGGGAAGAGGGGAGAGATGAAAGGAAATAATTGAGTCTTACTCTCATGGAATTTGCTTAAGGAGGGAATAACACACATTCAATTGGATATGGAAATCTATTATATCCTGCAGGAAGACAAGGGGCAAAGGATTAGGAGAAGTAAGATAATAGAAGGGATAGTAAAGTGTGGGAAAGGGATAATCAGAAGCAAACACTATTGTCAAAGGACAGGTCAAGGGAGAGAATGGAATAAATGGAGAGCAGGACAGGAATAAATGTGATTAATCTTTTACCACATAGTTATTATGCAAGTGCTCTGCATTGTAACAGATGTATAACCTATATTGAATTGTTTGTTTTCTCAGTGAGGGTGGGTGGGGAGGGAGGGAGAGAATATGGAACTCAAAGCTTTAAGAATGAATGCTAAAAATTGTTTTAGCATGCAACTGAAAATTAAGCTATACAGACAATGGAGTATAGAAATCTATTTTGCCCTACAGGAAAATAGGGGGGAAGGGTGAAATAAAAAGTGTGGATAAAAGAAGGGAGGACAGAATGGAGGAAGAGGTAGCTGGAGTGCATACTGTCCTGGGGTGGGGAGTGAGGATAGATGGGGAGAAAATATTAAATTCAAATTCTTGTTGAAGAGAAGTGAATAAATTATATATTAAAAAAAGAGGGGAGTGGAATATTATGTGGCAGCCAGCATCAAATAAATAAAATTTGTTATATTTTAATAAATAGGAAACTATTGGTTCCTAATGAGAATTCATCTCAATATAAATTGTCTTTATGTAATCAAATCCTCAAGAAAAATATTCAAAACTAATAAGAAATGATTGATTTTTATATACGGCTTATATAAGGGGAAAAGGATGAATGGATGGATGAGTGAGTTAGTGAATAAAACACAAATCATTAACCCTTCACTGGTCAGCAAGCATTGACCCATTTCCTAGGAATAAAAATGGAAACAGAAAGGCCAGGTCTTAAGGAGTTCAAATTTTATTTGGAGGCAAAAATACATAAAACAGAGGGACAGAGCCAAGATGACAGAGTGAGAGCAACTATCCACTGAAGCTCTTAGACAAACTCCTTCAGATACCTCTAAAAAGAGAATCTGACCAGATTTTGAAGGGGCAGAATCCAATAGAGGACAGACTGTGGCAAATTCACAGCCAAGGACAGACTGAAAGGTCGACAGGAAGGATCTGCTCCACAGGGCTGGAGGAGCACACAGTGCACAGCGCACAAGTGTACCAGCACGTCCCTGCCATGGCAGGGACTGGGCAGGAAACTCCAGGCAGTGTGAAGAAGTGGCCACCCTGCAGAATCTTGGGCATATCAGTCTAGGATGGGAGTTGAGCAGAACCAAGCAAGTGAGAGCCATGGAACCCCAGGTATCTGCAGTGACTGCTCCTGAGACCATCAGCCTGAAGATTAAATGTCCCCAAATCACCCACTTGAACTTCCAAGATCTAAGATGGTGAAGTGAATGGCAAATGTTCTCTACTCCTCCTCTTGCTTAACCTGAAAGACTCATAAAATATTTCCCCAGAAATATCCTGGAACAGTGAGTTCAGCAGAAGGGACAAACAGTCTCTTAGCATGTGAGGCTAGGAAAATCGCAAAGGGGGGGTCCCTCTTGCTGTGGCTGAAAGAGATCAGTACAGGACCAGAACTGTCCCAGACAGGCCCAGTTCAGCATGCCAGGAAGAAATCCTTAGCCCCAGGGGAGTGGAGCCTGCAAATGCCAATACCAGGAAGCCAGGCATACCTCAGAATCCCAGGCAATCAGAAGACACTAAGACAGATGGAATCACCAACCACTGAGATTGCCTGTGCTCTAGCTCAGCAGAGGAGATGTGTTATAGTCAGACTACCCCTCTCCACACTTAATAGAGCTAGCTCAAGGACATCTCCCAGGGACATCCAGAAAGACTTCAGCTGGCCTCTGCTTTCTCACACTATCCAGCTCACCACGAGGTAAGCTGCAACATTTTAGCTTCTAGCTGAAGGAAGCAGAGGTCACAACACACAAAGTCTCAAGTCCAAGGCAAGAAAACTGTGGAACAGAGATCCTTGTGCCCTAGAAGGAGAAATCTAATTTAAAAGCCAAGAAAAAAGTGATAATCGTGATCATGAGTAAGAAGCAAAGGGAAAAGAAAAAAAACATAGAAATAGAAACAAAGACCAAAACACAAATATCAAAGAGGTCAGCATTGAGACTGCACTCCCATGTGAAACTTCAAAAGGAATGTGAACTGGTCACAGGCACAAAGAGCACTCTTGCAAGAGATGAAGAAGAATTTTAAAAGTCAAATTAGAGACATAGAAGAAAGACTGACTAATGGATTTAAAAATACGAAAAAAGAGTTCAGTGAAGAGAGCACCTCCTTAAAAAGGAAAATTGGACAAAAGGAAAAGAAAGTAAAAAATTACGTGGAGAAAATAGCTTCTTAAAAGGAATAATTGGAAAGATGGAAAATGAGATGCAGAAGTTAACTGAAGAAAACAATGAGATAAAATTTGAATTGGGCAAGTAGAAACTAATGTATCTATGAAACATCAAGAATCACTCAAAACAGAAACTAAAGAATGAAAAGATAGAAGAATATGTAAACTATCTTATAGGAAAAACTACTGACCTGGAAAGTAGACTGAATAAAGAATTGAAATTCTTTATATAAAATAAGTTCACTCTAATTGATATGAGGACTAGGAACTGAAATGCAGGCCCCTGAGAATTTAACTGCTCTGTGAACTTTATGACTTGGCTCAAGCTAACAGACCTAGATAGTGATTCTAGGAACTAGCCCCTCCTGGAATTGTTTATGCAAGGGGATCTGGCTACTCCCCTCTTGCATAATCTTGTCAAAACATCAAAGAGCAGTATGTTTCTTGCACCTAGCCATAACACTCCACTCAAATAGTTGATTAATTGACTTATTTCCCATTTTAAGTCACATATGCAGAATCCTATTGCTAAGACTAGTTGGCTGAGTGCCTTCTTTGTTTAAAGACCTATATTAGCTAGCAAGTCTCAGAGCCTCTTTGGAATCTCACCCATGGAGATGACGATCTGCCTGGAACCTTCCCGTTCGGGACTCAAAGGCTGTGAACCGGGATTCCCCAGGCGTGACTGTTAGAGTTGGTGCTCCCCCAAATCGGTGATGTTTTCTTTACCTATTTCTATTATTCTTCTTATATTGTGTATACTTCTTGTTACTTGTGGTATTTGGTGTCTTTGTAAGCAACGTATTCCTTCTGTAAAAAATGTAACTCATACCTTAAATGATTGTACCTGGCAGTTGGAGCCCTGCCTTCTCCCGCATTCTTCTAACCTTTGTATTTTCCTTTTTACTCTGGCAGGGTGATGATTTGTATTTTTTCCCCTGATACAGATGTTGTTCAGAATTTAGCATGGGTACCCAAAATGTTATCTCTCCCTCAGATTTCTCTATCTTTCCATTTTCTTAGTATTATATAATTGTACATAATTAAATTTTACTTTCATTTTTAACTGCTGTGTCCGAGTGTCATTTACAGGAGCGAATCCGAACCATAATAAATTCTCAAAACATAGACCCAGGAGAGAAAATTTAAGAATTATGGGTCTAACAGAAACCCACAATTGAAAAGAGTCTAGCCAATATCTTGCAAGAAATCATCAAGGAAACCTGCCCAGAAATCCTAGATCCAGAGGGCAAAGTAATCACCAAAAGAATCCACCATTCACCTCCTAAAAAGGAATTCCAAACTAAAAACACCAAGGAATATAGTTGCCAAATTCCAGAACTATCAAGTGAAAGAGAAAATATTATAGGCACCCAGAAATAAATCATTCTAATATCGAGGAGGACTGTAGTCAGGATCACACAGGACCTTGCAGCTTCTACATTAAGAGACAGAAGGAATTGGAATATGATATTCCATAAGGAGCTGGGACTACAACTAAGGATCAATTACCCAGCACGGTTGATCATGTTTAAGTAAACATCAAATTAGAAATATTGAAAACTAAAGGAGAGATTTATAAAATTGAAATAAAAAACTATTTTACTAATAAATAAAACTGAGTGTTAGTTTTATGAAAAAAACAATATTGATAAACCTTTGGTCATTGATTAAAAAAAAGAAAGAAGAAAATCAAATTATCAACAACAAAAATGAAAAGGTTGAACTCACCTTCAATGAGGAGGAAATTAAAACTAAAATTAGAAATTGTTTTGCCCAACTGTATACATTCAGCAATCTAAATGAGAAGGATGATTATTTTAAAAAATATTAATTGCCCAGATTAATAGAAGAGGAAGTTGAATACTTAAAGAACTCCATCTCAGAAAAAGATAATGAACAAGCCATCAATTAACTCCCTAGGGAAAAATCTCCAGGGCCAGATGGATTTGCAAGTGAATTCTATCAAACATTTAAAGAACAATTAATTCCAATGCCATATAGACTATTTGGGAAAATTGGGGAAGAAGGAGTCCTCCCAAATTCTTTTTTGTGATGCAAATATGGTTTTGATACCTAAACCAGGAAAAGTCAAAACAGAGAAAGAAAATTATAGACCAATTGCTCTAATGGATATAGATGTAAAAATTTCAAATAAGATTTTAGCAAAAAGAATACAGCAACTTATCACAAGAATAACATATTATGATCTGGTAGAATTTATACCTCAGGAACTCAGGGCTGCTTCAATGTAAGGAAAACTATTAGCATTATTGATCATATCAACAACAAAACTAATAGAAACCACATGATTATCTCAATAGATGCAAAATAAAAATGGCAAAATACAACACCTATTCCTATTGAAAACACTAGAGAGCATAGGAATAAAGGGAACTTTCCGTAAGATAATAAGCAGTATCTCCCTAAAACCTTCAGCAAGCATTGCACACAATGGGGATTAGCTGGATGCATTTCCAATAAGATCAGGGGTGAAATAAGTATGTCCACAATCCCCACTATTATTCAATATGGTACTAGAAATGCTAGCTGTAGCAATAAAAGAAGAAAAGAAATTGAAGGAATTAGAATAGGCAGAGGAAACTAAATTATCACTCTTTGCACATAATATGATGAAAAACTTAGAGAATCTCAGAGAATCAAGTAAAAAAACAACTTGAAATAATAAACAACTTCTCAAAGTTGCAGGTTACAAAATAAACACACACACATCTTCTACATTTCTATATATTACTAACAAAGTTCAATAGCAAGAGATGGAAAGAGAAATCCCACTTAAAGCTAGGGTAGGCACTGTAAAATATTTGGGAATCTATCTGCCCAAACAAACCCAGGGACTATGTGAACACAATCACAGAACACTTTTCACATAAAGTCAGATCTAAGTAAGTGGAAAAAATATCAGCTACTCATGTGTAGGCCAAGCCATTATAATAAAAATGACAATTCTATCTAAATTAATTTGCTTATTTAATGCCATACCAATCAAACAATCAGATAATTACTTTTTAGAGTTAGGAAAAATAATATCAAAATATATCTAGAAGGAAAAAATGTCCAGAATATCAAGGGAAATAATGAAAAGAAATGCTAGGGAAGGTGGCCTAGCTCTACCAGATTTCAAATTGTATCATGAAGCAGCAATTATAAAAAATCACTTGGTACTGACTAAGAAACAGAAGTGTACCCTTCTTAAGGGTACCAATGGAATAGGTTAGGTACTCAAGACATAGTAGTCAATCAATATAGCAATCTACTGTTCGATAAACCCAAGGACCCTAGCTTCTGGGATAAGAACTCACTGTTCGAGCAAAATTGATGGGAAAACTGGATAGCAGTATGGTGGAAACCAGGAATAGATCAATACCTGACACCATACACAGGAATAAAGTCCAAATGGGTGAACAATTGAGGTATAAAGATTGATACTATAAACAAATTAGTGGAGCAACAAGTATTGTATTTATCAGATTTATGGAGAACTGAAAAAGGTTTGAATAAACAAGAGATAGAAAACTTTATGAAGTACAAAATGGGAAATTTTGATCACATTAAACTGAAAAGTTTTTTCACAACCAAATCCAATGCAACCAAGATTAGGAAGGAAGCAAAAAACTGGGAAATAAATTTTACAACTAGTATCTGTGTTAAAGGCTTCATTTCTAAAATATATAGAGAACTGAATCAAATGTACAAGAATACAAGTCATTTCCCAGTTGATAAATGGTCAAAGGATATGAACAGGTAGCTTTCAGAGGAAGAAACTAAAGCTATCCATAGTCATATGAAAAATGCTGCATGCCATTATTGATTAGAGAGATGCCACATCACAACTATCATATTGGCTAACATGACAAAAAGGAACATCATAAATTTTGGAGAAGATACGAGAGAGTTGGAATACTAATTCATTGTTGGTGGAGCTGCGAGCTGATCCATTCATTCTGGAGAGCAATTTGGAACTATGTTCAAAGAGCTCCATAAATGGGCATGCCCTTTGACCCAGTAATACCTCTTCTAGGACAGTATCCTCAAGAGATCATACAAATTTGAAAAGGTCCCACATGTACAAAAATGTTTATAGCAGCTCTCTTTGTGGTGGCCAAAAACTGGAAATCGAGGGGATGCCTATCAACTGGGGAATGACTGAATAAATTGTGGTATACGAATGTAATGGAATACTAGTATGCTATAAGACATGATGAACAGTAAGACTTCAGAGAGGCCTGAAAAGACTTATATGAACTGAAGGTGAGTGAAAGGAGCAGAACCAGGAAAACTTTGTACACAGCAACCATGATAGTGTGTGAGGAATTTTTCTGGTAGACTTAGTACTTCATTGCAATGCAAGAACGTAAAAAATTCCCAATGGTCTCTTGAGGCAAAATGCCTTCCACATGCAGAGAAAGAACTATGAAATTTGATCACAGAATGAAGCAGACCATTTTATTTTGCATTATGTCTTATTTTATGATTTGTCCCATACATTTTAATTTTTCTATGCAACATGAATAAAGTGAAAATGTATTTAATAGGAATATATGTGTAGAACCCATACAAAATTGTATGCCATCTCAGGGAGGGAGTGGGGAGTTAGGGGGAAATGAAGGAGGGGGAAATCTAAGATATATAGAAGTTATTGTAGAATACTGAAAACAAATAAATAATTAAAAAACACATAAAACAAAGTTCAGCTGGAAGGCAGAGTGAAAAAAATCCTATGGATGCCATGGTGAGGCAGATGGCAAGGCCTAGTGGTCCAGCAGCAATCTCATCTGTAAATAAGTTTTCATTTCTAAAAATGTTAAGTGGACAAAAATGAAAACATCTTCCTATCATTATTTCTCCTCAGAGTTTAAATGATGCTAATTCTACCACTGAGGAGGCAGTAGCATCTCTGCTAACTTTACCTCCCTAAGCTCCCATTCTAACTTTCTGGACTTTCTCTACCATCAAACAGCAACCACTTCAGCCTGGATCTCCATCCCACTCCATCACTCCACACCTGATCTCACAATGGAAGCAGAG
The DNA here is from genome assembly GCA_023548195.1 of Bettongia penicillata ogilbyi. Taxonomy (NCBI): domain Eukaryota; kingdom Metazoa; phylum Chordata; class Mammalia; order Diprotodontia; family Potoroidae; genus Bettongia; species Bettongia penicillata. The sequence continues at coordinate 9,378 of JAJHZJ010000807.1, read as the reverse complement.
TCTACTCCAACGATGTGGAACCCATGGCCTCGGGGTCATATGTAGCCCTCTAGGTCCTCAAGTGCAGCCTTTTGACTGAATCCTAATTCCGCAGAACAAATACCTTAATAAAATAATTTGTCTGTAAAAATTGGACTCAGTCAAACCCAAGGATCTAGAAGGTCACATGTGGCCCCCTAGGTCAAAGGTCCCCCACTGCTGATCTATTCCTTCACTCCCCTGTCTAATTGGCTGGTTCCTCCAATTTTAAGAAAAACACCTAAGAAAGTCAGTTTGTCCTCATTTCTCTCAGGATTTTACTCCTACTTCTCTTGTCGTTCTCCATCATTTCCCATGTGGATACTGTCTTCCTTTTCTTCAGATGCCTTTCACGTATTATCTCCCCCAAAATAATGTATGTAAAGAACCTTGAGGGCAGGGATAATATACTTTTTTTCTGTCTGTATTTATATTTCCATTGGTTAACACAGTGTCTAGCACATAGTAATCATTTAATAAATTACTATTTGTTTGACTGGAGAAAAGATAATCTCTTTGCTAAGTGAAAACATGAGAGCCAAGGGCAACAATTCAGCATTCAGCAGCATTCAGATATATTTATAAAACATTATGGAGGACAGTGATAGAATATTGATTAAAAGCAGTATTTCTTCTTCTATAAGAAAAAAAAAACAGTAAAGGACAAAATGAAACTTTGTAGAACTTGGTGTGATGCTCAGTAAAGCCAAGGAAAGGAAACTATTTTCTTTACTGCATAATTCCTAACTCCATCATTTAGTAACCCACCTCCAACCTGCTGCCATGATCTAGCTCCACTATACAAACTAATGCACTTTTCAACAGAACTCTGTGTTGCAATCCCCAAAACAAATAAATAACAAAAGAACAAGCACAAACTAAAAGGTAGATTTTATTCTAACTGGAACTGAGGTATGGCAGCACTCTGTGCTAAAACAATACTCAACCTAAAGGGGAAAAGAAACTGGGGCAGGATGTCGGAATGATAATGGTTATTCAAGGCCTGCGGCAAAACGGATAGGTTTCCATCTGGGTCCAGTTCTGTTCTCCAAATCACTTCAGGCAAAGACCAAGGAAGGTGAAACATGAATTGCTCAGTGTGGAAGGAAGTTGAAACAGTTTCCAGACTCAGTCACTGGCATCTCTACCAGAGTCAATGAATCAGGAAGTGAGTGATAGAGAAATATGGGGATGTGGGAGAACCTGAAATTGCTAAAGATTTCAGGAAGATTCAAAGAAAAGAAAATAATCTATTTTAGAAAAATGAGGAGCCATCTCAAAAAAATCATTAATGAAAAGAAATTGTTGGAATTCTTTTCTTCCCTTACACTTAAATTTTGCTTGTTAAAAAAAATCAGAATATTCTGTTGTGGAAACACACTTTGCCATCCTTTGTTATTTGATAGGTGATCAAGTTAATGATGTTAATGAAAATTTCTAGTCAAATTTCCTTTACACTTAACAGGAAGGGGAAAAATCATTTGAAAATTTCTTTATTATTGGAGTTAATGTACTTCAGTATGAAGACCACTAACTCTGGAATTCAATAACCTGGTTTAAAATCAAACCTCTAAAGCTTACTATCTATGTGACCTTGATCAAGTCACTCAAGTTCCTTTAGTCTCAGTTTCCTTATCTATAAAATGAGTTAATTCATGGCCTCTTAGCCCCATTTCTAGTATTGAATATAATATATTATAATTATGATAATATTTGCTCTTATTTCCCCTTAATATATGCAAATAGTTTTGTGGTTTTTCCCAATCCTAAATATCTCTGATTTAATTTAAATGGTACAAAAAAATTAAAGCCTAACTCATGATATGGTAAAAGTCAGTGAAGTTACTCAAAAGTGAAACCACAAAGAAAATTTGTGTTGGATAAGTAATAGCAGAGAAGTGGAATAGATCATTAATGGGGAAACAGGCTATTTTTCATAAAGTTGCTTAAAGGCAAGGTATTAAATGGCCAGGTAGCACCAGCCCTGTGGAGTGAAGGACTCAGGGGCTATCAGACTTCATTGCCACCACCACCACCATAGAGATGTTGTATTGGGTGCCCTTCATGGTCCTTGAGTGTCCCAACTTGAAGCTGAAGAAGCTGCCATGGGATCACATGCCATCAACCATGATGGTGTGCAACCTGGTGGTGGTGTCTTATTTCCTCATCACTGGAGGAATAACTTATGATGTCACTGTGGAACTCCTAGCATTGAATCTTTGACAGATGAACATGGACATCAGAGACCAGTTGCTTTCTTGGCATATAGAGTAAATGGACAATATATTGTGGAAGGGCTTGCATCCAGTTTCTTGTTTAAAATGGGAGGTTTAGATTTCATAATCCTAGACCAATCCAATGCACCAAATATTCCCAAGCTCAGTAGGTTTCTTCTTCTATTCATTGGTTTCATCAGCATCCTCTTGACTTTCTTCACAGTGAGAGTGTTCATGAGAATGAAGCTGCTGGGCTATCTGTTGGGTTAGAGTTTTAGTGAAGCCACAGCAGTTACTGGATCAACTCCTTTTCATGGCATTTCAAAGGCCATTCTGCCTCCCAGGAGAAACATGGATTGACTGGGTCTCAGAATGACATAAGGAAAAGTCTGGTGTAAAAATGCAGATGGTTTTAATCCATTTTTTGGAAAAAATCCTTTGGTCCCATTGATGTGATCAGTTTATAGCATTAATAACAGCAACAACAATAATAATACCATTCTTTTTCTATATTGATCCCCCACCACCACCATTCATGTTTAATAATCATATCTCTCCTCCCTTTCTTTTTTTGAGAGAAATTGTTTTCCTTTGTATGATGAAAGTATTGAATAAAGTATTTCCTTATTTCCTATAAGCTCATTTGTAAATTTTACTTGTTCAGGAAAAGGCACTTCTGGTGAAAATGTGCACAAGTAAATTGAGGGACCTGGAGCCTCCAACCTGATAACTCTATCTAACTTTGCCTTGACCCTTTGTTATTTTAAGTGTAACTTTCAAAGTCAGTGATTTTATGTGATACTGTGTTCCCTAAACAATTAGGATGTATGGAAGGAGTTAAAATAAATCATTTTTTCTATTTTAAAACAGTTGCTTAAAAATTTCAGATTGATAATTAGCTATCTACCAGTCCATAGCAATCAAGAAACAGGTCAACCAGGTGTTCATATGGTTTATACTTTAATTTACTTTTAATTTGATTTTGGAGCTGTGTTTCAGCCCTTGAGATCTAGGCATTATGACAACAGCCTGGAGAATTCTGTTACTTGATTGGCAAATATCTTAGGAAGGAAAGAATTCTACTTGCAAAACCTGAGCAGAAAAGCTTTGGTAGCTCCTTGATAAACTCAAGGAACTCAGCTTTGGGGATAAGAACTTACCGTTCAACAAAAATTGCTGAGAAAACTGGATATAGTGTGGCTGAAACTAGGCATAGACCACTGCCTGACACTATACACAAGAATAAAGTCCAATGGGTACATGATCTCTGTATAAAGGTTGATACTATGGACATATTGGTGGAGCTAGGAATATTGTATTTATCCAATTTATGGAGAAGGGAATAATTTTTGCCCAAAGAAGAGATACAAAGCATTATGAAGTGCAAAATGGATAATTTTGATTACATTAAACTGAAAAGTTTTTGCACAATCAAACCCAATGCAATCAAGATTCAGAGGGATGCAGAATAATGGGAAAGAATTTTTGCAGCTAATGTCTGTGATAAAGGTCTCATTTCTAAAATATGTAGAGAATTGAGTGAAATGTCCAAAAATACAAGTCATTTCCCAATTGATAAATAGCCAAAGGATGTGAACAGGCAGTTTTCAGAGGAAGAAATTAAAGTCATATAAAAATGTCCTAAATAACTATTTATAAGAGAGAGGCAAATGAAGACAACTCTGAGGTACCACATCACACCTGTCAGATTGTAAAACCTGACAGAACAGGAAGATGATAGGTGTTGGAGAGGATGTGAGAGAATTGAAACACTAATTCATTTGTTGGTGGAGCTTTGAGCTGATCCACCCATTCTGGAGAGCAATTTGAAACTATGCCCTACCCTTTGATGCAGCAATATTACTTCTGTGACCGCATCCCCAAAAGATCATAAAACTGGGAAAGAGTCCCACATGCATAAAAATATTTATAGCAGTGCTCTTTGTAGGGCCAAAAACTGGAGATCAAGGTGATACCCTTTTGAGGAATGGGTGAATAAATTATGGTATGTGAATATAATGGAATACTGTTGTGCTATAAGAAATGATGAACAGGAAGACTTCAGAGAGGCCTGGAAAGTCTTATAGGATCTGATACTGAGTGAAAGGAGCAAAACCAGGAGAATTTTGAGCACATCGACCACAGTGTGCGAGATTTTTTTCTGGTAGACTTGGAACTTAATTGCAATGGAAGGACTTAACAAAATTCCCAATGGTCTTTTAAAGTAAAATGCCTTCTACACCCAGAGAAAGAAATATGGAATTCAATCGCAGAATGCAGCAGATCATTTTTTTATGTATGTGTTACATTTTGGTTTGTTATATGATTTCTCCCACTCATTTTAGTTCTTCTACACAGCATGACTATAGCGAAAATGTATTTAATAGGAATGTATGCGTAGAACGCATACAAAATTGTATGCTGTCTTGTGGAGGGAGGGGGGAGGTAAGAGGGAGGGAGAGGGAAAAATCTAAGTTTTATGGTAGTGATTGTAGAACATTGAAAATAAATGAAACTAATACAAATTTAAAAAATATAGTCTAACTCAAATGGCAAAAGAGGCTCAAAAAGCCAATGAGAAGAATGCTTTAAAAAGCAAAAATAGCCACATGGAAAAGGAGGTTCAAAAGTTTACTGAAGAAAATAGTCCTTGAAAAATTAGAATGGATCAGATGGAAGCCAATGAGTTTATGAGAAATCATGAAATCACAAAACCAAATGAAACAAAAGAAAAAAAAAGGAAAACAATGTGAAATATCTCACTGGAAAAACAACTGACCTGGAAAATAGATCCAGGAGAGACAATTTAAAAATTGTGGGCCTTCCTGAAAGTCATGATCAAAAAAAGAGCTTACACATTATCTTTCATGAAATTATCAAGGAAAATTGCCCTGATATTCTAGAACCAGAGGGTGAAATAAATATTGAAAGAATACACTGATCACCTCCTGAAAGGCATCCAAAAAGAAAAAACTTCAGTAATATTTTAGCCAAATTCCAGAGTTCCCAGGCCAAGGAGAAAATATTGCAAAGAACCAGAAAGAAATAATTTGAGTATTGTAGAAATACAGTCAGGATGGAAGGACTTGGAATATGATATTCCAGAGGTCAAAGGAACAAGGGTTGAAACCAAGAATCACCTTTCCAGCAAAACTGAGTATAATGCTTCAGTAGTCATTCAGTGAAATAGAGGATTTTCAAGCATTCTTGATGAAAAGACCAAAGCTGACTAGAAAATTTGACTTTCAAACACAAGAATCAAGAGAAGTAAGAAAAGGTAAATGAAAAAGAGAAATCATAGGGGACTTACTAAATTTGAACTGTTTATATTCCTACATGGAGATGTCTGTAACTCTTGAAACTTTTCTAGTATTTGGGTAGTTAGAAGGATTATCATACACACACACACACACACACACACAGAGAGAGAGAGAGAGAGAGAGAGAGAGAGAGAGAGAGAGAGAGAGAGAGAGAGAGAGAGAGAGAGAGAGAGCACAGAGTGAGTTGAACAGGAGAGGATGATATCTAAAAAAATAAATTAAAGTGTGAGGAATATATTGGAGGGAGAAAGGGCGAAATAGAATGGGCCAAATTATCTCTCATAAAAAAGGTAAGAAACAGTCTTTTAAATGGAAAGTGGGAAGGGGGATGTGAGAGGGAAAAAGTGAAGCTTACTCTCATCGTATTTGTCTTAAGGAGGGAATAACATGCCCACTTAATTTAGTATGAATATCTATCTTACATTACAGGAAAGTAGGGGAGAAGGGGCTAAGTGGGGTGGGGGATGATAGAAGGGAGGGCAAATGGGAGGAGGGAGTAATAAGAAGTAATCACTTTAGGGGAGGGGCAAGGTCTAAAGAAAGAATAGAATAAATTGGGTGCAGAATAGGATGGAGAGAAATACAATTATTCATTCATATCATGACTATTATGGAAGTCTTTAGCAAAACTACACAGATATAGCCTATGTTGAATTATTTGACTTCTCAGTGGGGATGGGTGGGGAGGGAGGAAGGGAGAGAAGTTGGAACTCAAAGTTTTAGAAATGAAAGTTTAGAATTGCTTTTGCATGCAACTGGGAAATAAGATATACAGGTAATGGAATATAGAAATATATCTTGCCCTACAAGGAAAGAGATAAGATAGGGATAAGGGAAAGGAGGGGTGTGATAGAAAGGAGAGCAGATTGGGGAAAGGAGTAATCAGAATGTATGGTGTTTTTAGGTGGGGGAGGGGAGAGACAGGGAGAAAATTTGGAACTCAAAATCTTGTGCAAATGAATGCTGAAAAATAAATAAATTTTCACCAAAAGAACTTAAGATATATTATCCCTTTTATTCCTTTCTATTGACCCTAGAGATAGCTAAGTAGTCCTAGTGGATAGAATGCTGGGCCTGGAGTCAGGAGAACCTGAGTTCAAGTGACTTACTAGCTGTGTGATCCTGTGTAACTTCTGTCAGCCTCAGTTTATTCCAGGATGAAAACAGGATAATAATACTTACCTACCAGACTTGTTGAGGGGATCAAAAGAGCTTAATCACTTAGTTAAGTGCCTGCCACATAGTTGGAATTTAAAAAAAAAAAATGTTTCCTTGTTTCTTTCCTCCCTCCCTTTTTTACTTCCTTCCTCTAAGGTCTTTTCTCCTTCAAAATTCTGAGATTCTGTACATTGCTACTCAAAAGGTTTCATTGGTAGCAACATCACCTAACAGGTCTTTTTAAAGTTGCCCCTTTGAAATGACTGCACCATTGAAATAGCTAAACCCATATTTTTGTACATTCCATATTTTATACATCTGACCTTCTAAGAGTTATTTTCTTCACTGGTCATATTTAACCACTATTGAATTACATATTTTAATACTCCCTTAATATTATTGAAGATTTGACGTCACTCAAAATAAAGTATCTGTCCAGTGAGTTTACAATTTAACTAACTACTTAAAATGCAAGCCTACAGAAGCTAATCAGAGAAAAGATATACTATGGTTTATTACATATAAACTTTGACTTGCTTATTTGACTTATGAAAGTCATTGGAGCACAACAACAGAAAAATGTAAACCATCACTTAAACAGAAAATGTTCTCCATCATCATCCCTCATCCCACGCTAAATAAAGTTTATAACTATAACTTCATACATAAGAGTTGGGAAATTGTATCATTGTAATGACATTTCTGATTGAGAATATATGCTTCATTAAATTTAAATATAGCAATCTGATAACATTAGTAAAAACCAGATAGAATAATGCCCAAAATTAAGAGGAACACAATATATCACATATTGGAAAATATTCACATGTTATACAGGTACAAGATTCTGCTCTCCTCACTTGAACTGCCAAGGAAATAATAGGAGTGAGGAAAAATTGAGGAGAAAAAAAGACATGGAAACAAATGGTTAAAACAATATATCCCTTTATCAAGCATATAGATATATTCAAAGCACAAATCAGTCAACAATCATTCCTGAAGTTGCTGTAATTTATCGTGTATTGGAGCAGGCTCTGAAGATAGAATCAAGGAGGAACTGGTCCTTGCCAGCAAGGACATTGGGATACGGTGGCGGGATGCATTAAGTGCATACGCAAATATATATGGAATTTTAGCTAAATCAATGATTGCTTTTTAGGGGAAAGTGCTTATAGGATTGTGGGGAAAGCTATTAAGAAAGAACTAATACAGCAGTTAACACCTGGGTTGAGCATCGAAAGATCTGGGGATTCTATTATGAATGTTTGCATGTGTATGTGTGTGTGTGTGTGTATATTTGTGAAGAGAGAAAGTATATATAGGGTGTGTGTGTGTGTATCAGAGATAGCTTATGATAAGATGACATTTTAGATGTTTGTCTTGGTATTTTTGTCAGTAAACCCATCCTAAGATATCTATTCAGAAGTAGAAGATGTTCCTTGAGAAGTAAGAGTTGCATCATTAAAATTATTCATGCAATGATTGTATGTTTAAGATGTTATATTAGTGGTTTCATATAATATGTATATGAATGTGTACATGCATGTTTATACATACATGCATGTATATGCATGTACACATACATATGTATACATGGGTATGCATGTATATCTATATTATGTATATACATACAATGTGTATTCACGAATATGTATACATATGTGTATATTTGCATGTGTATTTATGTGCAGATATAGATAATGGGTTTAGATGGCCATTGAGGTCTTTTTCAATTAGAAAATTCTCTGAGCAGGCTCTTGAAGAAGAGAGAAGATTTCACTTTGATTCACAGTGAAAGAAGCAAAGCCAGAACAATTTATGTGATGCAACAAATGATACGAAGAAAATAACTCCAAAAGATCCCAGAATTGTGATCAAACTTGCACATAATATTAACTTCAAAAGAGAGATGAAACATATCAGTGTACTCTTAATAGAGTGGTAATGGACTTTATATACAGAATAAAATATGCATTGTCAGACATGGTCGATGTGTTGATATATTTCAAAATATGTATTTGTATGCATGCATGCATGTATCTATGTATTTCTTAAAGAAGGTTTCTATTAAAATAGAAAAGAGCAGAGTTAAGAGCTTGATGATATAACTTTATCCATATAAATGTGTCAAAAATAACATCAGTGTAACATATTTAAATGAAAAAAAAGGAAATAAAAATTGCAAAATAAGTACACAACTGGGAAATGTATTACTATCTACTATCACATATATGTAAATATACCCACATATATAAATCTATGCTATGTATTTATACAATGTATGTATGTAAAAATATGTACATTTGGATGTTTTTGTTGTTCATATGTGTTCAGTCATGTCCAACTCTCTGTGACCCCATTTGAGGTTTTCTCAGTAAAGACACCAGTACAATTTGTGATTTCTTTCTCTAGCTCATTTGATAGATGAGGAAACAGAGGCAAACAGGGTGAAGTGACTTGCCCAGGGTATGAGGCTAGACTGAAACTGAGGAAGATGAGTCTTTTAATTCCAGGCTGGCACTCTATCCACTGCAGCCCCTAGATGCAGCTGACACTACACACAGACACAGACATGCATACAGACACACACATATATGTATGTACACATACATATATGTATATAATATGTATATGTGTATGTATGTTTGGGGGGAGAGAATAGGAGC
>JAJHZJ010000806.1:91325-402539 GCA_023548195.1 Bettongia penicillata ogilbyi | reverse complement strand
TTCCAGTAGTAATGATTGGTTATTGAAGATATCTTCACTATTTAACTAGAACATATAAACTGATACACTACTAATATAGGGATGTAGTATTGTACATGGGGGAAAAATATAACATTGTTTCTTGAATCAGAACTTAACTGGTCAAAACTTGTCCCTGATACATACTTGCTGTTTATAATACAATTTTATCAATCACCAACTGAAGTGGGTAAGGAAATTTTTTTGGCACTTTGAGTCAAATATTTCAGTTTTTATGTCATTTTTCACCTTAACTGTATAACCCAGATTTACGTTGCATTGGATAGTCTCTGAGTTCCCTTTCAAATCTAAATCTGTTATCCTATTATCCCTCCATTATCTGGGCAATCACTCTTTGCCCTCTTGCACTTAATCTGCAAGCAGTAAATCAATATTTTTCATTACACATCCCAATTTTCCTCTTTTACTTATATTTAATGATGATATTTTAAAATGTATTTTATATTCTTCACTATGTTTATAGGGCAACAATTACATCTTTTCTTAATATAGACATTATCGATCAAAATTCTTCATGTAGAATAAGATTCAGTACGTTCCTTTTAAATTTGATGATGATGATGATGATGATGATGACTAAGCAAATTCGAAATTATGTAAACCCACTTATAGAAGATGTTCAATGCTGCAAAACAGTACCTTCTGTAAGTAATGTGTGGAGTACTCCATCCCAAAAGTCTGTGAATATGTGCTATTGTTAAAATAGAAATATTCATGAGGTGGAACATAAGCCTGGAACATAAATATCACTATCTTTTTAAATCAATAGTTCAAAATTATTATTCATACGAGACCTGCACAACCTACAGCCCATGAAAAATGTAGAGCCTATAACACAAGCCTGTACAAGATACCATTTGCCGACCGCTTTGGAGGGTCACAAGTGGCCCATGGGCTATATGTTGTACAGGTCTGCTCTATACTCATCTCAGATAAATATTTTACAACTTTGATATTTCCAGTCCTGCATAAACATGTTGTATGGAAATTATCACTCAGTTGTCTGATTAAATATAACCACTTTACTGCAGAATTGCAGTAGCTCAAAAAAAAGGTGAGATGAAAATTTTAAAAAATCTCAACTCTAAATGTTCATATACACTATCTGTGCCGAAATTATGGTAGAGCCTTCTGAGTTCATATCGGTCTGGCTAGTCAGTCAGACACACTGTGCCTTGGTCACAACACAGCGATGGTGTTTTTGTCCTCTCCGAGAGTGAAGGATCATTACCAAGCAACCAACCCAACCTTAGCCAATCATAACCACTTTAAAAAGAATGAAAGTAAAATCATATTCACAAATACTGTGAGCCACTGTGAAGTCATAAAAGGATGGATTCTTGCAGGTAGAGGTTTGAACTCTTACCAAACAGACTTTTGTCCCCTCTCATTTTGGAGATGGCATTGATAGCAGAAAACAAAACTTTTATTTTTGAAATAAATTTTTAACATCTGTATTGATTGTGTTATAATATAATCTCCTTAGTCAATATTAATTGAGATTTCCCTTTAAGTTTATGATGTGTCATTTGTCAGTGTAAGATTTATTAAAATCCATAAACATATGATGAGTATCTTAGTCTGTATGTGTATGAATACAAATCATTTTCTAATTTACAGACAATGAAAGGAAATTTCATTACATTCTTTGAATATGAAAACTCAGTTACTATAACTAAATGAATCTTATGATGCTTTCTGTTCCATTATGGACAAATCTGAGAATGGATGAATCAGAGGTAATTTTGAATTTGAAAACAAATAAAAAACACATCAAATATTTTTTTAAAAATAATGTTATTGGAAATAAACCTTTGGTTCAAGTCTCATCTGTGATAAATAATAGGTAGATAATTCTGAGCAAGATGTAACTTTTTAGTGTCTCAAGTATTTCCTTAAGACTATAAGTTACAGATGAGACTACAAATCATCCTCACTGGTAAAAAAAAAAATCCCTGTAACAGTGAAATCTCATATGTGGTCCAAAATATTTTCATGTATATGTAAGTGTACTTGAAAAATTTAGGTAACTGAATGGAAGAACATCAAAGGATATCTGATCCTTGATAGTTCACCACTGATAGTCAGGGATATGTCATGTATATCTTTAGAATATGTGATTCTATTTAGTATTTTAAATTTTTCTCCTATATATAGAAAAGTTGGTTTTTGTATACCTTAATTTTATAAGTTCTAAGTCTATCATATCATGCTAAGATTAGCAAGCAGCTAGATGGTACACTGGGTATAAAACTATGTCTGGAGTAAAAAAATTGGAGTTTAAATATAGTCTCAGATATGTACTGACTGGGTGACCCTGGGAAAATCATTTTTAAGCTCTTTGGCTCAGTTTCCTCAACTATAAGATGGGGATAATAATGATACTTGCCTCCTAGAGTTGCAATGAAAATTAAATGAGATAATAATTATAAAGTTCTTAGTATAGGACCTTGCATATAAAAAGGAGTAAATAAACAAAATCATAACTAATACTGCTACAGACATTGACACCAAGTTCATCTCTTGTCTTTTCTACTAGACTATTGTAGTAGTCTACTAAATATTCTAACTTCCTCTAGTCTCTCCCTTTTATATTCCTTCCTTTATGCAACAGCCCAAATCATCTTTCTAATACATGGGCCCAATCACATCACTTCAATTATCAAAAGCTTTCATAAAATACTCATTGCCCACAGGAAAAGAAATAAAATTTAAAACCAGCCTGACATTTAAGATACATAAGGATGCTGTTCCAACCAAACGTTTTACATTAGTGTCCTGAACTACTCATGCCCCACTTAAATGAAGAATAATAAGTAGCTAAGTCCACAATATCTCTCACATCTATCCTTCCTCAGAAGAACTCATCCTCCATGCACGGGGTAGAGAAATGGAATCTGGTGTTAGAGTGACCACTTCTTATTTTTCCATGTTTAAATTCCTTTCTTCCATCAAGCCTCATCTTAATTGTTATCACTTTTATGAACTTTACCTAATATTTATTCAACCTACACTAAACCTTCAACCTTTCTTATCTAAAGTTATTGCTCTATTTTGAAATTTTCCTGAAGTAGTTTGCCTGAAGCTTTTCTTCAAACACTTTACTCTGCATTGTGTGTATTGATTTACATGATATGAATATGGCATACAAACTCATCTCTTGTAAGGAACAGATTTTAAAGTACATTATAAAAGCAAGGATTTGTTGTCTACCAACCTTATAATTCAACATCAAACACAATACCTCATGCATCAGAGAGGGTAGTGACATGGCTTGGAACTGTGGTTTAATTAGCATACAGATCTGAAAATCCTGGGTGAGGAAATTTTCTCTATTAAACACATTGGCAACTTCTTTATAATTTTAAAGAATTATAAGATTAATTGACTTGTCCACAATCACCCAGCCAATATGTATCAGAGGTAGTAATAGAACTCTGGTCTTCATGGCTTTTAAGTCAACTCTCTATACACTATATCATGATATCTTTATAGTATATATTTATTTAATTGAATTTTGTTAAAAAGAATGCAGATACTATATCATATATTTGGGACAATTAGAACAACAGCTATATGCATGAAACACTATGTGAGGACAATAATGCCAATGATACTTTTCAAGTAGAGCACTGATCCAAAGTGAACACTATAGAATTTCACAGCATGAGTTTATCATTGAGTGCTTCCAAGTGATCTAATCCTTTCTGATCTGTGTCCACATCTATTTATGCTCTGTGAACTTCTGAATTTATCTCACTTTTTGGCTACCTTCAGTTTCGCTTGGACATATAAAAAAAGGACTTGTTTCCAGGTTTATACTCCCTTTCTTTTTTTTTTTTTTAATATAAATTTATTTATTTAACTTTTTACATTCATTTTCACAAAATTTTGGGTTCCAATTTTTTCTCCCCTTTTATTCCCTCCCCCCCACCCCAATACACCAAGCAATCTAATTTTCCCTATCTCCAATCTGCCCTCTCTTCTGTCATCCCTCCCTTCTCTTGTCCCCATCTTCTCTTTTGTCCTGTAGAGCCAGATGACTTTCTATTCCCAAATAACTTTATTTCTTATTTCCTAGTAGCAAGAACAATACTCAACAGTTGTTCTTAAAACTTTCAGTTCCAAATTCTCCCCATCCCTCCCTCCCCACCCATTTCCTTTGGGAAGGCAGGCAATTCAATACAGGCCATATCTGTGTAGTTTTGCAAATCACTTCGATAACAGTCATGTTGTGTAAGACTAATTGTATTTCCCTCCATCCTATCCTGCTCCCCATTGTTTCTATTCTGTCTTTTGATCCTATCCCTCCCCAAGAGTGTTGACTTCAAATTGCTCCCCCCCTCCCATTGCCCTCCCTTCCATCATCCCTTCCTCCCTGCTTATCTCCTTCTCCTCTACTTTCCTGTACTGTAAGATAGGTTTTCATATCAAAATGAGTGTGCATTTTGTTCCTTCCTTTAGTCGAATGTGATGAGGGTAAACTTCATGTTTTTTTCTCAGCTATCCCCTTTTTCCCTCCACTAAAACTTCTTGCCTCTTGAATGAGATATAATTTACCTCATTCCATTTCACCCTCTCTCCTCCCACTACATTTCTCTCTCACCATTTACCTTAATTTCTTTTAAGATATGGTCCCATCCTATTCAATTCACTCTGTGCTCTCTGTCACTGTGTGTGCATGCATGTGTGTAAATGTGTGTTTGCACGCATGTACATGTGTGTGTGCATGTGTGTGTGTGTGTGTACATCTGTGTGTGGTCCCACCAACTACCCAAATACTGAAAAGTTTTAAGAGTTACAAATATTGTCTTTCCATGTAGGAATGTAAACAGTTCACCTTTGGTAAGTCCCTTACGACTTCTCTTTGCTGTTTGCTTTTTCATGTTTCTTCTCAGTCTTGTGTTTGAAAGTCAAATTTTCTTTTCAGCTCTGGTCTTTTCATCAAAAATGCTTGAAAGTCCTCTGTTTCATTGAAAGACCATTTTTTCCCCTGAAGTATTATGCTCAGTTTTGCTGGGTAGGTGATTCTTGGTTTGAGTCCTAGTTCCTTTGACTTCTGGAATATCCTATTCCACGCCCTTCGATCCCTTAATGTAGAAGTTGCTAGATGTTGTGTTATCCGGCTTGTATTTCCACAATACTGCAGTTGTTCCTTTCTAGCTTCTTGCAATATTTTCTCCTTGACCTGGGAATTCTGGAATTTGGCCACAATGTTCCTAGGAGTTTCTCTTTTTGGATCTCTTTCAGGCAATGATCAATGGATTGTTTCAATACTTATTTTGCCCTCAGGTTCTAGAATGTCAGGGAAGTTTTCCTTGATAATTTCATGAAAGATGATGTCTAGACTCTATTTTTGATCATGGCTTTCAGGTAGCCCCATAATTTTTAAATTGTCTCTCCTGGACCTATTTTCCAGGTCAGTTGTTTTTCCAATGAGATATTTCACATTGTCTTCCATTTTTTCATTCTTTGGTTTTGTTTGGTGATTTCTTGGTTTCTCAGAAAGTCATTAGCCTCCATCTCTTCCATTCTAATCTTGAGAGAACTATTTTCTTCAGTGAGCTTTTGAACCTCTTTTTCCATTTGGCTACTTCTGCTTTTGAAAGCATTCTTCTCCTCACTGGATTTTTGAACATCTTTTGCCAATTGAGTTAGCCTATTTTTCAAGGTGTTATTCAGCATTTTTTTGGATCTCCTTTACCAAGGTATTGACCGGTTTTTCATGCTTTTCTTGCATCTCTCTCATTTCTCTTCCCAGTTTTTCTGCCACCTGTCTAACTTGATTTTCAAAATCCTTTGTGAGGTCTTCCATGGCCTGAGCCCACCAGACATCCACCTCGGATGTCTGGGATAGAGAGGCCCTGACCTCCACGTCTTTCCCTGATGGCAAGCATTGTACTTCGTCATCAGAAATGATAGGAGGAAAGAACGTCTCTTCCCCAAGAAAGTAGCTCTCTATGGTCTCACTTTGCTTCCTTTTTCTGGACATTTTCCCAGCCAGTTACTTGACTACTGAGATTCTTCTCCACCCCCACCTAGATCCGCCCAGCTAGTGCTTGGGGTCTGAGATTCAAATGCTGCTTCCCAGTCTGAGGGCTATCCGTGGCGGGAGCAGCTGCTATTCAATGTGAGCTTAAGTTCTGGTGCTTGGGTGGAGGCAGGGCCGCCTCCCAGGCTCAGTTCCCTCAGGGGGTTTATGCAGAGACCTTTGGTAATGGAGCCCCTGCCTGCTTGGAGAGTCTGGCACTACAACTGCTGCCTCTGCCACTCCCTCTGCCGCTCCATCTGCCACCGCTGCCTCTGCTGCTCCCTCTGCTGCTACCTCCTGAGGGTCATGGAGACACCCTGCTCCCCTCTCGGCCAGCCCAGAAGTCTCTCTCACTGACCTGTAGCTTCTGTGGGTGGAGGGACCTTCCCAGCCACCAGAGATTCCGTCCCTGAAACCTGCTCAGGATTCGCTCCTCTGGGGCCACACTGCAGGGGCAACGCAGTGCTGGGCTCTGTGTCCGGAGCATGACAGACACCTGGGGACAGCTTTCCCGGGCTCTCTGGAACGGAAATCTCTTCCAGTGTGTTTCTGCATGGGTTCCACTGCTCCAGAATTTGTGGGGAGTTCTTTTTACAGGAAATTTATGGGCTATAGATTCGGAGCTAGCATACGTGAGTCTTTCTACTCCGCCATCTTGGCTCCTCCTCCCCTATACTCCCTTTCTTCCCCTTCTCTTCCCAACCCCACACCAAGGATAATGACCTCAGTTCCCCTGGAATCACTGAAGATAACAAGACATTGAATATAGAAGATTTTTGAATCTCACCCTTCCAAAAAATAAAACAATATCACTCACATGCACAAGTAACTTATACATGAGTCTCTAAAAATGTGAAGCCACCTCACTTGTTCTCTCTGCTTTGTTACTGTCACTGCAGATACTTATAGACTTTAACACTAGAGTATTAGCTCCATGAGACAACTTCTCTCCCCCAACCACTAAGCCTTGACAGCTCAGGCGCTACTGTCAACCATGATGCTCTTCCTCATATGCCCAACTTCTAGTTTTCTTCCAAATTAACTTGTATTTCACTACACACACACACACACATGTACACACACATGTATATGTATACATATGCATATATAAGTACATGTATGTGTGTACATAAATCTATATATATACACATATGTGCTATATATGGTCATGTATACCTCTCTCCCTTATTAAAATGGAAATTCATTTGAATACGGATCTTTCTAACATGATACTTATACATTCAGTGCATAGCACAGTGTCTGGCTCACATTAGACTCTCATTATATCCTTATTGATTGCTAATTGATAAGATGACCCAATAAGTTAAAGCACCTACTAGAAGGATTACTCAGATCTCACAACGCTATTAACAAAGGTTGACCCTATTGATATATTGATGTGGAGGAGAAACTGACCTTATGACTAAAGATTTTGATTAACTATGAGAATATTCTCTGGCCTTGAAATATATGTATCTTGGATGCTTGAACTATAGCTCTATCTTAATATTCTATTATTATTTTAAAATTATGCTTTGTGTCAAATCCACTACTTCAGAAAAATGGGAAGTCTATGAAAATAGTTGGGTGTAGATACTGTACATCACACAAAAAAAGACACTGCATAAGCATGGCAGTAGATAGAGAGATGTACCTGAAGTGAGGAAAACCTGAATTCAAACTCAACTTAAGACATTCAGTGACTGTGTGATTTTGGACAAGTCACTTAAGTGACATTTGTTTGCCTCAATTTCCTCATCAACACCATAGGAAAATAATATCAACCATCTCCTAAGATTATTGTAAGGATAAAATCAGTGAATATTCATATAACACTTTGTAAACTTTGTAGAATACTATATAAAGGCTAGCTATTTTCAGTGTTGTTATTGTGCTTTTTTTGGTTTATTTGTTAAAATTATTTAGTACGGGTGATGGGATATCCAACTAAGAGGATCATCCAACTAATAGACTAGATACCATGGGAAAAACAAAAAACAAAATAGATAAATTGCATGTCAGAAAGACAATGGGATAGTTGAATAACTCAGGTACTAGGGCAAAGTTAGAAATGACTAACACCAAGATTATTAGTTATGCTGTTTGATGGATCTTCATTTAATCTGTGACAAAAAAAAGTGAGAGATTAAAATGTAAGGAAATATGAATTAAAGATAATATCATGAGTGTATTAAATTATTATTATTTAAAACTTTTGTATCTAAGTATGCATTTTGATGGAGAACAAACACAAAATAGGTTCATTAGCTTGTGTCATATTAGTACCTATTTTGAGAACACCTATAGCTTCAATATCTCAGAAAATCTCTTGATGCAGATTACAATCCTTCTATGTTTTTCTTGATGTCAACCTAATGGAATCATGATTGTAGTAAATGGTGATTGCACCTGAAAACAGCCCCAAATGGTCAAAAGGATTGATTTTCTTTTTATTTTTAAAAGAAAATAAGATTTTCAGTATTATCTTTAAAAAAAAATACACTCACATTGGATGGAATAAAAACAAAATGCATGTGAAAGTTAAGGCAAATTCTTGGTAAAGCATATCATTCCCTCATGACTAGTTAGGATTTCAGTGAGACATAGTGATATTTTCAAATAACAGGGTTATCATTAAGGCATTTTTTTAGGGATGATATTGTTACTTTGACACTGAGGAAGCTGTCTCATCTTGTTAGCAGAAAAAAAAAGAAATATGTAACTTTCTTTAGTGGTTAAGGTAATTAGAAGAGTAGGTGAACAGTAGGTGGAAACATGCCCTTTAGAGACAAAATAGAACACTCAGGAACTTTTCCACTTCATTCCAGCAATTCTAAATCCCAAAGGATTTTATTTTCCTTTGTGCTTAGGTCAGTTTTATGGAGTAGGCATTCAGGGAAATATATTAACTGTTTCATGACATGGGAGCTATTTAAAGCCTTACTGTTGCATGAATAAAGGACAGAATTGTATATGGGAACAAAATAATATAAATATGATTGTTATCCATAATGAGTCATCAACACTAGAAATTTATAAGAGAATGACTCATTGACTTTCTTCAAAAAAATAAACTTAGTTCAATATCCCCAGTACTACATAATTACAGGAGAACAATGACTCACTGGATTTGAGTGCTTTTGGAATATACTTGATGAAAGCTAAATATTATATACATAAATAGACTTTATTTTTCTAGTCTTTCTTGAGTCCCTATTGTCAACAGGACAAAGTTCAATCTTCCTAGACATAGATACAAGAACATTAATAATCTGATTGCTACTTAACTTTCCATTCTTTCCATTACTCTTCCCTTATACAAACCCTCCTTTATTATAAAGTTGTCATGTTCTCAGTTTCCAAAATTTGATTGTCTTTTCTGTCTTCTCTAGAAATTTTTTTTTCCTTCTCAATTTTTTTTTCCTCTGCTCCCCTAACCCCTACCATCTTTTTATATCCTAACTATTCTTCTAGGTATAGGCCAAATATTCTCTGACTACCTAATTAAGAAATGATATCTCATTCCTACTCTGAACCCCTACAATAAGCAGATGTACTTGCTGATACCCACTTAATGCTCATTCTACAAAAGTTATATAACATGTTTTACATATTCTCTACACAACATTCTCTACATAGTAGACATTCAGTCAATTTCTGTTGATTAAAGATTCATAGAAAAAAATTTGACAATGTGATTCATCCTATCAAGAGTTGACACAATGTTCTTTTCCTCTTTTGAGAAAAAAAATATCTCTAAAAATGACTTTCCTTTCTAACATATTGTAAAAGAATTCTGGCTAAACTGGTCGATTATCAAAACAAAAAACAATGAAGACTGGGAGTTAGAGTCACTTGAGCAGATGACATCTGATCAGTTTAGCTAGAAATCCCTTAGTTGTTCCAATGGATATAAGGTTTGGACATTTGTGATTCAATCAGAGAAGCATCCAGATTACCTAGGAACAAGACAACACACTGAACTAGATTTTTCCAGAAGCCGTGACCCTCTTGGATCTTTTGACAAAGCTAAGATTTTCATGCAAAAAATTCTTGGCTTAGCACTTCTAGAAATGATTGCCAGTGTGTATACTGGCTTTACTGCTGAACCTGCATTATAAAATTAGACATTTGTTTAAAGAAATGCATTTTCTCTTGGCAAAGCAAAAAATGGTATATATGATTTTTCATTATTAATATTATGTACATATAATCGAAGAGACAGCCAATAAGCATGAATAGATTTATTCTACCTAGCAGGGAGTACAAAGAACATAAACCATGTCCTGATTGATTTAAATCTGACACATAGAAATTTGAGAAGTCAGTTTCTAGTCATGAGTGACTAAAGGGATAGGGGTATTACATGATGAAAATGTTTTGATTGACTAAGGAGCTGCAAGAACTACTAACTCTGTAGAGGAAAGTGGCAACTGAGCACACACACAACATTTTAAGTAGATGAATCTCTCTCTTTCCCTCTCTCTCTTTCCTCTCCCTCTTCTCCCCAGTGTCTCCTCTCCCACCTCCCCTGTTGACTTACAACTTTTTTCTTGTTTTGTTTTGTTTTGTTTTTGGGAGAAACTGAATGGAGTGGGGACAAACTGTCCAAGCATATGGTCTGGTGCCTATGTTTCTCTTATGTCTCTTTATCTCTCCTTAATGAGAATGCAGAGAGAGAATTGGCTAAGTTGTGATATCCTGAGGTTTTATCAAACTTCGGAAGAATTAACAAAGTTTTCCTTAGCAGCCATAATTCTTGGAGAAGAGGCAATTAAAGGCAGAGTCAAGAAATACACCTTGGAACAACATGTTCTCTAAAAGAAATGTGTCAATACATTTGCATTTTAAATATGAGTTCATTCTCTTTAGAGATTAAGTGTCTGCAGACGGGAGGACAAATTCCATTTAATAAGATATTCTGAAATTTATATCTATGCTGTACTTCTGGAGTAATAGCCTTTTGTAAAATTAACATATCAATTTATCAATCGATATTGAGGGAAGCATTCTTAATAGAGGCATGCTGAGTCAACCAACAGATAACAGTGTTAGAAATGGAGTCAGAAATATATGAGTTCAAATCCATCCTCAGACACTTAGTGTCTAGCGAAGTTATTTATTTAACCTCAATCTGTTCTGTAACCTGCAAAATGGGGAAAATTATACCACCTATCCTCTATGGTTAGGGCAGTTAGGTGGTACAGTAGATAGAATGTCAGATTTGAAGTCAGAAAGGCAAATCTTTCTGAGTTAAAATGTGACCTCAGATACTCACTAGTTATGTGGCCATGGACAAGTGACTTAACCATACTGGTCTCATTTTCCTCATGTGTAAAAGGAACTGAAGAAAATGGCAGGTCTCCCCAGTTTCTCTGTCAAGAAAACCCTAAATAGCATCACAAAATATTGGACATGACTGTACAACAAAATCCTTAGGATATTGTGAGAATAAAATGAATTAATATTTATGGTTTTCTTTGTAGACCTTAAAGTACTTAATAAATTCTGTTGTTGTTATATGAATGATAGTACTAAACCCTCCAGTCATTCAAGATTACCAAGTGATCAGATTCTCATAAAAGAAGCAGTCAACCACCCTCTGGAAAACCAAAATACTAATGCAAGCAAGGGTTGGTAGAATGAACTGAGTAATGCAGTTATATTCAGTTGCTTATTATATATTATTCAACACTCCACACCGGATAGAATAGAGAAAGTCGGTCTCTAAGTCAGGAAGATATTAGTTTATGTCCTGATTGTGACATAAGTGATTGTTGACCTGAGCAAGTAATATAACTTCTCAGTTACCCAAGCAATTCTTAAGCTAAGATTTATGAAATAGTTCCTTATCTTCAGAAAGTATTTTCTTGCTAGGAGTTTCTTACATCTGTGAAATGAAATGTACAGAAGCATTTTATGTGTGCATCTAAAGGGTATATATATGTGTGTGTGTGTGTGTATTGATATATATTGCATAGTTATATAATACACATAGAGATATATAGATACATACACATACAGAAAAGTTGACTATCAGTCTTCTATGCCATACTGCCTATATGTAGCATGCATACAAACACACACAAACACACACACACACACACATATATATATATACATACATTGACACATGTATATACATGAAAAGCTAGAACTTCAACATAAAAAATGATTGTAGAATTTCACAATTCAATTTAAAAAGCAAAACTTAATGACTTCTAATGTCTTGAACATTGAATTCCTTATTGATAATACAATAATAATAATGATAATAATGATAATAAAACAAAAGAAAAGAAGCACCAAAAAAATCACAAGGAACTTACATTACATAATATCCAAAGTTTGAGAATCAATTTTATGATAGTTAATTCAAAGTCCTTCCATTTTAAAATAAGACAAATATTCCCAGGTTGACCTAGCACAACTGATCAAATGGTAGAAAATGCAAGAGGACAGCTTAAGGAGTCATCCTTAGAAATGATGTTAAGGGGAGCAGAGACAAGATGACCGAGTAGAAGCAGGGAACTACTACAGCTCTTCTCCCAAACCATGCAAAAATATGTTAAAATGACCAATTCTAGAGCATTAGAAGTCACAAAACGACAGATTGAAGCAAATTTCCAGACCAAGACAATTTGTAAAGTTGTCAGGAATGGTCTATTAAGCCACACTGGGAATGGAATGCTGGAACAAGCCATAGGGGACTGAATGGCTGGAGGCAGCTACAGTTTCCAGATTTCTCAACCCACAAATAGATGAGACAGCTTTGAAGGTCGGGGGAAGGGTCTGGAACCTGGCTGAGAGGGGAGTGTGGTGATCACCAAGTCTGACCCCAGCCTCAGTCTCAATGTGTCAGTAGCCACTGCTGAAGCAGAGGCTACTTCAGGAGTCCTTCACTTAAAAAAGAGCTCAAAATCAAGTAATTTACCAGGAAAATGAGAAAACAGGGGAAAGAGAAACAGACTATCAAATGAAACTTTCTCAGTGAAGAAGCATTTTCTTAAGTCATTGGTGATAAAGAAGATCAAAACATAAAACCAAAAGAAGACAACAAACCCAAATTACATGCATCTAAAGCCCCTAAAGAAATATATGAATTGATCTCAGGTGATGGAAGAGCTCAAAATAGATTTTGAAAATCAAGTAAGAGAAGTAGAGTAAAAATTGGGAAGAAAAATGGGAGTGATGCAACACAGTCATGAAAAATGAGTCAGCAGTGTGCTAAAGGAAATCCCCTAAAATGCTAAAGAAAATAGCATCTTTAAAATTAGAATAATGGGAGGGAACAGAACCAAGATGGCAGAGTGATGGCATGCACTTTCTAGAGCACTGTCCCCAAATCCAGCCAAATACTTGTAAAAAATTACTCTAAACAAATTATATAGCAGCAGAACTCACAGAATGATGGAATAAAACAAAGCTCCAGACCAAGACAATCTGGAAGGTCGCTGGGAAGTGTCTATCTCACCACCTTGGAAATAGTGCACAGTGCAGCATGAGCTGCACTGTCGCAGGGGAGATGTGAGGAGATTTTGAGGAGATTGAACATCTCATGCCTGTGGTGGTTTCCAGACTCCAGGAATCCAAAACACCAAGGACAAATGGAAATAGTGTAAAAAACCTGTGGAACCAGTGTAGAAGAGTGGAATTGTCTGGGGAAGGTGATAGGGAATAAGTGAGCTATCTTTTTCATCAGTTTTCTCTTCAGGAGGGTACAACATACACACTAAATTGGGTATGGAAATCTATCTTACCTTACAGGAAAGCAAGAGGGAATGGGGTAAGTTATGAGGGAACAATGGAAGGGAGGGCTAATTGGAGAAGAGAGTAATTAAAACACATGCTGACCTATGTTGGGGAGAGGTGCAGGTGGGGAGAAAATCTGAAATTCAAAATTATATGGAAATGAATGTTAAAAGGGGAAAATAAATGCTTTTTTTTTAAATTAAAAAATGAAATGAGTAAGAAGCTCATACACAATTGAAATGCTTTAACTCCAAAAGCTGAGATAATTATCAAAATAAATATTTTCTTTGTAATCGTTTGTTGAGCGTATGTAAGGAATATAGTAATCAGTTTTGCCCAGGTTAAAAATTGCACTTACTTCTTTGTGAAAATACATGAATAATCTTTATTTAATCCCTGAAATATGGAGATCTTTAAGGTTTAGGACCTTTCTCATGAAATTTTGCAAACAAATAAAAAGAAATTCAAAGAAAACAAAATAAAAAGTTAATGAGAATTACTGCTTCTTCTAATAGGATTTATTTAAGTTAGTATAAATTTTCTTTCACCTTATATCGATTGATGCTACATTTGCTAAGATGTTACTCGCTTAAACCTGCAGCTTAGTTAGTTAAATTTCAATCTCAATTCCAAACCTGACTCTTATGAATGAGTGCCTAATGTCATACAAAGAAAAATAAAAGGCCCTTGTGAAGTCCACATGGCTTTTACCTATCCCTGTCGTGTAGTCTAAATAGCTTGAAACTCTATTGTAAAAAGAAATCAAAGTATTCGTGGGGATACAGGTTGATTGTTATGCAGTCCTATGGGTTATTCAGGATGGTCACATATTCTATCTTTCAGGTGACCTGCCATGTTTTATTAATGAAAGCAAAGCTGGCAAATTTATAGTTAATAGTTTTTAGACAAGTAAGTATAACGGGATCTTATATTGATGCTTAGGAATATATATGTCTATATCTGACATAATATAGCTAACTATATGTATGTGTATATAAATCTATATATGTGAATGTATAGATAGACCTAGATATGCATATTTGTAAGCCTATGTATATGTATAAAGGCATTTAAATGTCTTAATCTGTGTGTAGTTGCATGCATATATACATATGCACTTATGCATAAACATATACGTATACATATATGCATTCATATATGTGTGAGTGTTGATGTGGCTTTAATTTTCCTATATAGGACATTATCCACTACTGCTCATGAGTGATGTTTGGAATTGGGATTGCATTTGAACTCTGTGTGTGTGTGTGTGTGTGTGGGCAGGCATGCAAGTACATATACAAATGTGTGTATATGTATATACATATACACATACTCATACATATTCATGTTTATACACATGTATACACAACACATACACATCTGTACATGCATGTGCATACAACCAAATATGTGTGGGTACCCATGTAAAAATCTACACATGTGTGTATTATATGTGTGTACACACACACACACATATATATATATATACATACACACATTATATATACATGTATACCTTGTGTGACCTTGAGGAAGGGGGAAAAACAAAGAAGTAAAAAGTACACAACAGAGAGCAAAAGAAAACCCACAAGGAAGCAAATGAAAAGTGGACAGCTAAGAACAAAATGTATTTTCCTTTCTTGAAATGGAAATTTATTTCAGTATATTTTGAATTCTATTACATCCTGCTATGCACATGTCAATGTTTTCTTTTCTTTTCTTATTTTGTATCCATTTCGTATTTAAGTTTTTAATGTTTCAGAGTTCCCACATCAAGAGAAAATATTGCAAGCAGTCAGAAGGAAATAAGTCAATTGTCATGGAGCCACTGTCGGGATAACACACTAATTAGCATCCTTTATGTCAAAGGATTGAAGGACTTGGATTATGATATTGGGAAGGGTAATGGAACAAGGGTTACAACTAAGATATACCTACCCAGAAAAACTGAGTTTAATCCTGTGGAGGAAAATGTGAACATTCAGTAAGATATAGGATTTTCAAGCATCCTTGATGAAAGAACCAGAGCAGACCATAAATTTTGACTCAAAAATGAGACTCAGAAAAGCATAAAAGAACAGTCAGGAAAGGAAAATCATAAAATACTTAATTAGGTTAAACTGTTTACATGCATATATGGGAAAATGAAATTTGTAATTCGTAAGAACTTTCTCATTGTTAGGACAGCTAGAAGTTGTATATGTGGACAGAAGGTATAGTTGTGAGTACAGCATGAAGGGATGATGCCTGAAATAATAAAATAAAATTAAGGGGTGAGGGAGGAATATACTGGGAGGAAAAAAGTTACAGTTCGAATGAGTTAAATTATCTCACATAGAAGAGGCAAGGAAAAGTTTTTACTGTGGAGGGGAATAGAGGAGAGAGGAAGGGGAGTGAGTGAATCTTACTCTCATCAAAATTGCCTCAAAGAGAGAATAATATGCACATTCAATTGGGTATAGAGTCTATCTTATCCGACAGGGAAAGGGATAAAAGAAGGGGAGGTGGGGTTATGGAAGAGATGGGGAGAGGGTAATAGAAAGCAAAATAATTTTGAGGATGAAGAAGGTGAAAGGAGTGATAGAATAAAAAAAACTGTGTAGGGATAAGATGGAGGGAAATAGAGTTAGCAATGTAAAAAAAAAAGTAAAACAAGGTTCTCTGATAAAGGCCTCATTTCTCAAACATATAGAAAACTAATTCAAATTTATAAAAGTAAGAGTCATTCCCCAAAAGATAAATGAGCAAAAGATATGAACAGTTTGTAGAGAAAGTAGACAAAGTAATCTCTAGATATATGAAAAATGCAGCTCTAACTCTTCATTGATAGGAGAAATGCAAATTAAAATAATTCTGAGGTCCTGTCTTACATCCCTTAGATTGACTAATTGGGCAAAAAAAAATAACACAATTTGGAGGTATTGTGAGGAAAATGAGATATTAATGTTTTTGGAGTTGCGAGCTGGTTTTACCATTCTGTAGAGTAATTTGGAACTATACCCAAAGGACTATAAAACATGCATAAACTTTGATATGATTACTAGATTGTATTCCAAAAGAGATAAGAAATGCAGTGGAAAAGGACTGATGTGTACATAAATTTATAGCAGCTTTTTTAGTGATGTCAAAGAATTTTAAATTGAGGGGATGCCCATCAGTTGGGGAATGGTTAAACAAGTTATGGAATAGGACTATGATGAAATACTGTTGTGCCACAAAAAAATGATTAGCAAGTTTCAATTGGAAAAACCTGGATAGACTTTCATGAGCTGATGGAAAGTGAAATGTACTGTGTATACAAAGTAACAGTAATATTTTAAGATGACCAGATGTGAATGACTTAGTTATTCTCATCAATAAAATTATCCAAGAGAACTCTGAAGGACTTATGGTGAAAAATGCTATCCATCCACAGAGAAAAAAAAAATGATGGCATCTAACTGCAGAGTGAAACATACTTTTTTTTTTCTTTTACCTTATTCTTTAGAATATTTTTTTTTTGTCTTTTTGCTTGTTTTTGGGATATGTTTTCGTCATGATATTTTTAATATGCAAATGTTTTGCATGACTAGACATACATAGCTATATCAAATTGTTAGCTTTCTCAATGAGGGAGAGAATTTGGAACTAACAGTTCTAAAAATGAATGCTAAAAGTGTTTTTACATGGAACAGGGGAAAATAAAAACTGAATAATTTTTTAATAAAATTTATTTATTTAACTTTTACATTCATTTTCACAAAATTTTGGGTTCCAAAATTTCTCCCCTTTTATCCCCTCCCCCCACCCCAATACACCGAGCAATCTAATTTCCCTATCACCAATCTTCCCTCTCTTCTATCTTCCCTCCCTTCTCTTCTCCCCATCTTCTCTTTTGTCCTGTAGGGCCAGATGACTTTCTATTCCCCTTTAACTGTATGTCTTATTTCCTAGCAGCAACAACAATACTAAACAGTTGTTCCTAAAACTTTGAGTTCCAAATTCTCCCTATCCCTCCCTCCCCACCCATTCCCTTTGGGAAGGCAAGCAATTCAATATAAGCCCTATCTGTGTAGCTTTGCAAATGACTTCCATAATAGTCGTGCTGTGTAAGACTAACTGAATTACTCTTCATCCTATCCTGCCCCTCATTGTTTCTATTCTGTCTTTTGATCCTGTCCCTCCCCAAGTGTTGACTTCAAATTGCTCCCTCCTCCCATTGCCCTCCCTTCCATGATTCCACCCCCCCTTGCTTATCTCCTTCTCCCCCACTTTCTGGTACTGTAAGTTAGGTTTTCATACCAAAATGAATGTGCATTTTATTTCTTCCTTTAGTCAAATGTGATAAGGTTAAACCTCTTGTTTTTTTTTTTTTTTCTCAGCTCTCCTCTTTTTCCCTCCACTAAAAAGTCTCCTGCTTGCCTCTTAAATGACATATAATTTACCCCATTCTATTTCACCCTCTTTCCTCCCCATACCTTTCTCTCTCACCATTTACCTTAATTTCTTTTGAGATATGGTCCCATCCTATTCAATTCACTCTGTGCTCTCTGTCTCTGTATGTGCATGCATGTGTGTATGTGTGTGTGCGTGCACGTGTGTATGTGTGTGTGTATATGTGTGTGTGATCCCACCAACTACCCAGATACTGAAAAGTTTTACGAGTTACAAATATTGTCTTTCCATGTAGGAATGTAAACACTTCACTTTTGGTAAGTCCCTTATGACTTCTCTTTGCTTTTTAATTTTCATTCTTCTTCTCATTCTTGTGTTTGAAAGTCAAATTTTCTTTTCAGCTCTGGTCTTTTCATCAAGAATGATTGAAAGTCCTCGGTTAAATTAAAAGATCATATTTCCCCTGAAGTGTTATACTCAGTTTTGCTGGGTAGGTGATTCTTGCTTTGAGTCGTAGTTCCTTTGACTTCTGGAATATTCTATTCCACGCCCTTCGATCCCTTAATGTAGAAGCTGCTAGATCTTGAGTTATCCTGATTTTATTTCCACAATACTGGAATTGTTTCTTTCTGGCTGCTTTCAAGATTTTCTCCTTGAGCTGGGAACTCTGGAATTTGGCCACAATGTTCCTAGGAGTTTCTCTTTTTGGATCTCTTTCAGGTGGTGATCGATGGATTCTTTCAAAACTTATTTTTCCCTCTGGTTGTAGAATCTCAGGCAGTTTTCCTTGATAATTTCATGGAAGATGATGTCTAGGCTCTTTTTTTGATCATGACTTTCAGGTAGTCCCATAATTTTTAAATTGTCTCTCCTGAATCTATTTTCCAGGTCAGTTGTTTTTCCCATGAGATATTTCACATTCTCTTCCGTTTTTTCATTTTTTTTGTTTTTGTTTTGTGATTTCTTGGTTTCTCATAAAGTCATTAGACTCCATCTGTTCCATTCTAATTTTGAAAGAACTGTTCTCTTCAGTGAGTTTTTGAACCTCTTTTTCCATTAAGCTAATTTTGCTTTTGAAAGCATTTTTCTCCTCATTGGCTTTTTGAACCTCTTTTGCCAATTGAGTGAGCCTATTTTTCAAGTTGTTATTTTCTTCAGCATTTTTTTGGGTCTCCTTTACCAAGGTATTGACCCATTTTTCATGTTTTTTTGCATCTCTCTCATTTCTCTTTCCAGTTTTTCCTCCACCTGTCTAACTTGCTTTTCAAAATCCTTTTTGAGCTCTTCCAAGGCCTGAGCCCACCCAACATCCCCCTGGGATGTCTGGGCTACAGAGTCCCCACCCTCCATGTCTTTTCCTGATGGCAAGAATATCTCGTCATCATCAGATCCGAAAGGCGGGATCATTTGCATCTGCTCAAAAAAGCTCTCCATAGTCTTATTTTTCTTCCCTTTTCTGGGCATTTTTGCAGCCAGTTACTTGACTTCTGAGATTCCTCTCCACCCCCTCCTAGATCTGCCCAGCTAGTGCTTGGGGTCTGAGATTCAAATGGGCTTTCCGGGGCAGGCCGCGGCTGCTATTCAATGTGTGCTTTAGTTCTGGTGCTGGAGTGGGGGCAGGGCCGCCTCCCAGGCTCAGTTCCTTCAGGTGGTTTATGCAGAGACCTTCAGTAATGAAGATCCTGCTTGCTTGGGGAGTCCCGGGGGCCACCGCTGCCCCTGCCTCCGCCTCCACCACTTCCTGCCCCTGCCTCTGCCTCCACCACAGCTTCCTCCCAAGGGGACCCAAGTCAAGGAGACACGCTGCTCCCCTCTCGGCCAGCCCAGCCGTCTCTCTCACTGACCTGTAATGTCTGTGGGTGGAGGGACTTTCCCAGGAGATTTCGTCCCTGAAGCCTGCTCGGATCTGCTCCTCTGAGGTCGCGGCCAGGGCAGCACAGGTTTGGATTCCGCTTTCAGGGGCACGACGGACCCTGGGGACGGCTCTCCAGGGCTCCCTGGAATGGAAATCTCTTCCACTGTGTTTCTGCACACCCTGCAGTGATCCGGAACTTGTGGGGAGCTCTTCTTACATTAAATCCATGTGCTGTGCGTTCGGAGCTAGCATACGTGAGTCTTTCTACTCCGCTATCTTGACTCCGTCCAGTGAATAAATTTTTTAAAAGAATAGAATTGAATTAGAAAAATTAATTAAAACAATGAAATACTTGAGTTTAAATCCAGATCTTGATATTTTGTCAATACCCAAGAATAAGCTGGAACAAATTCAGACTTATTATCGAGAGTTGATGTTTAAGTTTTCAGTGTGAATACTGATATGTTGGAAATTAGTAATTGCTTTAAAAAAAGAAAAAGAAATTGGTGCTTGGTTTTTGTTTTGTTGGTTATCCAGACTTAAGTAGGTTTTAGAAGACAAATTAATAAAATTGTAGGTACATTTTTTTCTGGAGAGCTAGTCAAATATTTCCCTTGCCATTCCTTACCTAAAATTATGTTCCTTTGAAGGAAGTGACTGTTTCTCTTTGCTTGTAATTGAATTCGTAGAACTTATTTCACAGTTAAGCACACAGCATACCTGGCACAGAGCAACCACTTAATAACTGTTTCTTGATTTGCCTAGCTAGATGTATAGTTCCTCTCTATATTAGGAATAAAAATATTTATGTAATACATTTCATAGAGATATGATGACAGAAATGTTTTGTGAAAGCTAAGGATCTACAGAAATCAGATGCTTTTAGTAATCTTATGGTGAGGTGCTTAAATTTACCCTAACAGAGAAACAGTTGTCAATGAAGTACACTATATAACAACCTGATGAGGCAGGAAATAAATCAGTTGTTAAAAAAAGAGGAAAGAATACGTGATGAATTTATTTCCCATGTATTAATCCAAGAAGACTTTAAAACCCCAAGAAAAAAAATTTCTAAATTTTTTATCATGACCAGGTCTCCCAAAACCTCTTTCCATCAATTATTTCTGCTTATTACAGAAATTTGTAGAGGAGATTTCTTTTCAAACAAATAACAAGTATTTATTTAGTTTAGTTTAGTTTGCTTCATCCATTTATTTATTTAGCTTTTGATATTCATTTTCACAAAATTTTGGATTCCAAAGTTTTCTCTTTATTTGTCCCCTCCCCCACCCCAATACACGGAGCATTCTAATTTCCCCTATTACCAGTCTGCCCTCTCTTCTATCATCCCTGAATTATCTTATCCCCATCTTCTCTTTTGTCCTGTATGGCCAGATAACTTTCTATTCCCCATTACCTGTATTTCTTATTTCCTATTAGCAAGAACAATATTTGACAGGTGTTCCTGAAACTTTGAGTTACAACTTCTCCCCATCCCTTACTCCCCACCCATTCCCTTTGGTAAGGTGGGTAATTCAGTATAGGCCCTATCTATGTAGTTTTGCAAATGACTTCCATAATACTCGTGTTGTGTAAGATTAACTATATTTCCATCCATCCTATCCGGCCCCCCATTGCTTCTATTCTCTTTTTCGATCCTGTCCTTCCCCAAGAGTGTTGATTTCAAATTTTTCCCTCCTCCCATTGCCCTCCCTTCCATCATCCCCCCCTTTTGTCCCATTCTCCCCCACTTTCCTGTATTGTAAGATAGATTTTCATACCAAAATGAGCATGTATTTTATTCCTTCCTTTAGTCGAATATGATGAGAGTAAACTTCATATTTATCTCTCAGCTCCCCTCTTTTTCCCTCCACTAAAAAGTCTCCTGCCAGTCTCTTCTATGAGAAATTATTTGCCCCATTCCATTTCTCCCTCTCTCCTCCCAATACATTTCTCTCTCACAACTTAATTTTTTAAAGTTATGATCCCATCCTATTCAATTCACTCTGTGCTCTGTGTCTCTGTGTGTGCATGCATGTGTGTATGTGTATCTCTGTGTGTGTGTGTATGTGTTTATGTATTCCCATCAACTACTCAGGTACTGAAAAGATTCAAGAGTTACAAATATTGTTTTTCCATGTAGGAATGTAAACAGGTCAACTTTAGAAAGTCCCCTTATGACTTCTCTTTCCTATTTACCTTTTCATGCTTCTTTTCATTTTTGTGGATGAAAGCCAAATTTTCTTTTCAGCTCTGGTCTGTTCATCAAGAATGCTTGAAAGTCCTCAATTTCATTGAAAGACCATTTTTCTCCTGAAGTATTATACTCAGTTTTTCTGGGTAGGTCATTCTTGGTTTTACTACTAGTTCCTTTGCCTTCTGCAATATCATATTCTATGCCCTTTGATCCCTTAATATAGAAGCTACTAGATCTTGTGTTATCCTGATTGTATTTCCACAATACCTGAATTATTTCTTTCTAGCTTCTTGCAATATTTTCTCCTTGACCTGGGAACTCTGGAATTTGGCCACAATGTTCCTAGGAGTTTCTCTTTTTGGATCTCTTTCAGATGGTGATCAATGGATTCTTTCAATAGCTATTTTTCCCTCTGGTTCTAGAATATCAGGGCAGTTTTCCTTGATAATTTCATGAAAGATGATTTCTAGGCTCTTTTTTTGATCATGGCTTTCAGGTAGTCCCATAATTTTGATATTGTCTCTCCTGCATCTGTTTTCCAGGTCAGTTGTTTTTCCAATGAGATATTTCACATTCTCTTCCATTTTTCCAATCTTTTGTTTTTGTTTTGTGATTTCTTGGTTTCTCAGAAAGTCATTAGCCTCCATCTGTTCCATTGTAATTTTGAAAGAACTATTTTCTTCAGTGAGCTTTTGAACCCCTTTTTCCATTTGGCTAATTCTGCTTTTGAAAGCATTCTTCTCCTCATCAGTTTTTTGAACCTCTTTTGCCAATTGAGTTAGCCTGTTTTTCAATGTGTTATTTTCTTCAGCATTTTTTTGGATCTCCTTTAGCAAGATATTGACCTGCTTTTCATGCTTTTCTTGCATCTCTCTCATTTCTCTTCCCAGTTTTTCCTCCAGCTGTCTAACTTTATTTTCAAAATCCTTTATGAGTTCTTCCGTGGTCTGAGCCCACTGAATATTTATTTTGGATGTTTGGGATACAGAAGCCTTGACTTCTGTCTTTCCCTGATGGTAAGCATTGTTCTTGCTCATCATAAAGGAAGGGAGGAGATATCTGTTCCCCAAGAAAGTAACTTTCTATGGTCTTATTTTTTTCCCCTTTTCTGGGCATTTTCCCAGCCAGTTACTTACTTCTGAGATTCCTCTCCACCCTTGCCTTGATTCCAGAACTGCCCAGCTAGTGCTTGGGGTCTGAGATTCAAATGCTGCTCCCCAGCCTCAAGGCTTTCAGCAGGGTCGGGGCTGGTATTCAGTGTGAGATGAAATTCAACTGCTCGAGTCAGAGCAGGGCCACCTCACAGGACTCAGTTCCCTCAGGTGGTTTATGTGGATATCTTCAACAATGGATCCGAGCTCCTGTCTGCTTTGGGAGCTCCTGTCTGGTGCTTCCCCTGCTGATGCCTCCCGAGGGGGCCTGAGTTATGGAGACACCCCACTCTCCTCTAGGCCTTCTCAAAAGTGTCTTTCACTGACCTTCAGTATCTGTGGGCGGAGCGACCTTCACAGCCACTGGAGATTCTGTCCCTGAAGTCTTCTCGGATGTGCTCCTCTTAGTGCTGCATGGCCAAGGCAGGGCTGGGCTCTGCTCCGGGTCCGGTGCACGATGGACCTTTGCTGTCGGTTTTTCAGGTCTCTCTGTGACAGAAATCTCCTCTACTTCATTTCTGTGTGCCTTCTACTGCTCCACAATTTGTTGGGAGTTCTTCTTTATAGATATTTTATGGGCTATGGGTTTGGAGCTAGCATATGTGAATCTTTCTACTCTTCCATCTTGACTCCTCCCCTCAACCAGTATTAATTAATATTACATAGTAGAGTTAGGTAGCACAGCACATAGACCTCAAGGCTTCGTCTCGGGAACTCATGTTGTTCAGTCATTTCAGTCATGTCTGCCTCTTTGTGATGCTATTTGAGGTATCTTGGGAAAGATACTGGAATAGCTTGACATTTCCTTGTCCACATCATTTTATAAAGGAGGAAACTGAGGCAAAAATTTTAAATGACATGACCAGGATTGCAAAACTATTACGTATCTGGAGCAGGATTTTAACTCATGAATTATAGTCTTATACCAAGGTCAGTGCTCTGTCTGCTGCACAATCTAGCTGTCTAGTATCAATAAGACCTGCATTCTAAATCGGCCTCAGACACTTGTTGTGTCACTTAACCATGTTCTCTATTTAGCTTGATGTAAATTCCTGTTTGAAAATTTTCAGAAGACTGTGTCACTGTCACTATGCTTACAGAAATGATGAGTTTAGAGAGTAAATGCTCAGTACACTTCAATTTAATGAATTACTTTGTCACAAAAAAGAGAAATACAATAAAATAATGACTGCACACAGCAAGTTTGAAAGAAAATGAATTTTTCTTTTAAGTATTCACAAAACAATTATTTCTAATGTAACCAAAGTTAAACATTATTTTTAAAGAAGTGACTTTTTAACAGTCCCCTTAAAGTAAATGATTTTTTATGAAGTTAGAAAACCCTTATTTCACTAGTAATAATATCCGCTGGTCAATCATTCAAAAAATGTTCAATGACCCAAAAATCACCTATTACTTTCATGAAAGGATTTAATACTGTATTTTCTTTGGGTTATAGGGGAGAAGACACTTCTCTAGTTATATGTTTATAAGAACATGAATAAGTAAAGCAGGAATACATGTTCTTAGCCTCTCTCCAGTCTTTCTCTCCATACATTCATTAGGCCCATTGCTTTGTTATAGTCCAAACAGTCATATAGTTTCAGCCAAGGGGCACTTGAAGGTAGTGTGGTTGAAACAAATTCATAGAATTTTAGAGTAAGAAATTCCAAACCTGAAGCATAAATACCTTTGCAATATGAACCATTAAGTGATCATTCAGTTTCCTCTTGATCAATTTCAGAAACCAGGAATTACAGTCCTATAAGGGAAAAAAAATATCCAGTACACAATTTTATATTTAATTTCATTATTAAAATGCTCTCCACAGCTTTCTTAAATATAGAGAATTAACATGACAAATTAAGCTTTGGTTTGTAGCCTTTGCCAATTTCCAAGGAATAATTACTCAAAATGAAAATTTTAAAGTTAGCTCTAATGAGCTGGTAAGAGTTGAATCTAATACACCATTGCTACCTAATTCCAAAAGTTGGATGCAAAGAGAAGCTAAACAATCATAAGTAACTGCAGCCAATAAAGACAGGGGACTAAAAGAGAATCATTAGAAGTTTCATAAAACCAGAAAAGATTAACACCCATGTTACTATACACCACATCAACTTAGGGAGACTTTATAAATGCGAAAGACTTTATTTCCCATGAATCAAATGGAAAGTCATCTCTGTGAGAGTAGTATGATGACTTCATCAGAAGATATTCACGACTGTGCTGCTGTGCCTGTCAGCCACTGCACCATGGCTACATGACAACTCTACCCCAGTTCCTTTTAAATATTCACCTAGCTACACATATTTCCTGGCTGGGTGTTTTGTCATGTACCTTTGTTCACTAGATGTGTCTGCTCCTACCACTAATGATGTGACCATGTCATGAGAGAATGTTGCAAATATTTATAAGAAAAATGTTTGATTATAAATTTTTTTGTAATGTGATTTTGTGAAATTACTTTGAATTGTGTCTTCTTGCTGACTAATAATAACAAAAAACCTATATGGGTCTTCATTGTGTTGAATAGAGAGTGTTGAAAAGGAAACTTTATAGCTAGAGCACTTTTTTTGGAAAGAACTGTCTGAAAGTCTCCAAGGATTCTCTCAAATTTTATACAAATTATTTGCATACAGAATTGTGTTTCAAACGTAGCTACACTTGGTTTTGAAATACACTCTATTTTGATTCCCATTAATAGTATTTTTTTCAAATTACGTGTAAAGAGTGTTTTCAACATTCACCCATATAGCATTTTGATTTTCAAATATTTTCCCTCTCCTTTTCTGCCCCCTTCCCAAGAAAGCAAGCAATGTGATGCAGGTTACACATGTAGAATTATATTGAACTCATTTGCATGTTAGTCATGTTACGAAAGAAGAATCAGAAAGAAAAAACACAATAAAAGAAAAATCACAATAAAAGAAAAATACACATTTTATGCTTCAATCGGCATAGTCCTTTCTCTGAATATGAATAGCATGTTCCATCATGAGAATTTGGAATTGTTTTGGGTCACTGCATTGCTGAAAAGGGATAAATATATCATAGTTGATCACTGCACATTATTGCTGTTACTATGTACAATGTTCTGGTTCTGCTCACTTCACTCAACTTCAGTTTATGTAAATCTTCCCAAGTATTTTTTTTTTCTGAAATCTACCTGCTCATCATTTCTGATAGCACAATAGTATTCAATTATATTCATATATCATAACTTGTTCAAAGATGAGCATTTCCTCAATTTCCAATCTTTGATACGACAAAGTGAACTGCTATAAATATTTTTGTACCGGTGGGTTCGTTTCCCTTTTTATGATATCTTTGGGATACCAACTGAGTAGTGGTATTGTTGGATCAAAGGTAATGCATAGGTTTATAGTCTGAAAATTAGCTGCTGAAACTGGTCATTACTAAATTTGGAAATTCTTTTGGAAATAGAATAGTTTGATAAAAATTTTTTTATTAATTTCATCCCCATACTTTTCCCCTTCCATTATTTTAAACATTTTAATAGCAGCAGGGAGCACAAGATCCTCTCCTATTATATAGGCTTTTTAGTTTTCGCAAAAAAGTAAAACCTCCTATAAACTGCAAGTAAACACTTTTTATTGATAGTAACAAATTCATGAAAATATTGGGGTTTTTGGAGATTTTAAAAGCTGTTCAAATCTTCCTTTGATTTATTGGTGTATACTGAATGCTTAGTATTAAGAAATCATTTTAATTTAGATGGTTTCATGTTCTCTGCAGCCAAACCTTCATTATTAAGCAAAGAAATTTTGCCACACTATCATCATCATTATAAGTAAATATATATTGCAAAAATGATTTAATATATTTTATTTTTCTTATCAATTTAGGTATTCTACAACCTGAAAGTGACTACTCTGCCACATTGTCATCAGTATTTTGATCACTTATGTACAAATTTAGCCACTTATCCGTGACTGAAAAATATTTTGTCCTAAAAATATTAATACTACTGTTTCTCAAATAAATGCTAACTTTAGTTTATGAAATCACATTGATGTGTCGTTATTTAAAAAAAGTGGTGTTCACACTCATGTACACATAAGGTGCTGATGGTGGAGAAATATTCTTAAAGAGCTTTTGTTTTTCCTTGCCATTAAGCAAGTTTCTGTAAAAGAAGGAGATAATAGCAATTTTGAAAATCAAATATTTACATACAATATAATGGAAAGATATACTAATTTGATAATTTTATGCTGAGGAATTATGGCAGGAAGATATAAAGTCTTTATTTTTCCATAATTAAACTATTATGTTTCTGTATAGGCAGAAAACTTTATATGTACAGTAAAAATACTGCAATTGATAACATACAACTTGAATCTGATCCAGGTAATTCTGACAGCATGTGTTGGTAATGAATGCATGATGTCATGCACAGGGCAAAGTGAGGATGTTATGTATTCAGAACCAAGGTTGCAGTGAAGTTGCAAGATGCAACATGGGCAAGAGCTGCCAGAAATATGTTAGATTCATTATGCCATTGATTTTGAGTTAATTTTTGGTCATTGCAATTTCAGAAACTTTTCTTGACTCACCTCCATTCAATTGCATAACTTCATGGGGTTTGGACTTAGAATTTAAGAAGCATTGCTTTGTGGGATGCATCAACCACCATCTCAGCTCCTACATAACTATTCAAGCAAATTTCTGTATTTCAAATAATGAATAACAATCAAGAAATTCAAGGAGAAATCATAGTGTATTTTTCCATCTAAGAATATCTCACAAATTGTCATTGGGTCCCACTTACAAAGATGGCACCATTGCCACTGTCACCAGAAATAATCAGTCACAATTGTGATCTAAAAGATTCTGTGTCTTTAGAAAGCAAGGGTAAAATGACACCTTTAACAGAGTGGTTAAATAGCCTCAAGATTGTAAGAAAGCAGGAGGATGAGAACCTTGGAAACCTTGGGGAACAATGGGCAGACACTAGCTAAGGACTTACTACTCTGGAGCCCCAGAATTTAGAAATTGCCTGCCCTAAGGATTCTGGCATCCCTAACAGTGTTCTGAGACTCCAAGGAGGGTCGACATAATCTAGAACTCTCATCTTCAAAGATATAGGGAAACTGACACCAGGAGATAATGATCTGCACAACAACCTGGTGAACTCAGCGCAAAACTGAGAAGGGAAGCAACAAAGGACAGCATGGAGAATTCAGGATCTAAAGCTGCAATGATGGATCAGTGATTAAAAAAAATAATAGAAATTCACTGGAAGAAAATATAAAGGTAAAAAGAATACCTAATGAAGGATATACTAAAGGGAAAAGTCCTAGAAATCTCATAGCCAAAATTTAGAATTTCCAAACCAAAAAACACAAAAATCAAGACTGAAATCATTTAAGTTCTAAAGAATAGAAGTCAGAATCCCATAAAATTTGTCAATTTTTCTTTTTTTATGTGTGCCAAGGAGCTTGCATTTTATTTTATTTTATTTTTTCACTTTTTAATATAAATTTATTTTTTTAACTTTTTACACTCATTTTCACAAAATTTTGGATACCAAATTTTCTCCCCATTTATGCTCTCCCCCCACCCCAATACACCAAGCATTCTAATTTTCCCTATCAGCAATCTGCCCTCTCTTCTATCATCCCTCCCTTCTCTTGTCCCCATCTTCTCTTTTGTCCTGTAGGGCCAGATGACTTTCTATTCCCCAATAACTGTATTTCTTGTTTCCTAGTAGCAAGAACAATACTAAACAGTTGTTCCTAAAACTTTCAGTTCCAAATTCTCCCCATGCCTCCCTCCCCACCCATTCCCTTTGGGAAGGCAGGCAATTCAATATAAGCCCTATCTGTGTAGTTTTGCAAATGACTTCCATAATAGTCTTGTTGTGTAAGACTAACTATATTTCCCTCCACCCTATCCTGCCCCTCATTGTTTCTATTCTGTCTTTTGATCCTGTCCCTCCCCAAGAGTTGAATTCAAATTGATCCCTCCTCCCATTTCCTTCCCTTTCACATTACCTCCCTCCCTGCTTATCTCCTTCTCCCCCACTTTCCTGTACTGTAAGATAGGTTTTCATACCAAAATGAGTGTGCATTTTGTTCTTTCCTTTAGTCCAATGTGATGAGGGTATGCTTCATGTTTGTTTTTTTCTCAGCTCTCCTCCTTTTCCCTCCACTAAAATGTCTCCTACTTGCCTCTTGAAGGAGAGATAATTTACCCCATTCCATTTCACCCTCTCTCCTCCCACTACATTTCTCTCACCATTTACCTTAATTTCTTTTAAGATATGGTCCCATCCTATTCAATTCCCTCTGTGCTCTCTGTCTCTGTATGTGCATGCATGGGTGTGTGCATGTGTGTGTATGTGTGTGTGATCCCACCAACTACCCAGATACTAAAAAGTTTTAAGAGTTACAAATATTGTCTTTCCATGTAGGAATGTAAACAGTTCATCATCTTCAAATCCCTTATGACTCCACATTGTTGTTTATTTTTCATGCTTCTTCTCATTCTTGTGTTTGAAAGTTAAATTTTCTTTTCACCTCTGGTCTTTCCATCAAGAATGCTTGAAAGTCCTCTATTTCATTGAAAGACCATATTTTCCCCTGAAGTAGTATACTCAGTTTTTCTGGGTAGATGATTCTTGGTTTTAGTCGAGTTTCATTGACTTCTGGAATATCCTAATCCATGCCCTCCAATCCCTTAATGTAGAAGTTGCTATATCTTGTGTTATCCTGATTGTATTTCCACAATACTGGAATTATTTCTTTCTAGCTGCTTGCAATATTTTCTCCTTGACCTGGGAACTCTGGACTTTGGTCACAATGTTCCTAGGAGTTTCTCTTTTTGGATCTCTTTCAGGTACCGATCTCTGGATTCCTTGAATACTTATTTTGCCCTCTGGTTCTAGAATGTCAGGGCAGTTTTCCTTGATAATTTCATGAAAGATGATGTCTAGTCTCTTTTTTTAGTCATGGCTTTCATGTAGTCACATAATTTTTTAATTTGAGTCTCCTGGATCTATTTTCCAGGTCAGTTGTTTTTCCAATGAGATATTTCACATTGTCTTCCATTTTTTCATTGTTTTGGTTTTGTTTGGTGATTTCTTGGTTTCTCTTAAAGTCATTAGCCTCCATTTGTTCCATTCTAATTTTGAGAGAACTATTTTCTTCAGTGAGCTTTTGAACCTCTTTTTCCATTTGGCTAATTCTGCTTTTGAAAGCATTCTTCTCCTCACTGGCTTTTTGAACCTCTTTTGCCAATTGAGTTAGCCTATTTTTCAAGGTGTTATTTTCTTCTGCATTTTTTGGGTCTCCTTTAGCAAGGTATTAACCTGTTTTTCATGCTTTTCTTCCATCTCTCTCATTTCTCTTCACAGTTTTTCTTCCACCTGTCTAACTTGGTTTTCAAAATCCTTTTCGATCTCTTCCATGGCCAGAGCCCATTGGATATCTATTTCGAATGTTTGGGATCCAGAGGGCTTGATTTCTCTGTCTTTTGCTGATGGTAAGCACTGTTCCTCCTCATCAGAAATGAAAGGAGGAAACATCTGTTCACCAAGAAAGTAGCCTTCTATGGTCTTATATTTTTTCCCTTTTTTGGGCATTTTCCCAGCCAGTTACTTGATTTCAGAGATTCCTCTCCACCCCAGCCTAGATCCAACCAGCTAGTGCTTGGGGTCTGACATTGAAATGCTGCTTCCTAGCCTCAGGGTTTTCAGTGGCGGGCACTGCTGCTGTTGAATGTAAGCTAAAGTTCTGGTGCTCACGTGGGGGCAGGGCCACCTTCCAGGCTCAGTTCCCTCAGGGGGTATATGTGGAGACTTTCAGCAATGGATCTGAGGTTGTGCATGCTCTGGGAGCCCCTGGGTGCCGCTGCCTCTGTCACTGCCTCCTCAGGGGCCCTGAGTTATGGAGACACTCCGCTCCCCTCTTGGCCAGCCCAGAAGTCTCTCTCACTGACCTGTAGTACCTGTGGGTGGACAGACCTTAGCGGCCAGCAGAGATTCCGTCCCTGAAGCCTGCTTGGATCTGCTCCTCTCAGGGCCATGTGTCCAGGGCTGGGCTCTGCTCTCTGGTGTGCGATGAACCTTTGGGGTCCATTTTTCAGGGCTCTCTGGAACAGAAATCTCCTCCACTCCATTGCTGCGCAGCTTGCACTGCTCCAGAATTTTTGTGGTGGTGTTCTTTTTACAGGAAATTTATGGGCTGGGGGTTCAGAGCTAGCGTACGTGAGTCTTTCTACTCCACCAGCTTGGCTCCTCCCCAAAATTTGTCACCTTTTACCAAACACCAGCCTTTTTTTAATCAAATGTTTTAAATATCAAAGATGTAGGCTTATAATGAACAATAACTTTCTCTGTAAATTATATACAACCTCACAGGGAGAAAAATTGATTTTATTGAAATAAAGGACTTCAAACCTTCCTAATGAAAATGCAACAAATAAATAAGCTTAAAGTTCGTAGACATTTACAAAGGTAAATTTATGTAATAAATTATGCAAAGTTGTATGATGACATAATGTTAATATTCTAATAAAGAAGAAAGAAATGTGTTTAACTTCATAACATTAACAGATGTCATTGGGTATATATGGTTCTTTTCTGAGAATTTGAAGAAAATAAAGAGAAGGGATGATTAAAAGGGGAATACAGCAAAGCAGAAAAGAGACAGAAGTAGTATACGTTCCTATTTCTCGTAATTTGAAATTCAAGAAAAGAATAAATAAACATGAAATAAGATGTGGGGGAATGGATATCAGGTGGATCTTATCTTAAACAGTAAAAGAAAGATTTCCCACCATCAACACCCCTCATAGACATAAGTAGTTGAATATACCAAAATACAAACTCAGTGGGGAAACAAGTGTTGTTAAACTGACTTTTAATGAAAAAAGTTAATGCAACGAAATGGAGGTCTTTATTCAGGACAAATGAGTTCCAGCTCAAGGTGCCACACAGTAAGTGCTGGGGCATCCAAGGGGGGTGAGGGGTGGGGATAGGGTTTATATAGCACACTAAGGCAAGAGAGAATGCCTAGACTGAAGGTGGGATGGGTTAAGCATGTCACAGTTTCACCATATAAATTCCTATTCATAAGAAGAAAAAGTCCATAAAGAAAGCTTGGGAATCTCTGAAGGGGAGATTTTGGGAGATGTACAGAATAATCAGAGCCTGCAAGTGAAGGTTGCTGGTCAAGTCTAAGCAATTCACTGACCTCAGTAAGGAACCCTCAACTACTTCAGTCAGTTCTTAGTCAACTGTTTTTGTCCTGTCCTGAGGGAGGAAGTTAAGGGGGAGAATAATATTAGGGAAAAAAAGGTCAAAAGGAAAGCAAACTTTCTTATTCTAAAAGGAAGAAAATAAAACAATTAGAATTTGTGTTGTCTCTTAGATAATTGTACAATGGGTTAAAAAATAGTATGATGAATGAATGTGAAGCAATATTATGATGTCATAGGAAATGATGAGAAAGATGAGTTCAGAAAACCAATGAACAGTTTTCGTAAGGACAATAGCATTGTAAAGAAAACACGACATTGAAAATTTTAAAGATACTGATCAAAGCAGAGAAAAATCATTTGTCTAAATGATCTGTCACCTATTGCCTGAAGAAGGATTGATGGTGTCAACATGCATTTTAAGTGAAACTAATCAATACAGTAAAGTGGAGGTCTTTAATCAGGACAAGTGAATTGCAGTTCAGAGTGCCACATGATAAGTGCTTGGGTACCCAAGGAGAAGGGCTGGGGATAGGGTTTATATAGGGTACTTAAGCAAAGGTAATGACCAGACTGCAA
The DNA here is from genome assembly GCA_023548195.1 of Bettongia penicillata ogilbyi. Classification (NCBI taxonomy): domain Eukaryota; kingdom Metazoa; phylum Chordata; class Mammalia; order Diprotodontia; family Potoroidae; genus Bettongia; species Bettongia penicillata. The sequence continues at coordinate 369,339 of JAJHZJ010000806.1, read as the reverse complement.
GTAGGAGCGGTTAGGGACCTCACAGTTTTAAAAATTGTTTTACCTAACAAGTAAAGTCCATAAAGAAAGCTTGGAAATGTCTGGCAGAGAGAGTTTGGGACATCTACAAAAAAATCAGAGACTAGAAGAGATAATGTCTGGTCTGTCCCAGGCAAAAATTGGCCTGACAATGGAACCTGGGCTGGTTGAGTCAGTTCTTTGTGGACTATGTTCAGTGACTCCGTGACTTTATTCATCTTGACTCCGTTCATTACATATTGTCCCTTTTCTTTATTCCTTTTTATCTGATTGAGAGGAAGAATTACAGATACTGATACCCACCATCCCCCCAAAAAGAGAACAATTATAACATTTCAAAAATGTAGAGAAAATAATAGAAGGCATTTCAGAGGAAAGGACAGCCAAGAAGTACAGTTTGGAAAAGTAACATGTAGAATTTATTACTGTTTCATAAAATAAGCACTGTGAAAGAGAGATTCACAGTTTCATATAGAATCTCTTTTCTATCTTCTGCTTTTTGTTTGGAAGTGTTTTTCTTTTTTTTTTTTTTTTGGTGGAGTCTGCGTTAGCTCAAACTACATTTAGGAACAAAAAGAAGAAGGCAAAATCAGACAGTCTGGTAAATTATATTTTGAATTTATTATAAACTTGCATGGAATTAAGTATTTACTTTCATTAATTTTTATCTTTTCTATTTTACATAATTAATTGTTCATTTTCTTTTGGGGTAAGCTTAACTTTATTAAAAGTTACAGAAAATTTAAAAAAAATTAAAAGGATAATAAGACATATTTCTTCACAAACATAGATCACAGGTCCCAAGTTCCAGAAATTTTCACGGTTGCTTCATGGTTGAACATCATTTTTCCCTCTTCCAAATTCCACATGCTAAGGAATCCAGATTATTTATCTGTGCTTTTTGAGTTTTTTTTATTTTAATTTTCAGTTCTACAAGCTCTCCTCTCCATTCCCTCAATTACCCACCACGAAGGTAAGAAATAGAATATTCTCTCTCTGTCTCTCTGTCTCTGTCTCCGTCTCTGTCTCTCTCTCTGTCTCTCTGTCTCTCTCTCTGTCTCTCTCTCTCTCTCTCTCTCTCTCTATATATATATATATATATATATATATATATATATACACACACACACATATATATAAATATATACACACATATATATACATATATATGCACACATTATACATATGCCTATATATACACATACATAGTCAAAATAATACTATTTTCATGTTAGTTGCACTGCAAAAGGGGAAAAAGTTAAGAAAAAAATAAAGAAAAAGACATACTCCAATCTGTACTAAAAATCCATCCATTGTTTTTCTGGAGGTGTATAGTATTTTTCAGCATGAGTCCTTTGGAATTGTTATGACCATACTGTGAATCCAAGTTGCTAAGTAGTTCACAGAAGGTTATTAGACTGAATTGCTCTTACTATATATATTTTTCTCCTCTTATTTCTCATAATTTTAATTTATATAGTAGAGTATAGCAAAGGTGCAATATTTACCTTTTTGAAGCAGAAATTTCAAAACATACTTTATTCTGATATTTCCTACCACTATTTGGCTCTTCTTTTCCCATTTAAGTTCTTTATGAAGACTTAGAGGATTAACAGTACTCAGATATTTATGAGACTTTGTTTTGTTAATTATACAAATATAATGATAATATGTCAGCATATTTAAAAAATCATTTGTATATTCAGTGTATAGACATTATATTTTCAATATTTTATTTTTCTAATTAAATGAAAACTAATATTTAACATTCCTTTTCAATTTAATTTCGATTTCTAAATTCTTTATCTCCCTACTTCCTCTTACACTTTATGAAATGTTATATAAGATACATACACACACACACACAAAATGCAATAAATTAAATAATGCAAAAAATCTATATTTTTTTGAAAGAAAACAGACAAAAATGAAAAAAAAATGAAAGTAAAGTATAACATGTTTCAGTCTACCTTCAGACTCCATCAATTCTTTCTCTGGATGTTGATAGCATTTTTCATCCTAAGTCCTTTGGGATTGTTTTGGATCATTGTATTGCTGAGAATATCTGTTATTCAGAGTTTATCACCATATAATGTTGCTCTTGTTTAGATGTTATTCTGATTTTTCTCACTTTGCTTCACATCTATTCATGTAAGTCTTTCCAGGTATTTCAGAAAGAATCCTGTTTATTATAGCATAATAAAATTCTATCACAACCATAAACAACTTATTCAGTCTTTTCCAAATTGACTGAAATCCCCTTAATTTAAAATTGCTTGCTACCACTGAAAGACTAAGAGCTAACATAACTAATTTTGTACACACAGATCTTTTTCCTCTTTTGTTGAGATTGACCTTTTAGAGGTATTACTTGTTCAAAGTGTGTGGAATATTTTATACTGTGTGTTTGTCCTTGGTTGCCAAAGACTATGGCATCAGAGAAATAATGACATAACTTGCACTTTTGCTTGAGTGACACAAGGCTATGCAGGTCACTAGCCTCACTTCTCCTCCAGAGTCATCTGAAACAGTGACCAGATATTCATCAGGATGACTGGACATGACCCAGGATGAGGCAATTGGGGTTAAGTCACTTGTCTAAAATCCAAAGTCACACAGCTAGTGAGTGTCAAGTGTCTGAGGTGAGATTTGAATTCAGGTCCTCCTGACTCCTGCACTGCTGCTCTATCCACTGCACCACCTAGCTGCCTCAGCATTTTATAGTATTTTAGGAATAGTTCCATATTGCTCTCAGGAATGATTGCATCAGTTCACAACCTCAAGAGTGCATTAAATATCCCAATTTTCCCACATTCTCCCCAAATTTATCATTTTCCTTTTCTGTCGTAGTAGCCAAATTGATAGACATGAGGTGGTACCTCAGAATTGTTTTCATCTGTATCTCTCTAATCAATAAGGATTTAGATCATTTTTTCATATGATTAAAGAGAGCTTTTATTTCTTCTTCTGTAAATTCATATGCTTTGACAATTTATCAATTGTGGAACACTCATATTCTCATCCAGTTGATTAAATTCTCTGTGGAGTTGATAAATGAGTCCTTTTGCAGAGATTCTTCTAATTTTTTTCAGCTTTCATTTTATTTTTTGCTGAATTGTTTTTTATGCAAAACTTCTAAATTTAATTTAAACAAAAATGTCCATTTTAGATCCTGTAATGGTCTCTACCTCCCTTTAATCTTAAATTCTTCCCTTATCCATAAATCTGATATGTAACCTATTCCATGCTCCCTTAATTTGCCAATAAAATGACTTTTTATGTCTAAATCATGTAGCCATTTTGACCTTATCTATTTATATATACAGTGTAAGGTATTGGCCTATACCTACTGTTTGCCAAACTGCTTTCCAGTTTATCAAATAGTGAATTCTTGCTCAAAAAGATCATATTCCAAAATTAAAATTATTATCAACTCTCTGGTCCCCTTTCAATTTGTGGCCTGAGAGCCCCTGAGCAGACAGAAGACTACTCTGGACTACATTCCATTCTCAACCCTGTGAGATAGACCATTCCTGTTGACCTTCTAAGTTGTTTAGCAGTGGAAAAATTGTTTTACCCCATTCTTTTTTTTTTTTTTTTTTTTTTTTTTTTTTTGCCACTCAAGAGTTTGGGAGAGTGCAGGAAAATGTCTGTCTTTACTTTGTGTAGCACAGGGGTTGTGACTCTGATGTTTTGAAGTAACATGTGACCCTCTTTGTCTTCAAGTGCAGCCCTTTAACTGATTCCAAACTGTTAGTGAGAGGGCTGTACTTAAGGACCCAGAGGGCCCCATGAGATCTGAAGGCCACAGGTTCCCTTCTTGCCTCCAGCATACTGCCACCCCTCAGCCCATGCTTGTTATCTTAAAAAGAAAATGTAGTTGTGTGTGTATGTGTGTATGTGTGTGTGTGTGTGTGTGTGTGTGTGTGTGTTTTGGGAAGGGATTTTATACAACTCAAGCACTAAACTTAATTGAATTATTTTATTCATAACCCAAGCAAGAGAAGGACCATGAGGGCTTTCTTTAAGGTATTTTTGTTTAAGAGGTACACTTATTTGCCATAAGAGCTTGAAGACTGACATCTAGATCTGAATAATTTTCTGTAGGCCAGTAGCTTTCAAAGTCATTTTGGTCACTGATCAATCTCAATCCCAAGGTACTACTTTGGTATCCCTCCTTAGTATCTCTCTCTCTCTCTCTCTCTCTCTCTCTCTCTCTCTCTCTCTCTCTCTCTCTCTCTCTCTCTCTCTCTCCCCCCTAAAACGTATAGTTGTTGAACAAATGTCTTTAGGGTTTTATTTTCCAAAATTGCCTTTGCAGGGGCACTCATAGCTAGATTGTCTTTTGTGTTACTGCTCTCTCTTCCACCTCACTCCTCTAAAATGTCTTAGGGCATCCCCATTTACCTCAGGTAAACTTAAGCTGTATGAGAGAATTATGGGAAGATGATGGAGTAGCTCAGAAAATTTCAAACTCTCCAGATTTCACCCCACAGGAGAGATGAAACAGTACTTCAGGGTGAAGATTGAGCAGTAAAAGCTAAGGACAATAAGTAAAAGAGTAGGAGCAGAACAGAGATGCTCCTGGGACAGTTGAAGATCTAAAAAGACTAAAAAGTCCCAGGATGAGATGTCATCCCTGTGAAGAGTAAATACCTCCAAGCTAGATCTTAGGTCTGCTTAAACAATAAGCAGCAAGCCTTAAACTTAGCTAGATTTGGAGGCTGCCTGGGTCCCAGTCCCAGGAACTTTTATCCCTGTGACAGGGTAGAATTTGGGACATTTGAACTAGGGAAAATCAAAGGAACCTCTACTAATAAGGAACACTAGACCCAGATGTTTTTGGAGAGTCATTTGGTCAGGGTGAAGAAGAAGCAGCCCAGTGAGGTCAGAAGCAGTGGGTTTGGGAGAGGGCTGACTTTGGGCACTTACAGGAGGTTGGAGGTCTTGGTTCCAGTTCCAAACCAGAGGGGAGAACTGAAAGAGGACCTGAGATCAGAGGCACCATCACCCACACCTCAAAACTCAAAGTGATTATAAAAACTGAGCTACTATAAATAAACAAATAAATAAATGAACAGCAAACAAACAAATAAATAAATAGATAGATGGATGGATAGATGGATAAACAGATAAATAAATAAATGAATGGATGAATAAATAAATGAATGAATGAATGAATGAATGAATAAATAAAAGTATATGGGCAAAAGAGGAAAAAAAATGATGTTAGAGAGTGACTATGGGAATAGAAAAGACTGAGGTTTGTCTTCAGAGGAAGATACTAAAGAAAAGAAACTCTCTTCTGCTTCAAAGGGTAGCAACAAATGGTCACCAACTCAAAAAGAATTCATGGAATAATTTTTAAAGGCTTTAAAAATAGAATGGGAGAGATTGAGGAAAAATCCAGAAAAAAAAATTCATGAAAAATAAGAAAATTATGAAAAGAAAGTCCATCAATTAGATAGCAAAAGAGATCCAGAATCTTCAGGAAGAAAGTAACTCCTTGAATATGAGAATTGGGCAAGGGGAAGCCAGCAAAGTTATAAAAGATCAACAAAAGATAAGCAAAAATATGAATAAAAAAATAGAAGGGAATATGAAGCATCTCATAAGAAAAACAATTGAACTAAACAACATATTAAGAAAACATAAGAATAATCAGACTACCTGAAATTTATAATGAGAAAAAAGAATCTAAAAATAATTAAAGAAAATTATCTTGAAGCATTAGGTCAGGAAGGAAAAATAAAACAACAAAAAAAATTCCCTTATCAACACGTGAAGGACATCCTATGAGGAAAACACATAGGAATATTATCGTTTAAATTTCAAAACCCCCAGTTCAAGGAAAAATTTTATGAACAAGGAAAAACAACTTAGATATGGTGGTACCGCAATTAGAATCACACAAAACCTTGCAAAGACAACACTAAAAGACATGAGGTCTTGAAACACTATATAATGAAAACCAAAAGAATTGGGTAAATAGACTACTTACCTTTTATGCATGTAAATGAAAAACATGTCTAAGATTGTTATTAATAATTATGTAGTTCAAAAGAAAGATGGAGGACAACCTGAGTATGATATGGCTTTAAAAAGTGAAACTCTTTAAGAACAGGTAAAAGGAGTAATTGTTTTATACAAATCAGGTGCAAGAGAATGAACTAACACAGAGGAAATAGATGGAGGAGAAGATCTGTTAGCTCTGTAAACCTAATTTTCTTGTGAATGGGTCAAAGAGTTAACACCACTTGTGTGTGTGTGTGTGTGTATACACATATAAGAGTACAAAAGTCTTTTCAATTCAGAAATAAATAGAATGCTACGGGGATAGGGAGGGGAGAGGACAAGGCAGAGATATCTAGGGTAGAAGGTAAGGGAATAGATTAAAGGTGGTGTTTGAGAAGGGTGTTTTTAGATTATTGGAAATGGGAGGACAAAGGGACATCCTTCAGACCCTAAGAGAGGGATTTTTAGAGGGGAAGGTGAAGAAGTAGGTCAAAGTGGGGTATAGAAGGGCATTTAGATTTAAGGGAATGGGAGCATTAGGGAGGTATCCTTGGAGGGGGGCTAATTTAAATAATAGAAAGAAAAGGTAAGGGATGGAAGGAAGAAGAGGAATTAGGAGGAAAAGACCTAAGAGATATGCAGAAAAATAGACATAAGTACAAAAAGTAGGATTTGTAAAGAAAGTATATGTCTATGTATGTATGTGTACCTATGTATATGCTATCTATATGTCTAATATAAATATATCCACACTTAATTGCAGCCTTCTGGAGGTGAGGAGAAGGGGGAATAAAGAACAAAGTAAAAAGTGCACAGCAAAGAATAAAACAAAAATAACAAGTAAGCAAAGAATAGACAGACAACTCTCAACATAGTGCATAGAGTGCATATACCTATTATGTAGATATTCTTGAAACAGAAATTCATTGCTATATATTTTTAATCCACTCTTATGTTCTATTGTACACATAATATGCATTTTTTCTATTAGACATTAAATTTTCAATATTTAAGTTTATAATGTTTCCTTTTTTATTGTGTATTTTAATTTCATTAATAGAAAAGCAAAAAAAAATGATTATAGCCCAAAATTTAAATATGATAGTTTCTTGGTATAGTAGAATGCTAGAGCCTAACTTGGATAAACTTTGTGAGTATCAAGCTATTACAAATGAAACAAAAATTTGGAAGATATGACTGTGGAGACAATTTTTTTTTTCAGGTAATGAGGTAAAATCTAGAATTTGAAAATACACTTCAAGGAAAGAAATACAGTAGCTTTTTCAATAAAATAGTTCAAATTTTAAACAGTTGGCTAAGAGGTTCAGATGCATTATCTTGCTGAATGTTTGTACTAGAGTTCTAACAAGCTGATATTCTTATTTTAAAAAATGGGGTAATTGAGGCACAGAGTGTTTTGGTCACTATCCCATAATCATACAGTTAGGAAGTGGCAGAATGAAGATTTAAATACAAATATACAGATTCAAATCCAGTGTTTTTCTTCAGAATTAGAACTGTCTAATAAAATATAACTTACAGCAGATATGTACTGTATACTACCTATGTACTAAAAGCACCAATCTACCTTGAGATAGTTCTATTGGCAATATCTTTGGTATCCCAAAATTTTAAATTCAGTTAGTTTATTGGTGATTTCTATGAGTTTATGTCTTCAATATTATACTGGAAGATAATTAGAAAGACAGAATTTAAGGAACATAAATTATTTTAAATAAAACTTCTGTTAAATAATATGAGGGGGAGCTAGGTAGAGTATTGCGCAGAATGTGGTCTAAAGTCAGGAAGACTCTTCTTGCTGAGTTGGATTCTGTCCTTAGAAACTAACTGTGTGACTTCGGGCAATTTCCTTAATACAATTTGACTCAGGAGCTTCATATGTAAAATGCTTTGGAAGAGGAAATGATAAACAACTCCAGTATATTTGCTAAAAAAAAAAAAAAAAATTCCCAAATGTGGTCAAGAAGTATCAGGCATGATTGAAAAAAAAATGATTGAATAACAATATAAATAAAGTGAGAAATTCCTTTAAGATTTAAAATTAGCAGTTTCTAAGCTACCATGTATATTGTAGCAGAATAAAAAATCTTCAGCAATATTTAGTAAAGGGACACCACTCATTCATTATTTTTATTTAAATGCATGATTTCCTGATATACATATGCTTGCATAAATTTGCCTGCTGTCTTCTATAGCTTCTAACTCAGTATAATAAATTTTGCAGCTTCTTGCCATTATACTTAATCCCAATGTTCAGAGTATTTGGATGATTAATAAAAGAGTGGAAACACTAGAATGAGCTAACCTTCTTTAAAGTATTAAAAATATTGCTCTGGCCTTCGAGGCAAACTGCAGGTTTAGGAAGTTCTACTTTTTCTCTCCTCTTCCCCAGCAGGATCACAAGATAGAAGACAGTCTCAGTAAATCTATTTTCTAGAGCATTCTGAAAAATACTCTATCGAAGGAAAAAGAAATAAGATAAACTGACATTTCAATGAGATAGGGAGGTAAATCCTAATTTTTAGGTTCTTTGTGGAGGGAGAAGGTAATGGATTAAAACAATGCTTAAATTAGGCATTTAAATGAGTAAAAATTATATTGGGACCAAAGCAAGATCTTGCTATGAAGCAGTAATAGCGATAGAGATTCCGATCGGTTTCAGTAGAAGGAACATTATCAATTCAGTCACATAATTATAGCACTTTGAAAGCAAAGCAGAGCTTATCTAGTCTAACTATCACCTTCTCAATATCATTGAGAGATTCTTATCCACTCCCTAATTAATGTCTTTTCATGATGGCTGGCCACTAGATGGGGTGTACAGTTTTCAGGAAAGACTAATGCCTTTGATATAAGAGCTACTGGGCCTTTTTCAGGGCTGCTTCCCTCATTTGGCGTCTATTTGATTCACCTAACATTCATTTGTAGGTCCGAGAAGCTATAAGATATGCAGTGAACACACTTCAGTAAATTGTTTCAGCAAATGGGCTAAATTGGGTAACCAAGGTGTCTCAAACCCATTGGTGAGTTAGGAGGATATCTATCCCAAGCATGTGAAGACTTGTAGAATGGATGAATTAGAACAGTTACTTTCAATGGCCATCAAGGCAGCTGAAACAGGTGCTGTGGGACATTTAAAGCTTGGTTAGACTTTGACGACACCAAGGCCATCCACTGTATCCTAAGTCATCACCAGTCATCTTGACTTTTATTTTTCCACTAGACTTCAATGTCTCTGTAAGATAGAGTGATGCTAAAGACTTTGAGCAACTCTGCATCATTTAAATCCAATTTATGCTTGAATCAAAAGCTTCCACCCATATCATTTTACCATTTTTACCAACCTCAAAGTCTTGTGGCAACAAACAAGTGATGAAATATTGGTGAGACTACACTGGGAGCTATGGTCACAATCCTGCACACAGATGGCCCATGCCATAGGGTTATCTCACTGGACTGAAGAGGTAGTGGATTCAGCCTTTTGTTAGGATTGTACTGCTCATTTCCTGGCATGAGAAAGGGGCTAGAGAAGTTGCCCTAAAAACTGTCTACTTTACCCAACACTGGCCTGCTTGAAAGCAGGTGAAGATCCTACCTTACAGTCCAAACACACAAAAAATTACAGAAACTTCTGCAAAGATGATTTCACTCATCTTTTATACACCGCATGTGTACATGCTTATAAACAATATGAAATCCAGTAGAATGAAAAGATGAAGAGTTCTTGCAGTAAGAGATGTCAGTAGTTATGACATCTCAATAACATCCCTGGGAAAAATCAAGGCTGGTAGATGAAAGCTGGCTTACTGAAGGCAGATTTGGATATATACTTTTTTTTTTTCTGGAGTGGCTGTAATCATGGGTAGTGCTGTGAAACTAGAGTAGATTTTGTAATACAAACTACTCTCATTAACAAACTTTTATGTCTACCAAACGGAGTGAAGGGTAGACTAATGATAATCAGATTGTCACTTGGCAGGAAAATGACATGTGGCATCATTATTAGTTCATATGTTCCTTCCATGATGAACCCTACCACGAAGAAAGGAAAGAAAAATTTTATGAGGGCCTGAACACCCTTATCATCAAGGTGCCTAAAGAGCATCCTCTTTCAGTTCTGGATGACTTTAACACCAGAATAGGCAGAGACTATCAGATATGGCAAGGGATGTTTGAGGGGAAAGGAGTTGGAAATGGCAACAGCAATACTCACTTGCTACTGAGACTTGTGTGTCTTATGATCTTCTTATCACTAAAACTATCTTTTGTTTATCTAAATGCAATAAAACTTTTTGAAGGATTCTTGAAGGATGCACCTTCAAGAAAACACTGGCATTAGTAGACTATGCTGCTGTAAGGAGAAGAAGCAGATAGAAAGTGAGAGTGACAAAAGCAAATTGTGGTGCAAAATTAGCTACTCCAATCTATTCAATGATTCAAGACAATACCAAAGGACTCATGATTAAAAAAAAGTGTTGTCTTTTTTTTTCAAAATGGCTACTATGAAAATATGTACCTTGACTTAACCTACATAATCTGTATATTGGTTGTATTCTCAACGGGAAGTGGAAGGACTAGAGGGAGGGAGAAAATTTGGAAGTCAAATTTTGAAAATTGAATGCTAAAATAAATTGGATGTAATTAATTTTTATATTCAATAGGTGAAAGGGAGAAATGGAGCAAAATAAATCACATGAATAAAAGTATAGAGACAAGAGAGAAAAGGGTCTATATGGGAGAACTTGAGCAGATCAGTTTCACCATAGTGTAGAATGCAAAGTGAAATCAGGCAGGGAAAGAAAAGTGACATTAAAATTTTAGAGATAGAAATGCCAATCAAAGGAAATACGTGTTTATGTATAGATATCGATATTGATATATAAATATGTGTATGATATATATATATATTATATGAAATGTGTGCATCTGCATATGTATGTGTTTATATATGTATAAATGCATATTATATATATGTGTATGTATTATATATAGGCAACATTATTCAGAAAATATGAAGGTGGAAGTAGGAAGAGAACTTATGAAACTGTTGCAAGATTTTAGAGTGGTAGTTGGAATAAAGGATAAAGAATGAGAGCAAGAGCAAGAGTAAGAGAGAGCAAGAGAGTGAGAGCGAGAGCGACAGCGAGAGAGAGAGAGAGAGAGAGAGAGAGGAGAGAGAGAGAGAGAGAGAGAATAACTTGACAATTAAAGAAATTGTTTTCTTATTAGTTATGAGAAGTTCAGGAAAGTGAAGCATAAAGGATACTGAGGTTATATGAGTAAGTAGTAGTTCCATAGACTCCAATATGCTCCTAAGAAAAAGCAGTAGGAAACATGAATTCATTTTTGGATGTATTAAATATGGGCTAATGATGTAGGTTTTCAAGTCACTTACATAGTTGTGGTAGGTGAAACCATAAAAGTGACTGAAATTGCAATCTTTCTCTTGTGTGTTTTCACTCTCTGCTAGCTTTATTGTAGAGACACTTAGGTGGCAAAATGGATAGATCTATGGACTTTGATTCAGGGGAGCTGGGTTCAAATATAGTCATCATGTTAGCTATACAGCCTTGTGCAAACCACTTTATTTCAATCTGTCGGTTTCCGCAACTGCAAAACAGGGATAATAATATTACCTATCTGGGAGGGTTGGACGCATAAAATAAAATAATATCTTTAAAGTACTTAGCTAAGTGCCTGAAGTAGAGCTGGCTTAATAAATGTGTGTTTCCTTGCTTCCTTTCTTCTTTCCTACCAGAATTACTGAAGCTTGTACATCATCTTCTCTAGTCCATAACTGAACAGTTATGCTCTCTACAAGACCCCTGACAAGTGGTCACCTTTGAGGGAGATCACTCCCTATTAATCCAGTCCATTTCACACTGAAAAATGTGGTACTGACTCATTCCATCTGCTTAAAATATACAAAACTAAAAAAATGCCTTCACTTAATCCTTGTGCAATGGCCAGCCTGTTTCCTATTCCTCCCCTTCCCCCTTGTGTTGTATACATGATGTATTCAAACTATTGTGCAAACCTTAAAAAAGCAATTTAAATGCCATTTACTATTTTCCCTCTTGCAATAATTTATTCCATGGAGTTTGGATAAAAATTGTCCTGGCAGAAGTAAATGTTCTCCTGTATTTTTCTTCCATGTTTAATGTTCAATGGACAATTTCACAAGTAAATACAGTTGTGTATGCTTATTTGTAATAATGACATACAACTATTAGAGTTTAAACTTGTCTGGGATACTATGCAGGACAACTCTAATTGTGTAAAATATAATGATAATTCACTTGTGTACTTCTAGAAAATGGTTTAGCCTTAAAGTTTCTACTTCCTCACTAACTATTCTGCAAATACCTTGCAGTCTCTTTATGCCACAACAATTGAATTAAATTGCTCTTTCAGATATCACCTATGACCTTCAAATCACCCAGTTTTTCCTCCACCTGTCTAACTTGCTTTTCAAGATCCTTTTTGAGCTCTTCCAGGACCTGAGCCCACCCACCACCCCCCTGGGGTGTCTGGGGTACTGATGTGGAGGGTGGGACTACCTGAAACTCATGATCAAAAAAAGAGCCTAGACATCATCTTCCATGAAATTATCAAGGAAAACTGCCCTGACATTCTAGAACCAGAGGGCAAAATAAGTATTGAAAGAATCCATCGATCACCACCTGAAAGAGATCCAAAAAGAGAAACTCCTAGGAACATTGTGGCCAAATTCCAGAACTCCCAGCTCAAGGAAAAAATCTTACAAGCAGCTAGAAAGAAACAATTCCAGTACTGTGGAAATACAATCAGGATAACCCAAGATCTAGCAGCTTCTACATTAAGGGATCGAAGGGCGTGGAATAGGATATTCCAGAAGACAAAGGAACTAGGACTGAAACCAAGAATCACCTACCCAGCTAAACTGAGTATAATACTTCAAGGGGAAAATATGGTCTTTCAATGAAACAGAGGACTTTCAATCATTCTTGATGAAAAAACCAGAGCTGAAAAGAAAATTTGACTTTCAAACACAAGAATGAGAAGAAGCATAAAAATGTAAACAGCAAAGAGAAGTCTTAAGGGACTTACCACGAGTGAACTGTTTACATTCCTACATGGAAAGACAATATTTGTAACTCTTAAAAGTTTTCAGTATCTGGGTAGTTGGTGGGACCACACGTACACATGTACACGCATGCACACACATACACACATGCACACACATACATAGATAGAGAGCACAGATTGAACTGAATAGGATGGGACCATACCTTAAAAGAAACTAGGGTAAATGGTGAGAGAGAAATGTAGGGGGAGGGAAAGGAAAGGGGGGGTAACTATATGTCATTTAAGAGGCAGGTAGGAGTTTTTTCTTAGTGGAGGGAAAAAGAGGAGAGCTGAGGGAAAAAAAAAAAAAAAAAACAAGAAGTTTACCCTCATCACATTTGACTAAACGAAGGAGTGAAATGCACACTCATTTTGGTATGAAAACCTATCTTACAGTATAAGAAAGTGGGGGAGAAAGAGATATTGCGGGGAGGGGATGTTGGAAGGGAGGGCAAAGGGAGGAGGGAGCAATTTGAAGTCAACACTTGGGGAGGGACAGGATCAAAAGACAGAAGAGAAACAATGAGGGGCAGGTTAGGAGGGATGGTAATCCAGTTAGTCTTACACAACACGACTATCAGGGAGGTCATTGGCAAAACTACACAGATATGGCCTATATTGAATTGCCTGCTGTCCCAAAGGGAATGGGTGGGGAGGGAGGGATGAGGAGAATTTGGAACTCAAAGTTTTAGGAACAACTGTTTAGTATTGTTGTTGCAACTAGGAAAGAAGGCATACAGTTAATAAGGAATAGAAAGTCATCTGGCTCTACAGGAGAAAAGAGAAGGGAGAGATGACAGAAGAGAGGGCAGATTGGAGATAGGGAAAATTAGATTGCTTGGGGTATTGGGGTGGGGGGAGGGGATAAAAGGGGAGAAAATTTGGAACCCAAAAATTTGTGAAAATGAATGTAAAAATTAAATAAATAAATAAATAAATAAATATATAAATATATAAATAGATGAATGAATGAATGAATGAATGGATGAACGAATAAATAAATAAATAAACAAACAAACAAACAAACAAATAAATAAATGAATGAATGAGTGAATAAATAAATAAATAAATAAAGAACTCCCCACAAATTCTGGAGCAGTGCAAGCCACCCAGCAACGCAGTGGAGGAGATTTCCGTTCCAGAGAGCCCTGAAAAACTGCCACCAAAGGTCCATCATTCACTGGACAGCAGAGCCCACCCCTGCCCTGCCCGGCCATGCAACCTCAAGAGGAGCAGATCCGAGCAGGCTTCAGGGATGGAATCTCTGGTGGCCATGAAGGTCCCTCCACCCACCGGCACTAAAGGTTGGTGAAGAGACTTCTGGGCTGACTGAGAGGAAATTGGGGTGTCTCCGTGACTCGAGAAGCCTCGGGAGGCAGCAGCGGCAGAAGACTCCTGGAGCAGACAGGAGCTCAGGGCCATTACTGAAGGTCTCTGCATAAACCCCCTGAGGGACTTGAGCCTGGGAAGCGGCCCACCCCCCAGCTGAGCACCAGAACTTCAGCTCCCATTCAATAGCAGCCGTGCCTGCCACTGAAAGCCCTGAGGCTGGGGAGCAGCATTTGAATCTCAGACCCCAAGCACTAGCTTGGTGGATCTATGCTGGGGTGGAGAGGAAACTCAGAAGTCAAGTAACTCGCTGGGAAAATGCCCAGAAAAGGGAACAAATAAGACCATAGAACGTTACTTTCTTGGGGAACAGATGTCTCCAACTTTCCTTTGTGATGAGGAAGAACAATGCTTTCCATCAGGGAATGACATAGAAGTCAACGCCTACGTATCCCAAACATCTGAAATAGATATCTCATGGTCTCAGGCCATGGAAGGGCTCAAAAAGGATTTTGAAAATCAAGTTAGACAGCTGGAGGAAAAACTCAGAAGAGAAATGAGAGAGATGCAAGAAAAGCATGAAAAATGTGTCAATACCTTGCTAAGGGAGACCCAAAAAAATGCTGAAGAAAATAACACCTTGAAAAATAGGCTAACTCAACTGGCAAAAGAGGTTCAAAAATCCAGTGAGGAGAAGAATGCTTTCAAAAGCAGAATTAGCCAAAAGGAAAAAGAGGTTCAAAAGCTCACTGAAGAAAACAGTTCTCTCAAAATTAGAATGGAACATGGAGGCTAATGACTTTCTGAAACACCAAGAAATCACAAAAGAAAACCAAAAGAATGAAAAAATGGAAGATAATATGAAATATCTCATTGGAAATACAACTGACCTGGAAAATAGATCCAGTAGAGACAATTTAAAAAATCATGGGACTACCTGAAAGCCATGATCAAAAACAGAGCCTAGACATCATCCTTCATGAAATTATCAAAGAAAACTGCCCTGATATTCTAGAAACAGAGGGCAAAATAAGTATTGAAGGAATCCATCGATCACTGCCTGAAAGAGATCCAAAAGAGAAACCCCTAGGAACATTGTGGCCAAATTCCAGAGTTTCTAGGTCAAGGAGAAAATATTGCAAGCAGCTAGAAAGAAACAATTCCAGTACTGTGGAAATACAATCAGGATAACACAGGATCTAGCAGCTTCTACACTAAGGGATCGAAGGGTGTGGAATAGGATATTCCAGAAGTCAAAGGAACTAGGACTCAAACCAAGAATCACCTACCCAGCAAAACTGAGTATAATACTTCAGGGGAAAATATGATCTTTAAATGAAATAGAGGACTTTCAATAATTCTTGATGAAAAGACCAGAGCTGAAAAGAAAATTGGACCTTCAAACACAAGAATGAGAAGAAACATGAAAAAGCAAACAGCAAAGAGAAGTCATAAGGGACTTACCAAAGGTGAACTGTTTACATTCCTACATGGAAAGACAATATTTGTAAATCTTAAAACTTTTCAGTATCTGGGTAGTTGGTGGGACTACACCCATACACACACACACACACACATGCATACACACACATGCACACATATGCACGCACAGACAGAGACAGAGTGAATTGAATAGAATGGGATCATAACTCAAAGGAAATTAAGGTAAATGGTGAGAGAGAAATGTAATGGGAGGAAAGAGGGTGAAATAGAATGGGGTAAATTATCTTTCATTCAAGGGGGAAGCAGGAGACTTTTTAGTGGAGGGAAAAATAGGAGAGCTGAGAAAACAACATAAAGTTTACTCTCATCACATTCGACTAAAGGAAGGAATAAAATGCACACTTATGTTGGTATGAAAACCTATCTTCCAATACAGGAAAGTGGGGGAGAAGGAGATAAGCAGGGTGGGGGGCATGATGCAAGGGATGGCAATGGGAGAAGGGAGCAATTTGAAGTCAACACTCAGGGAGGGACAGGATCAAAAGACAGAGTAGAAACAATGGGATGCACGATAGGATGGAGGGAAATACAGTTAGTCTTACACAACACGACTCTTATTGAAGTCATTTGCAAAACTACACTGATATGGCCTATATTGAATTGCCTGCCTTCCCAAAGGGAATGGGTAGGGAGTGAGGGATGGGGAGAATTTGGAACTCAAAGTTTTAGGATCAACTGTTGAGTATTGTTGTTGCTACTAGGAAATAAGGAATATAATTAATGGGGAATAGAAAGTCATCTGGCCCTAGAGGACAAAAGAGAAGATGGGGACAAGAGAAGGGAGGGATGATAGAAGAGAGGGCAGATTGGTGATAGGGAAAATTAGAATGCTCGGTGTATTGCAGTGGGGAAGGGGACAAGTGGGGAGAAAATTTGGAACCCAAAATTTTGTGAAAATGAATGTAAAATGTTAAGTAAATAAATTTATATTAAAGAAAAAACAGATATTATGTTACTGTCCAGATGAAAATTATCCATATCTACCTCTTGCTTAACCAGTCAGCAATTATGCTAAATTTTGAGTCTATATTACACGATCCCCTGTCCTGTAAACTTTGTACTCATGAGATACTTGGTGGCACCGTGCTAAATAGAGTGATGGGCCTAGAAGTAGGAAGTTCTAAGTTCAAATTCAATAGCTGTGTTACACTGGAAAAGTCACATAACCCTATTTGCCTCAGTATCTTCATTTGTAAAAAGCATCTGCAAAAGAAGATGTCAAACCACTCAAGTATTTTTATCAAGAAAACCCCAAATGGTGTCATGAAAAGTTAGACAAAACTGAAAACATCTCAGTACTGAAACCACCAGCAACAACAATAAATGGATGTGGCAAGAACTTCGCAAGCATCATTCACATAAGAAAAAAAAAAAGGTAGCACCTGCCCTCCAGACGTTTACTATCCGATGGGGTACGGACAATACACAAAAAGAAATTAAAGAGCAAGCGTTGTGAGGGAACTGGCTCTGGGATAAAATTTGCCATGAATTGGAAATGAAGCAGAACCATTGATGGAAAATGGAGCTTAATAACTGTTTATGGAATTTAATTGTAGTCAGTCATTTCAGTTGTGACTTTCTGACCCTATTTGAGTTTTCTTAACAAGGATACTAGAACAGTTTATCATTTCCTTGTAGAACTCATTTTGTATATGAAACAACTGAGATAAACAGGATTAATGACTTGTTCACAGTCAAAAATATCTGAGGTCATATTTGGACTCATATCTCTCTTACTACATATCTGACTCTTTATCCAGTGCACCATGTAATTGTTCCTAATTAAGGTAGTGTATCTTTATTTCTTTCAGTTTGTTCAGAAATACACTGATTCAGAAGATGAGTAGACTTACTTCAAATATCTTAGTTATAAAAATTAAACAAAAACTATTTAAACTTCTGTAACCTCTCAAACATGGCAAAAGATGAAATGGGATCTTTGACTTTGATAATCAAAAGGTCCTATTTTATGATATTGAAAAATAAGATATTTTATGAGTCAGTATTTCTTAATTTGCTTTAATATAATTAAACTATATTTTATTTTTAAAAAATTACATAAAAATTTGACACCAATGTGTTATTTCAACAGAAAGCTGTTTTCACAATCAGGAATAACCAGGTTCCATTACCAAAAGTTATTAGATATATAACCCGAAGAGAGTCCCTTAACCTCTCAATTCCCAAAGAAAACTATAATAAAAAACATTAAAACCATTGCTATTATACAGTGGTAGCAGGAGTTCCTCCACCCTGACTTGCCTAGGTTTGAGAAATCAGAAGTCTAAACTGCTCCCCATAAAAATACAGAAATGATTGCTTTAATACATTTTATTTCTTGTTTTTTGTCTTTTTTCTCTTTCATTTATATGTATGCCTAAAACAAATTTACTTGAAATAATTATATTTTTTTTATTTGTTTTGGCTTTTGTCCTTTCTTGGAGGCTTACTTTGGTCTTATGTAACTTACATCTATAGTCATACTGATAGAAAGGAAAAAACAGGCATTTTGATGAGTCCAATTCACGGTGACTTGAAAGGACTGTCAAGTTCATATTTCTAGGTTTCTGGCAGTGTATGCATACTATAGAATTGACTTGTATGGATTGAATCCACCAATACACCTGTCAGTAATATGCACATACTTAAATTATGTCATATTGTATGTTAAAATTAAAATCTAATAGTTGCCTTTCAGCAACAATATTTTCATTATTTTTCATATAATATTCTCCAAAAGGTAATAGAGAACAAAATATTCTGTTCATAAGATTCATAATTTCTTACTTATATCTTAGAGATGTAAACCAAACAGAAGAGAGGTAAAGTGAAAAATGAATAGAACATTATACAGGGAAAACTGTAAAGAATAAAATATTCACTTTAATTGCTAGGCAGGGTGAAAATCAAATGAAATTTAAAGCAATGATACCAAAATAAATATTTAGAAGTGATTCCCTTTGTTGTTTTACTGTTAAGATAGTTTGTGACTGTATGGAATTTATAGGAATCAAATCTTACCCAATTTCTCTGAACTATTATATAAATTCCTTTAGTTAAAATCAAATTGCAATGCAAGGTGAATGAGCATGGTGGATGCACTGGTTTGTCTATGATAGGAAAATGATATTTAGTTATTTAATCTTAAAGGAGAAAACAACTAAGTTGTAACTATTTCTTTTGGTATTAGCAATATTTTCTCTTCGTGTTTTTCAGTAGAATTTTTCCTCCCATCTATACGTAGCATCTATAAGCAACCCTCAAAAGAAAACTATGATGAGTCTTATAAAAGGTTAGAATGTAAGCTGCCTATTTTTTAACCCAATAGACTCCTGTCTAATTTCCAAATTGATATTTGCATTTCTATTAATTTCATTCCATGCCTGATTTTTACTCAAAGATATTGAAAGAGTTAAAGATAACCAGTTCATTTAAAAAATAGCCAATATTGTACCAAAATCTGAGTCTGATGTACCTTCATTTCAGGGTACATGGTTACACGTGAATGTAAGTGAATAAGAAATAATTTACTATTTATCAAGTATTTACTAGGTGTTAAAATTCTGTTTTAGGTGCTGAGGATGAAATAGACAAACAAAGGCAGGCTGTCCCCTAAATGAACATAAATTTTAAAAGGTGAAGATAATGTATATGTGTATATATGCATGCACATATATACATATATGTGTAAATATGTATATAAACATATATACACACATACACACATATATACATTGTGTTTCTCCTTCATTCTCTAAAAGGACTGTGATATCAAGATGATGACATGACTTGCACTTGATTTTGATTTGAGTGAGGAAGGACTGTGCAAAATCACCAACCTTACTTTCTTCTCCTAAGGCATCTGGATCCAGGGGCCTGACATTCATCAGAAAGGCTGGAGATGGCCCAGGATGCAATGTGAGACCCTGGCCCTTTCAGGTTAAGGTCCTATAGCATTCTTGCTTTGAGTGAGATACACCCATTCAATTAATCGGCTTCTTCAAGTAGTTGCTCAAGGAATGGCCCCTTTAATTAAAGAAAAAATCAGACTACGAGAAGACCCTCAGGGTTCCTGGGTAAATGAGAAACAGTTACTATGTAGTATTTATATACACATATACTTGTATACAAATAAACATATATATATATATGTATGCATGTATATATGTATGTGTGTATATTTACATATATATGGGAATAGATACCATGGAAAAGTGAGTTGATATGAGAAGTTAGATTGATTAATAACACTTCTCTATCATAAAATTTTTAGTTTAATTAATGTTCCAAGAGTTAAAAGTTGTATGTGGGAGATATGCCAATTATGACATAGCAGTAATATTACGAGAAAATAATGTGGTAGGTACAGATATGTTGGAAAAATCAGGAAGTGCAGGAATCCATGATTGAGACGTGGAGTGTCTGGTTTACTTCTAAGCTAGAAGTATAGGGAAGAGAGAAAGAGAGAGAGAGAGAGAGGTAGAGCAAAGGGTAGACTACAGTAGTGTAGGAGTAAAATGATCACATAGAGAACCATATGGTTATCAGCAGTGGGCTACATATGATTATCTTTTTTGAATAATCATATCTAAGTCCAGGGTAGGAGATGGAGTGGCAAATGTTATGATAAACTAAGGAACAATAGTGTCCAGCAGCAAGGCATAATGATAGATATATTTTTCTGCAAAGAGGAATAGGAAAGATATATATTTTTGTCCTAGTATTGAACTGCATACATGCCATTATAAAAATAAACTCCCTAAGTTATGATGGAGGCAAGGTGACTTTGTGAAGAGACTGCTGGGTGTGGAGTCAAAACCCTAAATTCAAATGTAGCCTCAAATATTCATTAGCTGAATGATCCTGGGGAAATCATGGAATGTCGATTTGCCTTAATCCATTGGAGAAAGAAATGGCAAACTCCTCCATTGTCTTTGCCAATAAAACTCCATGGACACTATGATCCACAGGGTCAAGAAGAGTCAAAAATTCCTGAATGACTGAAGGCCAACAATATTTAAGTTATGAGATGCTCTCAACTGTAAGACTGGCCATCAGGTGCTGATTTATTTATTTAACCAGATGAAGACATCAAGATAATATATTAAGACACAGAGAAGTTCAATTTTATATTGTTGGATACAATGATGTTTACAGCATATCTTTGAACTATTTTCAATTTCTTATATTTAATTTTTATTTTTTTACATCTTTGAAATATTTAGGATTTTTTTTAATATTTGGGAGTCTATCTGTCAAAACAAACTCAGGGACTATATGAACATAATTACAAATCACTTTTTGCACAAATTAATCAGATCTAAATAATTGGAAAAACATCCGTTGTTTATGGGTAGTCTGAACTAATAGAAAAAATGACAGTTTTACTTAAATTAATTTACTTATTCAGTTCCATAGCAATTAAATTACCAAAAATCATTTTATAGAGCTAGAAAAAAATAATACCAAAATTCATCTGGAAGAACACAGGTCCAGCATATCAAGGGAGTTAATGAAAAGATAGACTAAGGAAGGTGGCCTAGCCATAGCAGATCTTAAATTATATTATAAAACAGTAATCATCAAAACCACTTGGTACTGGCTAAGAAATAGAGGTGCCGAACAGTGGAATTGGGTAGTTGCATAGGAAACATACAGTCAATGACTAAACCAATCTACTATTTGATAAACCCAAGCACCCCTCCTTCTGGAGATAAGAACTCACTGTTTGACAAAATGTGCTGGGGAAACTGAAAATTAATGTGATGGAAACTGGGCATCTAACAACACCTGACACTGTTTACCAGGATAAAGTACAACTGGGTACATGATCCAAGTATAAAGGCTATATTATAAAAAATCTAGGGGAGGAAGGAATAGTGTTTTTTGTCATATTTATAGAGAGTGGAAGAATTTATAACCAAACAAGAGATAGAGAACATTATGGAATGCAAAATGGATAACTTCATATTATATCGAAAAGGTTTCACACAAGCAAAGTCAATGAAATGAAGATTAGGAGGGAAGCAGATAACTGGGAAGTAATCTTTACAACTAGTGTTTGTTACAAAAGCCTCATTTTTAAAATATATAGAGCACGGAGTCAAGTTTTCAAGAATAAAAGACATTCCTCAGTTGATAAATGGTCAAAAGATATGAACAGGTAGTTTTCAGAAGAAATTAAAACTACCTATAGTCATATGAAAATATGGTCTAAATCACCTTTGATTAGAGAAATGCAAGTCAAAACAACTCTGAGATACCACATCACAATTATTAAATTGGCTAACATGACAAAACAGGAGAGTGATAAATGTTGAAAACTGTGTGGGAGAGCTGGAACACTAATTCATTGTTGGTGGAGTTGTGAGCTGATCCATCAATTCTGGGGAGCAATTTCAAAATATGCACAAAGGGCTGTACAAAGGTGCACACCCTTGGACACAACAACAATTTTTCCAGGGTTATACCCCAAAGAGATCATAAAACTGGGAAAAGGACCCAGATATACAAAAAATATTTACAACAACTCTTTCTGTAGTGGCTAAGAAATGAAAATCGAGAGCAGAGCCATCAATTGAGGAATAGCTGAACAAATTATAGTATATGAATGTAATGGGACACTATTGTGCTATAAGAAATGATAAATAGGTGCACTTCAGCAAAACCTGAAAAAGTTGTATGAACTGATACTGAGTGAGGTGAGTAGAACCAGGAGAAAGTTATTCATATTAACAGCCACAGTGTGCAAGGGCTATTTTTGACAAACAGCCCCTCACAGCAATGCTAGGAGTTGAAACTTTTCCCAAGGATTCATGATGCAAAATGACATCTTTATCCAGAAAAAGAATTATGGAGTCAGAATGTAGAATGAGGCAGACTATTTTCTCCTTTGATGTGTTTTGTTTTGTTTTCTCATGGTTTCTCTCATTCTTTTTTAATTGTTCTATGCAACATCACTAAGATGAAAATATGAATTAGAATGTATATGTATAACCCATATAAAAACTTGCTTGCCATCTTGGGGTGAATGGGGGAGAAAATTTGGAACTTATGGAAGTGACTATTGAAAACTGAAAACAAATAAATTAATTAATTTTGAGGGGACAATTAATAGCAGACACTTCAATTTTAGGAGTTCTAAGCCTAAAGACTGTAAAAGTGTCAGTGTTCAGAAACACTTTACAGAAGATACTTTGTTGTCAACAAGTGAAGCTAGTGTTGATTCATAACTGTACTGTCCATATACAAATTTCGGTCCCACTTTCCAGATTGGAGAGGAGCACTAGTGCTTTTGGCTGTGGTAGACTTAAGGATTTTGTTCCAGGTCCAGGGCTAAGAAAATTAAAAAAGATTGTAACTGCAGGAGTGTATTGTAAAGATAAGAACATAGGCCAGAAGAATGATGACGCATTCTTTCTGAGCTATACTACCTTGGAAGCACTGAAAATTTACACGTTTCCACAACTACTTAGGAAAACAGAAGCCTAAAAAAAGTCTGAAGCTTGAGATATTGCCTTCCATCTCCCTGATGAATGGAGTCCAATTTCATTATAATATTCTAAGTCAAGAAATGAGCTTATAAAATGAAAAAAAAAGGAAAAGCAAAAGCTTGACCTGTAAGTAGCTAGTGTGTTGGCAGGAAAGACCAAGATATAAACTCAGAAAAAGAAAAAAAATAACAAAGTAAAAACAAACAGAAGCAAAGCCTCAAATAAAAATGCTAATTTGGTCCAAGCCTTGTGAGAAATACTGAAAGTGATGCATGACAAAGAAATCAAAGCAAAAAGGAATGAGAGTAATGCAATAAACATGGGAAAGGAGAATTAACAGGTTAATAAAAGAAGCAGAAAAATATACTGACAAAAATAACACCTTAAAAAACAGAATTGCCAAAACAGTAAAAAGAGGAACAAAATTTGTTAGAAAAAGAGAAGTTTTTGAAAAGTAGTGTTGACATTTAGGGAAAAAAAGAGATACAAAAACTCACTAAAGAAAATTATTACTTAAACCTTACAACTTGCCAAGTGGAAGCAAGTGACTTCGTAAGACATCAAGAGTCAATAAAACAGCCAAAAAAATGAAAATAGGAGAAAATATAAAATGTCTCTTAAAAAAAAAAAACTAATATGGAAAACAGATCTCAGAGAGATAATTTAAGAAATGGGATTACCTGAAAACCATGATTTAAAAAGCCGAAGTATTGTATTTCAATAAATTATCAAGTAAAACTCACTCAATATCTTATATCCAGAAGGTCAAATAGAAATGGAAAGACTCCACCAATCAACTCTTTAAAAAGATCCCTAAATGAAAACTCCTAGGAATATTATAGCCACATTGTAGAACTCCCAAGTGGAGAAAATATTCAAGGAGCCAGAAAAAATTAATTCCAATATCATGGAACCTCAGTCAGAATCATATAAAATTCAGCAGTGTCCACATTAAAGAGTAGAGAGCTTGGAATATGATATTCCAGAAGATAAAGGAGCTAGAATTACAATCAAAGGTAACTTACCTAACAAAACTGAGTATAATATTTCAAGGGAAAATGGATATTTAATGAAATAGAGAATAGCCAAACGTTCCTGATGAAAAGATTAGCAATGAATTATTGTCCACAAACAACAACATTGCAATGATAATCAACAGTGAAAGACTTGACTACTCTGATCAATACAATGATACAAGGTGATTCCAATGGAGTCATGAAGAGACAAAAGTGTAATTCACCTTCAGAGAGAGAGAACTGATGAACTCTGAATGAAAATTGAAGTATAGTTTTCTTTATTTTCTTGCTTTTTATTATTCGGCTAATATAGGGATATGTATTGCATAATTTCACACATATAATTGATATAATTTTACCTTTTCTTCTCATTGGGTGGAAGAGGAATGGAGGAAGAGAGAAAGAATTTGGAATTCAAAATATTAAAAAAAAGAATGTTTAAAGGTGCATTTTTTTAAAAAAAAAAGTAGATTTTATGATTGTCTAACCATGTCATTTTGGGGAAAATTTTTCTAAACTGGTCAGTCAGATAAGGTCACAATTAGAAAAAACTCAGATTTCAGCAAAAAAAATTTAAGGAAAGCTCTCAAGATACTATTGAAAAAGCTAAGTTGTAAGTTGTTCTAAAAGTTACATTAGCAAACTTAGATTAGATTAGCTTAGGTTAGCAAGATTTTAAGCTTTGAAAAGTTAAACTAATTGCCAAAATACATTATACATGCAAGATGGTACCTATTCAGGTGAAATCAGAATTGCTTGGAAAATGTTACTCAAAATGTAGACATTTAAAAAGCTCCCAGCAACTTGCAAGTATACTGTAATGAAGTGTCCAGGGATGTTAATTTATTTTTGCCTGTGCTCTTTAATATTTTATTCAAAGACTTAAATTAAGTCATGGATGTTGTTCTTATCAAAGTTAGAAGGAATAGTTAAGATGTTGAATTTCAGTATCAGGAACAAAAAAAATCTTGACAAACTATATCTCTTGGTTATATGTAATAAGAAATAAAAATACAATAGAAAGCACAATGATGCATGACAATTCATGTCAAAAGGATCAGAGACTTTTAACTGACTGCAAATTCATTATGAGTCAGTAATGTGATATGTCAACAAAACTCCCTGAAATTTTTAACTCATTTTACTTATTTTTTGGACAAGGTGATCTCTTGGATATCTCATTCAGAGGTGTTGATCCTATGACATTTTTAACTTTTTTGGGGGGGGGGGTTGATGTGGATCTGTGATTTCATAGGTTTGGGGAATTTCCAATATGAAAACTCTCATAATATTGTGATGTTTTAAGCAAGTACATAATGTCCAAACCACCACACTGGGTGGCATTACATCATTGTTAGAAAAGTTTCTAGTATTTAATTTCTGTTATTGATTCTAAAATGCACTACCAAGATTATTTTTCAGATTTGGGGGCACAAAAGAAGTGGCCAAGACTGACTAGGTACATAGAGATTTTGCTTGAGGAAAGGTAAAAAGGGCAAATAGCAATTTTTCTCCAGATAATGGAGAAAATGTAATATCTGCACATTAAAGAACTATAAGAAACCAATCTTCCCTGCTCTTCCTTATGCACACACCCACACTCACACACACACACACACACACAAACACACACACACACACACCTAGACGCTGCAATTTGCTTTGGGGACAAGGAAAAAAAGGAATGCATTTGGGTGTTAGAGAATAAAGATAATCCCTTACATCTTAATTTATTTTATATCTACAACCAAGGGCTTAAAAGTACCTTGTTTAGGATATTCTGGGAAGATGGCTGAGGAGGTCAAAAAATTCCATGCTCTTGAGATTTTCACCACAAACCAGACAAAATAGCATCTCAGGGGAAATGTAGAGTGGTAAAAATAAACAAGAGTTGGGGCAAAACTGTGGTATCCCTAGGACAACCAGAAAAGATCCAACAAAAACATGTGAAGTGTAAACCCCTCCAGGACAGTTCTGCTGAAACAGCAGAAAGGCACAGGTCTTGCTGGGTTGGGCAGTAGCCTTGGTCCCAGTCACAGGAATTTTCACCTCTTAGTGTGCAGACTAGGGCATCTGAGCAGGGAAAATTGAGGCAACCTCTATTGATAAGGGATGCCAGACTCAACTTAGCTTCCAAGGCTTGACCCCAGGTGAGAAGGAACCAGCACACACCTGATGAGCACAGAAGCAGTGGGGCAGTATGACACTGGCTGTGGATGCTTGCCAGAGGGTTGAATTCTTGATTTTGGTTCCAGACTAGAGGGAAGAGATGAAGGAGACCTAGACCAGAAGAACTATTCCCTTATACCCCAAGAGTAAAGGTAATTGCAATAACAAGCTGCTAAAAATTAACAAAAAATATAGCAGGCAAAAGAAAAAGAACCCACTCATAGAAAGTTACAGCAGGAATGGAGGAGACTGGGTTCATCTTCAGAGGAGAATACTGAAGAAAAATAAAACCCTCTCCTGACAAAAAGAATAATATCAAATATTCACCTATCCAAAAAGAATTAATAGAAATTATTTTAAAAACCATTGAAATCAAATGAGGGGTTTTGAAGAATGTTTTTAATAAGAACAAACTAAGAAAAACAATAAGATTTTGAAAAGAAAGTTAAACAAATGTAAAAGGAGACATGGAACCTTGATGAAAAAAACTCCTTGAAAATATGATTTTAGCAAGAGGAAGCCAGCAAAATTACAAAAGACCAAGAAATAATAAAACAAAACATAAAGAATGAAAAAAATAGAAGAAAATGGGAAACATCTCAAGAAAAAAAAAACTGATCTGGAGAACAAATCAGGAAGAAAAAATATAAGAATGATTAGACTACCTGAAAGTCATGATTGCAATGAAAGATTCTTGATCAAATAGCACAAGAAATAATTAAAGAAAATTTTCTTGATGCATTAGAACATAGAATAACTATGGGGATATCATAGCTAAATTCTGTAATCCCTGATTAAGGAGAAAATATCATGAAAAAAAAGAAAAGAAAAGCAATTCAAATATGGTAGAATCACAATTAGAATCACACAGGTCCTCGCAGCAGCTACATTAAAAGATGGCAGGTCTTGGAATCCTACCTATCAAAGAGAAAAAGTATGGATATTGTAGTTGAAAATATCATCCCCTGAAAAGTTAAGCATAATCGTGAATGGAAATTCAAAAATTGGACATTAAATAAATTGTCAGATTTCAGGATCTTATTGCATAAAACTTGAATGTAATAGAACATTTCACATACAAGATCCAAGAGAAAGATAAGGTAAGCATCAAAGACTAATTACAAGTAACTCAATAAAGACCAAATGCTTATTTTTTATACAATGAAATATAAACTATGTGTCTAAGACTGTAATAAGCAATTGAGTAGTTCAGAAGAATGATTGGGGAGACCTGAGATTTATGTGACTCTGAAAAGTAATACCATTATTATTATTAATACTAATACCATTTGAAGTAAAGTAAAATGAGTAATTATCTTATATAAATGAGGGGTGAGAGGAAGAATTGACACAGAGGAATTAGATGGGGGAGGAAGGTTGGAAGTTCTGGAACCCTATTCTCCTTGAGAATGGGAAAGAAAAAAGACTAGGGATAGGGAAGAGGGAGAAGGTAAGGGAGGAATTTTTAGAGGGAATACTAATCACATCAGATCTAGGTTAAAGAGAGAACAATATATACATTTGTAAGGAAATAAAAGTCTTCTAATTTTGTAAAGATGTAAGAGGGTGAGGGAATAGAATGAGGGACAAACAAGAGTGTTTAGATTAATGGGAATGGGATAAAGAGGAAACAACATATATATTTGGAAAGCTATAAAAGTCTCCTAAATTCAGATAGAAACAAGAGGGCAAGGGGAAAATGTGAGAGAGAGAAGACAAGGGAGGTAACTATGGAGAAGGGTAGGTTAAGTAGCAGGAGGACAAGGAGATGTGTAGAAGAAAAGTAGAAGAGTCAGGGAAGATCAGAAATAAAGGATACATACAAACATAAAATAAAAATGAGGAGTAGAATTTCTTAGGAGAAAAATCAGGGGTGGTAATCATGATCTCAGACAAAGTTTTAAACATAATATACATTTAGTCCAACAAGAAAAAAAGAAAAACAACACTATAATACAGAAGTCATACTAATCATATTGTTTTAGACTATTTAAAATAACTAGATAATAAAAGGTTGGAATATTGTTGTAGTGTTGAAAACGATGAGTTGTTGGACTTAGAAAAAATATGGAAAGACTTAGACTTCTATGAAGGAAGGTATTATCTACCCTCAGAAAAACAGACTACATCTTTTATAGATGTATACATACACACATATGTATATATATGGTCTTAAATAGATGCACGTGTATGTATATGTATATGAGTACGTTTATAGATATCTAAGTATATGTATGTTTGTGTGTGCAAATGCATATATTTATATGTGTCTATATGCATGTCTGTATGTATTTTGTGTATATATATATACCTATCATATATGTGAGTAAGTGTACACACATATATACAGATAAATGTACCTATATATACCTCTGTGTGTATGTATGTATGTATGTATGTATATATAATATCGGTATAGATAAATGAAAAAGGGGAAGAGAGATCTCCTTACTTAATTGTAGTCCTCTTGGGGGATGGGGAGGAAAGAGGAGGAAGAACAAATAAAAAGCAGACAGTAAAGAACAAAAGAAATCATAAGGAAGGAAAAAATATATGGACAGCTATGAACATAATGTGTAGTATTTTTTATATAGACTTCCTTGAAATAGAAATTTATAGCTTTACATTTTGAATCCTCACGTTCTGCTGTGCACTTGGCAATGCTTCCCCCCCTTTTCTTATTTGGTATTTACATTTATAATGTTTCTTTTTTTTATTGTGAAATTTAGTTTAAACAAAACTAATTTTAAAAATACTTGCTAAAAATAGCTATTCCACCTAACAAATTCCCACTGCAGTAAAATCACTCATTTTGTAATAGCAAAGCAGTCATGCTCTGTGGAAGATATGCTGTCTGGTCACAGAGAACACAGGAAAATTGAGCACCAGCTTGCAAAGATAGTGTGTGCATAGAGCTCCAAGCTGACCTTCATGGGCACATGCTGTATGCAGTGAGAGCAGTCCTGTAGACTTCCTGCTCTTTGGCTTATTACAGTTGCAGACCCCAAAGCTTCTGTGTTAATATATCGAAATACATTACAAGCAAATTTGCTGAGATGTTATATTTGAAGATAAATGTCTGTTTTCCCCACAAAGGTCTTCTGGCTGGCATGAGGAGGAAAGCAATAATCCCTCAGAGCTCACTGACTTAATAGTAAAGAGGACAGGGTTGGTCTCTGAACATAGCTGGAGGCAGACCTAGCCCTTGGAAAGAAATAAAAAGTGATCAGAAACCTCTTAATAGATGTACTAATCTACCACTTTTCTGGAATGACAGATAAAGATAAGTAGCAAAAGACATTGCAGAACACACATCGAATCTGTGATGCTAGAAGCTTTCCTGATAAACTTGGAAAAGTATCCACTCTGGTCTCTCAGTCCCACTCTACCCACTCCCATGATAGCCTTCACAGGAGTCATTTGAACATATTAAAACCATATTAAAAAACTGAGAACTGAGATATGTATTTTGTGATGATGATAGTATTTAGTAGCTCAGTTTATGGTATACCCTCCTCTCCTCTCCTCTCCTGTCCTCTCCTCTCCTCTCCTCTCCTCTCCTCTCCTCTCCTCTCCTCTCCTCTCCTCTTCTTTCCTTTTCTCTTCACCTCTTCTCTCCTCACTTCTCTCTCTCTCTCTCTCCATATATATATATATATATATATATATATATATATATACATATATATATACATATACATATATGTGGCGTGTGTGTACAGTGTACTTTAATGTTTACAAATCACTTACAAATATTATCTAATTTTATCTTCACAGCAAACCTATGAAGTAGAAACTACTATTATCCCCAGTTTTACAGATGAGGAAACTGATCAAATAAATTTCTCTGGATTGCATAGCTTTTTATTCAGTCATGTCTGACTTTTTGCGACTCATTTGATGTTTTCCTGCAAAGATAGTGGTGTAGTGTGATACTGCCTTCTCCAGCTCACTTCATAGATGAGGAAACTGAGGCCAGATTTGAATTGAGAAAGATAAGCCCCTTCCTCAAGGCCCTACACTGTACCCAGTGTGACATCTAGCTGCCTCATGTATGTTCCCAGTTTAAAAACAATTTCACATTCAAACATTGTTACTTCAACTCTGGCATCAATTTATTAAAGAACTTTCCTCTATTTTATGAACAGTGAGAGACAGCAGCATGGTAGAGAAGAGAGCACATTGTACTTTTGAGTTGGATTCCCAGACGCTTACTTACACACCACACAAGACTGTTGTAGTGAATGCATTTTACAATTTTATAACAACACAGTTTTCAACTAAGTGATATATAACAAGCTTTTGTTAATGCACTAAAACAAATACACTTTAGTGGGAAGAATGAGATACTGACAGAATCATCAGTGATAAGGAATCTGATTTTAAGATTCTAGTTTAGAGAAATATTGTTAAAGAAGGATTAGATAGATGTCTCCATAGTCCTGAAGACTTTGGTTTATATCCTATCTTGGACACATACTGGACATATCAAAATTAGCTATAAGGGCACAAATAGCTCTCTATGTCAGAGATTATTAATTAGTTTATGTCATGTACCCCTTTGGAAGCCCATGGACTACCACCTCAGAAAAAATAAATAATTGAAAGAAATGAGAAATTTCAATTAAGTTGGGGAAAATGAAGATAAAATATTTTTCTCCCTTTCAAGTTCATGGAACCCTTCCAAGTATATATAAGGATCTCTCCATGTGCTCCATAAGAGTTATAAGTTTTGGAGCAGGTGCTTATCTACATGGTACAGAGAATTTCCTGACTGGGAGTTCTCTAGTCTATCCCATAATATAGGATAGATCATATGCTATAATAGAATATGCTAATTAATGAAATTATATTATTAAAATAATGTAGCTCATGAATTAGTATTTATCATTTATTAAATCATGGATACACTATAAGCTTTTGAAAAATAAAAACCTTAGTCTACAAGTACTGAGACTGGATTTTAGTCTCAGCTGTGATGGTCTATATATGCTTTTTAGGAAAAAAAACATTGTCTTATTATTTTCACTTATGAGACAACTGATGTAAATACCTGATAGTTTTACTTATAAAGGTTAATATTTCCTTTTCAAACTCTTGTAGAAGTTATGTGCCTCTGCAGTATTCATAGCAACATTTGAGAGAATAGTCTATTTTAGATCAGGAAGGATTGAAAGGCAATGATCCATTCTGGGAATTTCCTTCAAAGAACCCATTTAGAGGGAAATGTAAGAAGCCTGCAGGTTATTTGCCATGAATATAAGATTATATATTCAGATTTTGATTAAATCAATCATAAAGTCAAACAAGTATACATTGAGTACTCACTATTTTCCAGGCACTGTGCTAAGCACTAAGAATAAAAGTAAAATAAATAGAGAACATCAGCAATAACAAAAATTCACAGCCCTTGCTCACAATGGGAGGGAAGTAACAAACACACACACATATACTACACACACACAAGCATGAAAAAAAAAATAGAATAGGTAGAATGTAGTGTTACAGGAAAGAAGCTGGATAAGAGTTGAGCTGTGCCATGAAGGGACCTAGCAAAACCAGGAGAGAGGTGAGGAGGGAGAGTATTCCAAGCTTCAGGAAGAGCTATTGGAAAGCACAGAATCAGGAAATGGAAGTATCCAGATACAAAAATTGAATGAGGAAGAAAAAGATTCTATTACATACATACATAAACACAAAAATGCATAGCACATGCATATTCCTTATTAAAGACCAGGAAGTGGTCTTTAAACTTCCATGGTAGATTTTACTCTCTTGGAAATTTTTTAAGTGCTAGCTCAGTATGGTCGTTTCCCTAGATCAGCCTACTGGATCCTAGAGGAGCATTCACAGCAACACTCAAAATTATCTGTTAAGTTGTAGAGAGGTTTAGATCCTCATTGCTAGAGGATGAAACCATTTTTACAAAATTAAAGTTCTTGAATGAACTTAGAATTTCAAATTGCAATGTTAACATAAAAATGAAATTGTGTTTCACTTAATAAATAAAAGGGAATAAGCATCAGCAGTAGACTTTACAGTAGTGACAAAAATTATTTAGTACCCATCATGAATATCATGGATAATGAAAATAAATGTAATTTAATGAAGTCATTTTTCATTGTTTGCTATCATACCTCCCTTTCAGCATCATTAATATTATCAGTCATCAAACCTTCTTTCTAGTTCAAAATATATCTCTCTTACTAGATCCCTTTTCCCATTTCCACTAGTACTTGAACTTCATTATCTGAATCAATTTAGAGTGAATGCTGTGGAAATAAAAAGTAGAGATACATCACTATTTTTTGTTACCACTTCTTCATTGATATATTAATATCCTTACATATCCATTGTAGGACTTGTTAATTTTATTGAACCACTTTTTGTTTTATTTTGTTTTGCCGTTACTTTTTGTGGGATTTGTTTTTTTTTTTTTTTTTTTTTGTTTTGTTTTGCTTTTCCAAAGCCATGGCAGACAAAAAAGTGAAGTTGCCAACCACTGTCTTTGGTTAAATTTTTTGAACTCTAACACTGTATCATTTCCTCCAAACATCTACTTTGTACACTGACTAACTCTATTAAATGGCTGTCTATGAATTATTTCCATGTTTCTCAGATAATAATGTCACAATATCTTTCTTGACCTCTATCATCCACACAACAGAGTGGTAAAAAATGACCCTTAGAAAATATAGACTAAGAAAGATTTTTGGACCGTGGTATTTGCATATACATTGACTGAAAGGGTTATTTTAAACACTGGGTAATCCATATCTAAATCATTAGGAGCCTGTTTATCTGAAAAGATTAAAAGTTCTTTGGGGAGAAAACACCTCGGGACTATCAGAAATCACTATCATTGACATAAATAATACATCTGGTCAGAGACATAAAATTCTTGTGGTTTTTGTAGTACCTGATAATGTCAATTTTTATATTTTTAATTTCCCCAATGGAGCTCATTCATGGGATATTTTTCAACTGTTTGGGTTAAAAAACACTTCTTTCATCATGCTATAACAAATTTAATTTAAACACTAAACTCCATAGTTTTCTTTATTCCTTGGAACTTCTTTTTATTTTTTTTAGAAATGAATAAACCATTTAATGAATTTTATTTGTTACTCTCCTCATAAGTAACATTTATTATCCTACCTCCTGTTATTTAGAAACTGACAGCAGGTACTATAAAACTAGCAAACCTCCAGTCAAGCTATAGTTTAAGGCAGTCTGAATATTTCAACACTTGGAGTTTTAGCCTTACTGGTAAGAGTGTGAATAACAGATATTTATCATCATGTATACTATCTTAGCTTAATTTGTTTTATTAGTAGCTTGAAATATCACCATAACTTCTTTGGAAGCTGCGAAACAATACGCACTAACTTCAATTTTCAGTGAAGATTAAAGTTCAAGGTAAGCATATCCTTTAGCAGCCGGCGGCATGAATGACAGGGAAGCGTTCATATTATACAACCATCTGTGGCTATTTGCAACAATGAAGGGCATCAGTTACTATGGTATTTTGATCATGTTTCCTATCATTTATGCTTGGGAATAAAGTCAAGTCAAGAAACATTTAAAAATATTTATTATTTGTTAAGTCCTGTGATAAGTTAAATGAATAGGAATCAATCTATGTCTGGGGTAGCTTATTACAAAGGTATATTCCTTACAAGCAAAGCTCTGGCTATACAAGTTAAAATAAGTTGCTCAATAAATTCAAACACACAATTATCAATTATGTATAATACAAAAGTTAATGGGAAAGGGAATCAATTTCATGCAATATGGAATAAAGGGAAAGAGTAGACATGATAGTTGAGTTCCAATACCAGAAGGGGCATAAAATGAAACAGAAGCTACATTAGTTCTGTTTTTCCCCAGAGGGAAAAAAATCTAGGAATAATGGGAGGTTGTAAACAGAGGCATTTATGATTGATGTATTGAAAAATTTCTTAACAATTAAATTTATCCAGAAATAGAAAACACTGCCTCAGGAAATAATGAGGTCCTACACACTAGAATGTCTTTAAGTATTACTTCCAACTCTGAAATTCAATGATTTAATCAGTTGAATTTTATTTTATTGAGCTTGAGTCAGTATGTTCAATGTTGTCAGTTCAGTAGTTTTGGACAGTTATAATCTATATTTAGATTATTAATGATCCTGTCATGTTTGGAATTTTAAATAGTGATTTTAGAATTATTAAGATGGGGGAAATTTCATTTAAGGAAGATAGAAAATATTTATATTTTTATCATAAATATGTCATAAAGAAATACAGCAGATCTGTGTTGTTTTGGCATAATCAAAGTAAAGAGTGTTTAAAAATTATATGTACAGGTACATACACATATGATATGCATTTATGCATATGTGTATGTATATGTATATATGCAAGCATATATATGTGTGCATTACTATGCACACCCACACACATACACATCCCCACACACATACACATAAAGTAACCGAGGTGGGATACTGCTCGCTTCTTTAAGATCACCTTGAGATTTTCACAGCTTAGATTCAGGTCCTACAGGTATTCAATGAAGAAAACTTATACTCTAGATGATTAAAAGCCATTTGAAGACAAAGTAGAGATCTCTTTTCTGCCTACTACATAGTTTCTGTGATTTTAATGCT
Organism: Bettongia penicillata ogilbyi; assembly: GCA_023548195.1. Classification (NCBI taxonomy): domain Eukaryota; kingdom Metazoa; phylum Chordata; class Mammalia; order Diprotodontia; family Potoroidae; genus Bettongia; species Bettongia penicillata. The sequence continues at coordinate 334,015 of JAJHZJ010000806.1, read as the reverse complement.
AACTAGGATGGATATGTTACCTGTTTTAAAATGTTATTTAACTCCTTACTTTAATAATCTCTTAAAATATCCAAAATATCAATTTCTTATTCATCTACAAAAATTTTGGAACAATGTACATTAAAACAAGCTAGCATTAAATGATAAGAGCTTTAAATGATAACAAAAGGGATAATTTTCAGAGCAATATTTCTTTAGTAAAGTTCACCATACCCAGATATAAGCCTAACTCTCTCTCTCTCTCTCTCTCTCTCTCTATATATATATATATATATATATATATATATATATATATATATATACACATAAATACATACATATATATATATATACATATATATATATATACATATATATATATATATATAATTAGCCCTTACTTTTCATGTTAGCAGTTTTCCCAATGATTATCTCTATAAGCAAAACTACCATCTTACACATCACAGAATATCAGTAATATCCCTTTGCAGGTCAACTTTTTCCTCAACACTTTCATAGACTTTAGGAACATAAAAACTAGTACAATAAAACAAAGTCTGTAGTCAGCATATTAATGGAAAATATAAAATGCTTGAAGACCAGTAATTTGCAGAGGAAAAAAGCATTATTTATTAGTGAGATCAGGAAAATTTTGAATAGGGGATGATGACATCTGAGTGGATTTTTTAAGGAAAGAGGGAACAAGTAAGGAGGGAGGCCTTTTGAGGCAAAAAGTATAGCCTTTCTAAATATATAATAGACAGCACTGCTATTCTAAACCAGAGAACAGCAAGGAGGGCAGTTGGCATGGAAATCAAAATGCATGATGAAGAGAAATATGAAATAAATCTGAAAATACCTACAGAAATCAGATCATGAAGCTACTTAATTGTCAAGGAGAAAAGAGTTTTCTTTTAATTCTAAGGCTACTGAAGATTTTTGACCATGGCAGCATGATGTTGAAATCCTAGAGTTCCAGGGATAAAATTTTGGTGTAAAACTATTATTTTAGTAAAGAATGTTATGAGCCTAATCTTAATTGAAGGAATTTGTCTGTTATTTATAGACAGTCAGAGACAGACAGACACACAGGCAAGCAGAGAGATAGATAGATAGATAGATAGATAGATAGATAGATAGATAGATAGATAGATACATACATACATACATACATACATACATACATAAAAATAGCTAAGGGAGGAAGAACACTAGCAATAATCAGATAGATCACAAAAAAGGAGTTTCATGCAAATGCTGCTGCTTGAGCTGAGTTATGAAAAAATAAGGGAACTTTTGGGGTAGAAGTGAGGAGTTATTGCATTTTGGTAATGAAGAGGCCAGTGAAAGAGCAAAGAGGTAGGAGATGAAATATTGTGTGTAAGGAGTGTTAAAAAGTCAGTATGGTAAAACCATAGCGTACAGGAAAAAGAGCAAATTTTAGAATGTAAAAGGTAGTCTTAGATGAGATAGGAAATGTTTTAAAACGCCAAAGAACTTATAAATGATCTTAGAGTCAACACAGAAGCAATGAATTTATTTAATATTATGTAACATTATCGGACTTGCAAATAAGGCCAACTAGTTTTTTGTTTTGTTTTTGTTTTTGCTTTTTGTTTTTTTTTTTGGTATATAGACATTGGATTGGAGTTCAGAAAGATCTGAGTAAAGGAAACCACTTACCATACTATAACAATAGAACTTGTTTGAAGTGATGAAGACATGAATTCTGGTGTTTATGTAAGTAGTAGAAAGAAGACAAAGATTTTATAGAAGTGGAACTGTCAAAAATTATATACTAATGGTATGTGTGGGGTGAGTGAGAATGAGATAGCAAGTACAATACTGAAGATAAACCTAAGCCTGAAAAAAAAGCAAATGTTGGAAGAGGGGTATTTTCTAAGAGGAAGATAATGTGTTTACTATTAAATATCTTGAGATTGACATGTGACATTCAAGTTGGAACTTCCACTAGATAACTAGTGACTGTAAATGTCAGAAGAAAGCCAGGGACTAGAAATCCAAATTTTAAATTCAACTGCATAGAGATTATAGTTAACTGTAGGTGAGGTGATTAAGTTAAAAAAATGGAGGGAGAAAAGAAGAAAAAAAACAGTTCATGGAAGCACCTTAGTACATAAACTTATAGCTGTGGGACATGATACAGAAAATCATCAATCAATGGCCAATATGAGAGAGCAGTCAGACAGTCAGACAGGTAGGTAGAAATCTGGGCAAGAATAAGGTCATGAAAGTACAAAAAAGAGATAGAATTCAGGAGGGGATCATGATTAACATAATTGAAGACTTCAGAGAAGTTAAAAATATTGAGGACTGAAAAAAAAAACTAGATTTAGCAAGTAGATAATATCTGTAATTTCAAAGACAGAAATTTCAGCAGAAGGGCAGCCATAGACCAGGATGAAAAGAAATGGAAGTGGTAGGAGAATACGTTGAGCCAATGAGTGCAGGCATTTTTATTTTTTTTTCTAGGAGTTTGGCTGGGGAATGGAAGACAGAAAAAAGATAATAGTTTGATTAAAGTCGTAAGATATAGTGGGAGTTTTTTTTTTCTTTATTTTTTTTGTTTTACTTAGGAATGGAGAAAATATGACATATCTATAAACAGAGGAGTTATCAGATAATTAAAAATATAATACACATACATTTCTTTATTCAGTGCTGTACCAGTAAAATTTTCAAAATAATATTTTGTAAACTATGAAAATAAAAATAGAATTCATTTGGAGTAACAAAAAGTCAAGAATCTCAAGGCTTAAAAGAACTGAAGGTACTCTATCAATATTAGACCATAAAATTTACTATGAATAGTTTTTAAAAGTGTTTGTTGTCAATAAAAGAGAGAAATAGACGCAGAAAGATATATTGAGAAAGAAATAGACAGAGAGAAAGAGAATTAAATGAGTCAGTATTATATACAGAACATTTGCAATCAAAGCAACTTAGTATTTGATGAATAACAAGGGCAAACAACTATTTAAAAAAAATCTGGGAAAAAGTGGACACCGTTCTTGAAAAAGTGGATTTATGACAACCCTCCATGCCATATGTCAATATACCCTCAAAATGTATGCTTGACCTATATGTAAGAAATTACAGAGTATTGTGAGATTTATCCTTCATTCTTGAAGAGGACCACAAAATCAGAAAGATGATGCCATGATTTTCCAGTAAATTGCATTTGTGTGAGGGAAGGTTGTGCAAAGTCACCAGTTTCACTTCTTCCCTGGGAGCTTCCTGATCCAGTGACCAGATATAGATCAGGACAACTGGAGATGATCCAGAAAGCAGTGGAAGATCTTGGTCTTTGAAAATTAAATTCTTTCCAAATGAGGAACCCCCCCCCCTCCCCATTCAGTCATTAGGGCTGCATAAGAAGTGAACTAAGGAAAGAGCCCTTTAATTTAAAAAATAGATAGCTAGATAAATAAATAAATAAATGGATTATTAAATAAGAAAATTAATGAAGAAATAAATTAATTAATGCAAGAAATGGTAAGGAAAGACACACAGAGTTTCTGACCAAAACAGATGTGATTATTATTCACATTCACTTTGAGCCATCAAGCCCAAACAGGAACCATTACGTCATGTATGTGGAGGAACTATTGTTGGTCAGGCAATGAGAGCCACAATAAATTGGGTTCAAGGCATGGTCTTTAGGGAAGCGTCCCATGATATCCAGATAAGTTTCAGCCTTCAAACTCTTCTCTCCTTTGTACAGAGCACCATTAGGTAAAGGCATGATATCCTATGTGAATAGAAGACAGGAGAGGTGAGAGGAGGAGAGGGGAAGGGAGGAGTCACTTAATCGGAACTGTCCAATTGGGTCCCAGTGGGGTAGCTTGGACTACTCACAGGTTGTGGTTTGTTCTTCATTCTCTAAGCGGACCATGATATCAGAACTTGTATGTAAATTGTATTTGAGCAGAGTAAGTAGTTAATGATCTTTCAGAAATACGAATAGGGAATCATGAGGATGACATAAAATTAAATGGGAAGTGTTGATTATCTGTTATATATATATATATATATATATATATATATATATATATGTATGTATGTATGTATGTATGTATAAAAGTGTACAAAATTTGAATATAGTAATTAGAAAGGAAACAAACAACTTAGAAAAGTATTTGCAGCAAATTTCTCTAATGGAGGTCAAATCCTGGAAACATAAAGAACTGATTCAAATTTTTTAGACTAACAATCATTCCCCACCAGATGAATTATGAAAGAATATAAGTAGATAATTTTTAAAAGCAGAAATCTAAGTTATGTGTAAGCATTTGAAGAAATTCTCCAAATCACTTAGTGTCGGGGGCTCACGGTCCCCGATCGACCCTCCCGGTGAGTAGTAACCCCTCACTCTGCTTCACGCAGCTTCAGACGTCTCTGGTCCCGTCCCCGGAGGCAGGAGCACGGGTGGAAACCAAGCACGAGCCAGAGTGGTAGAGCAATGCAGATGTTTATTCAGTAGTTCACATCAGTCCAGTCCCCACGAACCCCCTCAGAGTATTGCCTTATATTCCTTATTCTTTCCGGGTTTTGCTGTCCGATTCCTGATTGGGGAGCTCAGCCTACTGTCGCCCCAGCCCCCTCCCCTTAGCCAGCCGTGCCCTGTGGCAATAGGGCAGGGGTCTCTCTGGACCTTCCCTCCCCATTCGGACCATCTACTTGGTCCTATCACAGGTGGCCAGGTGTGTTTTACTCTTACTGGGGCTCCCTCAGTACCTCCCAGAGGGCGGTATCGTGCCTTGTACACGAGCCTTCCCTGCACCCTTAGCCCGGAAGTCACGGGTGAGGCGCGTGATTGCCGGGGGGCGGGGGGGGGGGACGGGGGACAGGTATAGACTCCTGGCCGTTACCTCTCTGCCCAGGAGGTCCGGTGGCGGCCCCTGACAACTTAGTAGCTAGAGAAACACAAATTAAAACACCTTTGAGGTTTGATCTCACACTAATTAGATTGATGACAAATGGTAAAAATGATAAATGTGAAGGAAAGCTTGGGAAAACAGATACTCCAGTATGATATTGGTAGAGCTGTGAATTTTTCCAGTCATTCAAGAAAGAGATTTGAAATTGTGCCTAGAAACTTAACAAACTATGCATCCTCTAGCATAGCTATAGCACTACAAGTTCTATATCTTAAATCAAAGAAAGAGATAAATGACCTATATTTACAAAAATATTTGTCAACTAGTTTTATGGAAGCTAAATATTATAATGTATACATATTATATTATATTATAATTTTATATTATATCATTATATTTATTATATATTATAATTATTAACATTATAATGTATATATAATATATAATGTAATTCTAATGTAATAATATTACAAGGTACTCCTATTGGAGAATGACGAATGTTAATATTCCTTTAAAAAAATGACATAGACAATATCAGGGGAAATTGAAGAGCTCTCCATGAGCTGATACAAAGTGAAATGAGTAGAACGAGCAGCACAATTTAAAAAAAATGAAAGTAACATTATATAGGAGGGAAAATCTTTTAAAGCCTAACAAGCTGATAAATAAAACAATTCATAACACAGAAGAAATTAAAAATGAATTATCAAAAACTATAAGTCACAGCTATATTCTGGGGGGAGAAACATAACCAAAAACTTACCTTAAATGATATGAATGATTGGTGAAAAAATTATAAAATGCTAAAATTATCAGTGCATGTTACAGTGATCTTAACAATCCAATATAAAAAAATTGAATTGAATATTTTTTGAGGAATTAATAGAGAAGAGATACAAAAAAGGAATTGATCCAGATGAATTTATCATTTTTATAATTTGTCACTATAGGAATATTGAAAAATAATAACAACAGTGTTACACAATTTATTCTTAAGGAATTGAAAAAGAAAATTGTTTCCCATGTTCCATTAAAGAGACAAATATATTCCACCTACTTAATCCAGAAAAAAGAATGATGCAAAGAAATGAAACGCATTTCACTAATGACTAACAATGGGACAACTGCAAATAAAACAATATTTTTAAAAATTGGTGACTCCTACAGAGTTAGATTTATACTAGGATTTCTAGGATGGTTCAACATTACAAAAGCAAGTAATGTAATCATATTCAAAACTGTTAAACCATAGGATTAAAAAATAGCCTTTGTAAAGTAAAACATCCATTTGAACTTTAAAAAGGACATTATAAAATATAGGAATGAGAAGAATGGAGTTTTTTTTAACTAAGTATGTATCTAAAACCAAGGGCTAGTATTATTTTTGAAGAGGATACTCTAGAAGCTTTCCTAGAACATGCAAGTTTAAAACGAGGATACTTCTGACTCATCACTATAATCTAGCATAGTTATAGAAAAGTTGAAATAGCAAAACATAACAAAAATTAATACTAGTATCAAATACAGCAACAATACATTATAATTACCTTTGTTTTCCCATGATATAATAATTTTTTAAAGAAAATCTCAGAGAATGACTGAGGGGTGGAGAGAGAATATTCTATAAATTCACAGAATACAAAACACATCTATCAAAAAAAAAACAGTCTCTGATTCAGGATGAATTAATAGAAGGCAAGTTCCATTCAATATAACTATCAAATAAAATATCAGCTATCAATCTATATAGACAGAAAATAATTGCAAAACAATATTCTTAAAGAAATAAAAGGCTGAAATGATTGGAGTGACTACTGCTGAGCAACATTATTATTTTGAAATGAGGCTTTTTAGATTATTACATAAATTTATTTCCATGTTTAGCAGGCTAGCAGATACCGCAAACAGTCAATATGATATCAAAATTCACTTAGAGAAACAAAAAATCTAGAATGTCAAGGGAAAATAATATTTTAAAAAGTAAAAATGAGGATGAAATGTTATCATTTAGTCAATAGAGATTTGTTAAAAACCTACTATGTACTGGCAGTGGGCAGCCAGGTGGTGCAGTGGATAAAGCACCAGTGCAGGAGTCAGGTATACCTGACTCACCTCAGACACTTTACTAGCTGTGTGGCCTTGAGCAAGTAATTTAACCCCAATTTCCTCATCCTGGGTCATCTCCAGTCATCCTGATGAATATCTGGTCACTAGATTCAGATGACTCTGGAGGAGAAGTGACACTGGTGACCTTCACAGCCCTCCTTCACTCAAAAAAAAAATTTAAATGCAAGTCTTGTCATTATTTCTCTGATGGTATGGTCTTCTTTGGCAATGAAGGATGAAAACATGCTATGTATTGTCACTGTACTAAGTGAGGGACATACAAATACTACTTTAAGAAAAAAAGGTTGGGTGAGGAATAATATTTGTCTTCAATGAGTTTACAAACCCAATGGAGAAAAGGGAAGCCAGTGTACCAAAGGAAAGTGAAAAGAGTCAAGGTGTAAGGGACAATGATGGAAAAGGCCAAAGAAGTCCAAGAGCTAATGGGAAATGGGGACAAAATGGAACAGAGACCTTTCCTTCAAATGTGGCCTTGGTACCCAAGGCCCTGCACTCAGACAGAGGGTTCAATCAGAAGTGCATGGGATACTGAAGATGTGTGACTAACAGGTAGATTTGATCTTTGAAGACAATGAGATTTCCCAATGATACTAATCCTGGCAAAGTAAGGCATATGAAGAGTTCCAAAGACATTAAAAAACAAGTATATCACTTTGATGTGGAGGTTCTGGATTTTGACTATGATGTTGGTAGGAGTTTTAATTAGAGAGTGCCTTTCAGTAATGACTAGTGATTCTATTTTCATTTTGCCTTTTTTTTCTAAATTAATTTATTTGTTTTCAGCAATCACTTCCACAAATTTTAAATTTTCTCTCCCTTCCTGCCCCCTATCTCCTCAAAATGACATGCAATCTTATATGGATTCAACAGATACATTCTCATTAAACACATTTTCACAATAGTCATGTTGCATAGAGTAGTCAAATCAAATTGGAAAACCAGGAGATAAAACAAAACAAAAAACAGCGAAAGATAAAATAGTCTGCTTAATTCTGTGTTCTGACTTTAGAATTTTTTTCTGTGGATGTGGATGACATTTTGAATCAAATCCTTTGGAAATGTTTTAGGTTTTTGCGTTGCTGTGAAGGACTAAGTCTTTTGGAAACAATTTTCATGCACTGTGGCTGTTACTGTGTATAATGTTCTCCTGGTTCTGCTCATTCCACTCAGCATTAGTTCATATAAGTCTTCTCAGGTTTTTCTGAAGTCTGCTTGTTCATCACGTTTTATAGCACAAGAGTATTCCATTGCATTCATATACCACAACTTGTTCAAACATCCCCCAATTGATGAGCATGCCTTTGATTTCTAGTTCTTAGCCACCACAAAAAAAGCTGCTATAAATGTTTTTCTACATGTGTGTGCTTTTCCCATTTTTATGATCTCATTAGGATGTAGTCATAGAAGCATTATTGCTGGGTCAAAGGGCATGCCCCTTTGTATAGCCCTTTGTGCATACTTTGAAATTGCTCTCTGGAATGGTTGGATCAGTTCACAGCTCCACCAACAATGAATTAGTGTTCCAACTCTTTCACATCCTCTCCAACATTTATCATTTTCCTGTTTCGACATATTAACCAATCTCATAATTGTGATGTGGTAACTCAGATTTGTTTTGATTTCAGTGTCTGTAATTAATAGTAATTTAGATCATTTTTCATGACTATATATAACTTTAATTTATTTTTCTGAAAACTGCCTGTTCATATCCTTTGACCATTTATCAATTGGGGAATGACTTGTATTCTTGTAAATTTGACTCAGTTCTCTGTGTATTTAAGAAATGAGTCCTTTATCAGAAACACTAGCTGTAAAAATTCCTTTCCAGTTTTCTGCTTCCCTCACAATTTGGTTGAATTAACTTTGCGCAAAACCTTTTCAAGTTAATATAATCAAATTTACCCATTTTACATGTCTTAATGTTCTCTATTATTTGGTCATAAATTTCTCCATTCTCCATTACTCTGACAAATAAATTATTCCTTGCAGCCCTAGATTATTTAATATCATCTTTTATACCCAGATCACGTACCCATTTGGACTTTATTCTGGTAAATGGTGTCAGGCATTGGTCGAGCCCAAGTTTCTGTCATACTATTTTCCAGTTTTCCTGGCAGTTTTTGTCAAACAGTGAGTTCTTATCCAAGAGACTGGGGTCCTTAGATTTATCAAACATCAGATGTTATAATCATTGACTACTGTGTCTTGTGAGACTAATCTATTCCACTGATCTATCCCTCTATTTCTTAGCCAGTACTAAGTAAATCTGATGATTGCTCTTGTATAATACCATTGATCTTATAATACCAAGATCTTGTATGGCTAGGCCACCTTCCTTAGAATTTCATTTTACTAATTCCCTTGATATTCTGGACCACTTTGATTTCTGAGGGTAAGAGAACTGAGATGTTCTTTTATGATTTCACAAAATATGGTATCCAACAAAATTTTTGGTGGTCCAATATTCCTTAAGTTACCTCTGCTGAATCTATTTTCCAGGTCAGTTTTTTTTTTTTTTTTATATGAGATATTTTACATTTCCTTTTCTTCTTTTCAATATTTTAATTTTATTTTAATATGTTATGTTCACTATCTTCACAGTTTTTGTACTTTTCAATTTTTCAGGGAATATGTTATTCAGTAAGAGGGACATAGAGTAAGAATAAGACCACATTCTATATGAGAGTGCTGAAATACGTGACCACCTTTGATCTTGTCCCCCTTTTTTCTTCCCTTCCACACTTTTAGTTCATTCACCATTTACTTATCTGACATCATCCTCAGTCAGGTACATGTGTATTTATATGTGTTTGTTGCTGAATAACTTCAACATACTTATTCTACACGTGGCCTTTTTCCTTTCAACACTTGCTCCTCTTGAAAATTTTTTTCTTTTATTTATTATCCTTTATTTGACTCAGAGAGCGCAACTCCAATGGATCACGTTGTTCGAATGCAAAAAGCACACATGCCAAAAAGACTGTTTTGTGGAGAACTTGCATGGGGCAAATGATCAAATAAATGGTGGCCAGAAGAAACGATACAAGGACATTTTCAAGGTCTCTCTCAAGAACTTTGTATTTGACAGTGCAATATGGGAGACACTGGCACAGGACCACTCAGCATGGGATGCCCACTTTGTGCTGAGACAGTGCAAAGTAAATGCAGGGTGCACAAATTTGGGATATCCATCTCAAAAATTCATATAGACTATCTGCGCCCAACCTGTGATAGAGTATTCTGAGCTCATATTGGTCTCATATTGGCACAACTGGACGCCCTGAAATTTCACTTTACAATGGTGATGTCATTTTGATCCTCTTCGAAGTGAAGGACAACCACAACTGAAAACTACTGAAAAAAGTTGCATCCATTTGGAATGTGAACCCACTTAGAAGGAAGCCAGAAAGTGATGTATATAGTAGGATTAGCAATAAAGTCAAGAATTTCCTAGAATGAGTATACTTTAACTCAACCCTATAATACTAATTAAACTGGATTCTCATATAGAAATTTCATCTATGTAGGCATTAATCACAAAATGAGAGAAAACTAATAAATTTTGGAGATTCAAATGACCCAGTTGATTATATTCTAGTTTTATATTTTTTTCACAATATTCATAATCATTCCAAATGTAATAGAACTTTAAGCAAATTGATAATTCATGGAGTAGAGCACAGTTGACACTGTGTGTGAATTAGCTGAAGCAGGTAAATTAATTTTGTGAGGAGTTCATAACAAGGAAAAAGCAGTGAAATTGACTAGATTTTCTTCTACGATTGTAATTTATAAACCACAACATATTAAGATGCAACTCTTTTATTCTCACTTTTATGTACTCATTCAAAATACAAACAGTGATCCTTATTCTGTACTGCGTAAGCCAGCTTAGTGGATCATCATAAAGTTAAAGAGGGATGCAGCTTATTTATTTTCCCATTATTAGAGCAAATGAGTATAGTAAGTGTACTTCCAATACCTAAATATTATACAATTGAAATAAAGATTATGGGAAATAGGTTTTTTCTATCCTTGTGTTAAAAGGAGTGTAATGTCAATAAAAGTACAGTGTCATTGAATTAAAGTGCAGTATAATTTAATTATTTAATTCTGCTACTTGGATAGGACAGTTGTGTCAAGGAATTACAAATTAAATATGCTTTACTAACTCACCCAGAGTGTGATAAATATAATTGCTGGACATGATTAGATGGAGATTATTTCATCCTACCTTTTGTAACAACTCTTTTTTCTAAGGATTACATTTCAACAAGTAACTATATCCCAATTACCTGAAGGGGTAAGATCACATTCCATTTTTTTTTAATTCTCTACAGAAATAAATATATTTACCTTCTTTTTCACAGCAAAAAGAGAAGCCAAAACCTGCCCTGGAGCATTGAATTTTGACATGTTCTCAAACCGTCTACCTCTCTACTTGTTGATTCCCCTGGTGGCCATGTGATCTGGATATCACCTAGCAGGGAGGAATATCCCTTCCTCTTCCCCTCAACATGCTGACCATAAAACACTAATGATTATATGATACTACTTTTACTACATGAAAAGTGTAAGATAAAAAAACAAATATAAATATTTCTTAAATTAAAATAAATTACGCTTAAAACACATTTTTGTATATACCCACTTGTAGTTTCCAATAATGTGCATTATTATTTGGGCATATCTCCAATTTAGAGCATCTGCTTGTGTGTCAGAATAAGGTTTTGCTTTCCAGACAGTTTTAAAATATTGACAATATTTCTCCAGTGTATTTTTTCTGACAGTAATGACAAATAAGAAGTAGGTCAATGTATATATTAGTATTTATATGGATATGGGAGTCAGTGATTAAGGGCATAATGGAAATTTGACTCTGTATACAATGTTGACTTAAAGTAATCATAATAGCCCACAATAGGCAATATTACTGAAAACACTGCTTTTCCCTCAATCTCTTTCATTTCAATGTTGTTTTAAATTCTTACATAAAGTTTAGAATCTATAATTGAATTATAAGTTTAGTAAGATAATTAAGTCATGTGGCCTGATAAAACAAAGTATCATATCTATTTCCATCACTTCAAAAATTTGTAAATAAAGTAGTCAATCTCAAGGGAATGAAATTGCTTGTTGGACATCTGTCCTGAAAATGTACCATCTGTAGAGGTGCTTGCCCAATTGAAACACCAATATTTCACTCAGCAAACACTCAGTAGTTTTAGAAGCTATGTATTACAGGTAATAGAAGATATATCAAAGTGTTCCCAACTTATTGTCGTTTCAGAAATTCCAAGGTGACTGCATGAAGTGAAAGCAGGTTCATTTATTCTTGATAGTATTCATGGGAAATATTGGAAGCATACGTGATTGGCCAAGATATTTATTTGTTTACTCCCAGACATATGGAGCCATAATCATTGTACATCATATGACACATTTATGCCTCCAATAAGTAAAAGAAAAAAATGCCAACAGGTCCTCCTTTAAAAAAAACACACAACTGATGTAGAGGATAAGCATATATTGTGTCAAAGATTTGTCATTTTTGACAAAGATGTTAAAAAGTAATCAGAGTAATTTTTATACCACTGTTTTCTGCATTTCTGTAATTTGAAATTTGTCTTTTCTTGAATATGTAGTCATTACTGGAATGTAGATTAAGGGGTACAGAAAGGCTCTCATACATTAAAGAAAAGTCTTAGCAGATATTACTGCATAGAAAATTAATAAATAGGAGTACATTGTTTAGAATATACTTAAGGTATTCTTTATAAAATTGATATGTTCCTGAGAACAGAAATTTAATATTTCATCCTAAGGGGTAATGACATACCAGATAAAAAAGCAACCTAATCCCAGCAGAGAGAACATTGAAAAAGTGACCCTGGAGGAGAAAGACAAAGACTCATAGAATCATAAATTTTTAGAGTTAGAAGTGACTTCACAGATTTCCAAGCCCTACTTTTTCATTTTGCAGGTGTCTCACGGAGATTAAGTGACTTGCTCAGAGTCACATGTGGAATAAATAGTAGAGCAAGGGTTTGAACCCGGGTTGCCTGAGAGGAAATTCCATGTTCTTTTGTGGAGGCCCAGAGTACACAAAGTCAAATTTGACCTATTTCACAATTTTACAGATCTACTATCTCTGTCTTTGAGTAAGTCTAAATGCAAGTATCATGAAATAGTTGATCCAAAAAGGCGGAGAAACAAATAGAGCTGGTTTTATAATGAGAAATAATGTATAAATGAAGTGACTTCATGACCACTTTTTGAATCATGCCTCTCCCCCCCAAAAAAGTTGTAGAACATGATTCTTATACAGATTTATTGTCTACAATGCCACTATTAGACTGCTGCATTACTTATTTTAAAGTTGCATATACAGTTGTAGTGTTAATTCTCCTGACAAATATATAATATGGCTTGAAGCAAAAGAATGGTATGGTGGAATAAGCTCTAGATTTTTGACAGGAGACCAGGGTTGTAGTCCCAGGTCATTCAATAACCAATTGTTTGACAGTGGACAACTCAATAACCTCTCTACAATCTTGTATTTTCACCTATTACAGTAAAGAGTTATACTCAGTGATGTCTAGAATTCAAATTTATTTTACATTAATGAACATTAAGATCAAATAAATGATTTTATTGGCATGCATGATTTTCTGATAGGAAAAGGAAAGATTAAACACTTTCAAAGGTGGATGTCTATGCAAATAAAAAGGAACTTACTTTAAATTTTCTATATAAGCATTGTAAGATGTAAGTGGAAAAGAAAAAATATAGAAAGGAGTGATTATAGCACTGAAAAATATTTGATTCCTTTAAAATTTTGTTAGAGCTAATACAGGTATGGCAAGAAATTTTTCTCTCTTCTATTTCAGATAAAGACTTTTTTTAAAAAAAAATCTTCAATCATTTCATTAGTTTAATGTGTTTATTGGGTAAACTGACCAATTAAATTGTGAAATTAAAATTTGTATTATATCTATATATAAAAAGATACCAACTTGTAAATTCCACTCCCCCCTAAAGTATTCACCTGACCTAAGCAAAATAAGAATCAAGTAAATTTTAGATTCCTACTAATTTTAATTTAATATAATGATTAAGGCCACATAATTTAATCCAGAATTGAATTGTACTCATTTGAAATTGTACTCATGAAAATTCTTCCATTTAAAGACACTGGATACTACTTTGGTCATATTTCAATTATTTCTCCTATTAGACATCTTCTAATGGCATATTAGTTTAATATGTTTAAACAGATGGCATATCAGTTTAAATTTTACACTCACTCTCTTTATCACTTATGTCATGTGATGGAGAAGGAATAAGGAACCATCAACATCACCATTCTACTGTAACCAACAAAATATTTCAGGAAAGCGTGCCCCAAACAAACAAAATATGCTGTCAGAAATCAAGCATAACCATTTCTGCTGTGAAGGGGGAATAGACTCTTCATCTTCCAAAACACTACAGGAATTCTATTACAAATTAGTGCCTATCTACGCTGAAGATATTTTAGTTTTAAATGCAATTGATATAACTGAGAGTTTAGTGCCACCTATGCATTCATTGTGTCATTGCAGCTTCTGCTAATAATGCCTTTCCACTAGTGTAGTGTTGACATAGATACTTTGGCTTCCCAAACAGCAGGTAGGGGCATACTTTTAGCATAAAATGAATCAGGGAATTACACCCATCAAATGTTGTATGAGATATTGAAAATGGATCCCACTGCATTCCATCCCGACATCTCTTTTCATTTAAACAGGAATAATTTTCTAACATAAGATATTTTTATATTGAAGGGATTATCAGTATTTCCTTAAAATTCCAAGTGAATCAGTCATTGTCAAAAAAATAAACTTTGAAAAATTAAAGATTCCATTAAGTCCTAAGAGGGGAAGAATATTACAGCTAAGCAATATAATGTAAGGGAGCAGCTTTGCAGTTTCCTACAAATTTTAGAAATATAAGGTCACATAAAGGAAGCCTGGATGGGGGGGGGGTGAGGGGAAGAGGGCACATCATAAAGGAGCTAAAGTTAATCAAAATAAATTTTCAAGAATGCAAATTACACATGATAAAATGGATTTCTACTTGCTACATCAAAGAATGCAGTCTAAAATCAATATATAGTGAAATTCAAATGAAACTTAAATTTACAAAATTGTACATATTTATGCTTGTAGAACTTGTACAAGTTATAGATTTTGTTTTAGTTTTTGCAAAATTTTTAAATTGAATATTAATCTTCAAGATAACAACAAGATAGGTGTTGTGAAAATGTTATGCCTAAATTTAAGTGCCTTTAACCTAAGAAATCCTTAATTAACAAGACATTCATCAGTCAAAAATCTTCATTAAATGCACAAAAATGAAAATAAAACTTTCTTAATATGAATAAATATACTTGAAGGCTTACAAAACATTACATGTATAGCATCTCATACCACCCTCACAACAACCCTATGAGGTTCATATTATTCATATTTTGCAGGTTGAGAAGCAGGATGAGTGAGATTACGTGAATATCCTAGTCATATATCCAATACGTATATAAAGCATAATTGAAATTGATGCATTCTTGACTCCATTTCCAGCCTATCTCTATCCTGATAACTCTCCATTTTAATTTATCCATCTTTAATCTCTCTGCTGACCTCCAGTAGATGCTGACTTTCCATCTATGACTGTGTACTGAATATCTCAAATTCATTGTAATATGATCACCTTGAAAATCAACATGTACAAAACTGAACTACTAGGTCTCCCCTAAACTCTCCTGTCTTCCTAAATTCCCTATTATTGTTGAGGGGTCCATTGTCTTTCTAGTCCCTCAGGCTTATAACCTAAGTGTCACCCTTGATTCCTCATTGTTTCTTAACTTTCATATGTAATGGTAATTTTAAAAAGGGTCACCTTTCATATTCATTAATAGGCCCATGTGGCCTGCCTGAGTCACATGGAAGCCCGAGTCACATGAAGTCTGTGGTGAGAGGAGTTTGCTTAATGGATGGAACAGGAAGAGGTGGAGCTAGAGCAAAGATGAGAGGAAGTGAGTCATGAGAGGTATCAAAGTCAGGAAGGATGCAAGCATCTGGAAATTGTGAGTTAAAGAGTTTGTGAATTTTTTTGAGGGAGCCTGCTAGTGATTTGTTTAACGGAACTGGTTTGTGGAAAGGCTAGCAGGGGGAAGGCTTGGGGATGGTGTTGTCCTCTGCATTGTTATTATGTATAGATTTTTGTAACTGTGATGGATTTGACTTTCTGGTGTCTAAATAAACGTTTTGGTTCTTCCTTCCACTTGGAGAGTCTGTGGCATTTCGCGATTCAGAATTGCTCAAGGATATTCATAGCCACGGTAGGATCTGTGAATATCACATTGTCCCTACACCATTTTGTGTCTATTTCAAAGACCTGTCTCTTTTATCATTATTCAGGCTCTTACATATGACATGTCTCCTTCTCTCTTCTGACAATGCCACCACCTTGGTGCAGGCCTGAACTATTTCACACCTGAAATATTTCATTGGTCTGCTGATTGTCTTCCTTCTGCAACTCTCTTTGCACTGTACTCCATCTTCCATTCGGCTATCAATGTAATCTTCCAAAAATGCAGGTCTGACTGTGTCACTCCCCCATTAAATAAACTACATGGTTCCCTATTACCCCAGGATCAAATAAAATCTTCTGTTTGGAAATCAAGGCTTTTTATAACATGCCTCATTTCACCTTTCTAATTTTACTATACCACACATATCTCTCTGTCTATTTTATGGTCCTATGATACTGGCCTCATATGCTGTTCTTTCATCTGACTCCAGATAACTTTTCCCCCTGGTTTTTCTCTATGGTCTTTCTGCTCTTCTCTGTCTCCTAGTTTCTGTCAAATCCAAGCCAAAAACTTATCTTCTACATGTCCCTCAATTCTAGTGCCTTTCCTCTGTTATTTTCAATTTATCTTGCATATATTTAAGAAATAATTGTTGTATACCATTTCCTCCATTAGATTTTGAGCTACTTGACAGTGGTGATTATCTTTCAATTGTTTGTTTTTCTTTTTGTTTTTTTTTGCATCCCCACCACTTACCCAAGTGCCTGGCACATAGCACATATTAGATACTTAATAAGTGCTTATTCATTGTCTTACCATTGTGGCACATAATTCCTTCACCAGTTCTCTAGGTGACAGGCTCTACAAAAATGTTGGGGATAGAAAGAAAGTTATAAACAATCTTTGCTCATGGAGACTTTACATTCCAATGAGGAAGAGAGTATGCATTTAAAGTAAATGCAGGGGGAGGAGGCAAGATGGTGGAGTAGAAAGACTCACATATGCTAGCTCCGAACCCACAGCCCATATATTTTCTGTAGAAAGAACTCCCCACAAATTCTGGATCAGTGCAAGCCATGCAGAAACACAGTGAAAGAGATTTATGTTCCAGAGAGCCCTGGAAAACCATCTCCAGGGGTCCGGCACGCGCCAGACAGCAGAGCCCACCACTGCGCTGCCCTGGCTGTGAGGTCCCAGAGAAGCAGATCCGAACAGGCTTCAGGGATGGAATCTCCAGCGGCCACGAAGGTCCCTCTTCCCACAGGTGCTCCAGGTAAGTGAGAGAGACTTCTGGGCTGGCCGAGACGGGAGCGGGGTGTCTCCATGACTCGGGCCCCATTGGGAGGCAGCGGCAGAGACAGCGGCAGAGGCAGCTGCAGTCCAGAACTCTATTAACAAAGATCTCTGCATAAAGCCCCTGAGGGAACTGGGGCTGGGAGGCGTCCCTGCCCCCACCTAAGCATCAGAACTTAAGCTCACATTGAATAGCAGCCCCTCCCACCACCAAAAGCTCTGAGGCTGGGGAGCAGCATTTGAATCTCAGACCCCAAGCACCAGCTGGGCAGATCTAGGCAGGTGTGGAGAGGAATCTCAGGAGTCAAGTTACTGGCTGGGAAAATGCACAGAAAAGGGAAGAAAAATAAGACCATAGAGAGCTACTTTCTTGGAAAAGAGATGTTTCTTCCTCCTTTCATTTCTGATGAGGAGTACAATGTTTACCATCTGGGAAAGATGTGGAGGTCGGGGCCTCTGTATCCCAGACATCCGAGGTGGATGTCCGGTGGGCTCAGGCCATGGAAGAGCTCAAAAAGGATTTTGAAAATCAAGTTAAGCAGGTGGAGGAAAAACTGGGAAGAGAAATGAGAAAGATGCAAGAAAACCATGAAAAACGGCACAATACCTTGCTAAAGGAGACCCCAAAAAATGTTGAAGAAAATAACACCTTGAAAAATTGGCTCACTCAATTGGCAAAAGAGGTTCAAAAAACCAATGAGGAGAAGAATGCTTTCAAAAGTAGAATTAGCCAAATGGAAAAAGAGGCTCAAAAGATTACTGAAGAGAATAGTTCTCTCAAAATTAGAATGGAACAGATGGAGGCTAATGACTTTCTGAGAAACCAAGAAATCACAAAACAAAACCAAAAGAATGAAAAAAATAGAAGATAATGTGAAATATCTCATTGGCAAAACAACTGACCTGGAAAATAGATCCAGGAGAGACAATTTTAAAATTATGGGACTATCTGAAAGCCATGATCAAAAAAAGAGCCTAGACGTCATCTTTCATGAAATTATCAAGGAAAACTGCCCTGATATTCTAGAACCAGAGGGCAAAATAAGTATAGAAGGAATCCATCAATCACTACCTGAAAGAGATCCAAAAATAGAAACTCCTAGGAACATTGTGGCCAAATTCCAGAGTTCCCAGTCCAAGGAGAAAATCTTGCAAGCAGCTAGAAAGAAAATATCCCAGTATTGTGGAAATGCAATCCGGATAACACAAGATCTAGCAGCTTCTACATTAAGGGATCAAAGGGCATGGAATAGGATATTCCAGAAGTCAGAAGAACTAGGCCTAAAACCAAGAATCACCTACCCAGCAAAACTGAGTATAATACTTCAGGAGAAAATATGATCTTTCAATGAAATAGAGGACTTTCAAGCATTCTTGATGAAAAGACCAGAGTGGAAAAGAAAATTTGATTTTGAAACACAAGAATGAGAAGAAGCATGAAAAAGTAAACAGCAAAGAGAAGTCATAAGGGACTTATCAAAGGTGAACTGTTTACATTCCTACATGGAAAGACAATATTTGTAACTCTTAAACTTTTCAGTATCTGAGTAGTTGGTGGGACCACACACACACATGTACACGTGTGCATGCACACACATATAGAGACAGAGAGCACAGAGTGAATTGAATACAATGGGACCATAAAGAAATTAAGGTAAACGGTAAGAGAGAAATGTAGTAGGAGGAGCCAGGGTGAAATAGAATGGGGTAAATTATCTCTCATTCAGGAAGCAGGCAGGAGAGTTTTTATTGGAGGGAAAAAGAGGAGAGCTGAGAAAAAAAAATACATGAAGTTTACCCTTATCACATTCGACTAAAGGAAGGAATAAAATGCACACTCATTTTGGTATGAAAACCTATCTTACAATACAGGAAAGTGTGGGAGAAGGAGATAAGCAGAGAGGGGGGGAGGATGGAAGGGAGGGCAATAGGAGGAGGGAGCAATCTGAAGTCAACACACTTGGGGAGGAACAGGATCAAAAGAGAGAACAGAAGCAGTGGGGGGCAGGATAGGATGGAGGGAAATATAGTTAGTCTTACACAACACGACTATTATTGAAGTCTTTTGTAAAACTACATAGATATGGCCTATATTGAATTGCCTGCCTTCCCAAAGGGAATGGGTGGGGAGGGAGGGATGGGGAGAATTTGAAACTTAAAGTTTTAGGAACATCTTTTCAGTATTGTTCTTGCTCCTAGGACATAAGAAATACAGTTAATGGGGAATAGAATGTCATCTGGCCCTACAGGACAAAAGAGAAGGCGGGGACAAGAGAAGGGAGGGATGATAGAAGAGAGGGCAGATTGATGATAGGGGAAATTAGAATGCTCGGTGTATTGGGGTCTGGGGAGGGGATAAGTGGGGAGAAAATTTAGAACTCAAAATTTTGTGAAAATGAATGTAAAAAATAAATAAATTTCATAAATGCCCCCCAAAAAATAAAGGAAATGCAGAATGATTGGAAATTAATCTTGAAGGAAAAAAAAAGTATTAACAACTATGGTGACTGGGAAAGTCCTCCTTCAGAGAAAGAACTTCAGAAACATGACATAGGAAATATGCATTCCCAATTTAAGCTGCGATTTATGGCTTTCAATTTTTCGAAACATATCAAAAACACTTCTGATCAGTATGGTAATAAAATTTCTACAGGTGCCAGGTTATAGGATTTAAGATATGAAAGTCAAATGGTTTTGTCCAAGACTTAGGTAAAAAGCCACAGAGTAAACCCATCACAAGCCAAGTAATCTGGCATATCTATGCCGTTAGAAAAAGAGTAAGCAGTTAAGAAATTTTTAATAAATGGATGTGAATTCTTCAGCAACACTAAGAAAAATCAAAAGATGAAAGATTACAATCGTGGGGAAAGTAAGATATAAACGTACTTAAATATGGTTATTCTTACATTTTTCTCAGTGTAACGATTGCTCGTACCTATGACCATGACAATAATGTAGCAATCTTAGATATATCCATAAAGACATTACTATACTCGTTTGAAATTGTTCAATCAAAGGTTCATTCAGTCAGGAATAAGCATCGCCTTGAAAATGAGGAAGAAGGGGAAAAAGACAAAATGCTGCGACAAGTGGCAGGTGATCTAGGCTGTATTTTCAGTAATCTGAAATTTAGCTTAGTATGTATATATCTATATCTACATACATGTATATGTATATATTTGTATGTGTATGTATATGTTTGCATGTGTGTTTATGTAGTACACATGTGTATGTGTGTATATGTGTGTGTGTGTATGTATATATGTAGTGACATACATAGGTAAGAGTAGGGAATGTTTAAAAGTGAAATATCATATAGGAAAAGAAGAATATTTTCAAGTAGTAAGAATGATAGGAAGAACATATTACTAATTGAGAATTTGAATGGTGAATAAATCAATTAGTAATGAATACATGCCTATACAGTTAATGTGTTTTAAAATAACGGACATTTCCAAAGAAGCCCTCTTCATCTCTCTCTCTCTCTCTCAGTGTGTGTGTGTGTGTGTGTGTGTGTGTGTGTGTGTGTATGTGTGTGTGGGTATGTGAGGGAGAGACAGACAGAAAGACATAGAGAGAGGCAAAGCAGCAAACAGCTGTGGAAAAGGAAAAAAAAAACAAATTCTGTACTTGACTTTCAAAGAGTTGAGTGCCTGTGCAAAGTGAATATTGAGTGCAGCAGCTGGCACTGTTACTGATTGAAGTACTACTATTTCACTAAGTGCCTACTTTGTGAAAATTTCTCCCAGTGCCTTCCACACTACTTATCTTTTACCCTAGTGAAATTTCTTCCCACCTCCCTTAGAGATTCATGCCTAATATTAATGGATGTAATATAGTGAAAAGCATTTTCTGAAGGGGGATGAAAAGTACTCTGGAAGCATTAAGCCTACATTGGGGTATTTGTTCACAGCTAAATATAGTGACTTATGAGACAATCTGTGAACTCAGTTGTAATATCCAAATACACCATTGTATCTCTCTAGATATTCAGGTAAGACTGTCAAAATCTACAGCATTTACAAAATATCACTTTATAAATAATTAAGAACACATTCTGACTCACAAAACTAATTTTGGGAAAAAGATAGATAATGAATATATATATATATATATATATATATAGGCAGAAATATATATGCAACATATACGTAGCATACGTACATATATAGTGGTAATAGGAGGAGAGAGAGCAGAAAACAGAAACCAGGGCTCTACCTATATTTATAAGAGAAATAACCATGATTTGAACCAGCTTTGACAGTTGGCTTAATCTATTCAGAACAGTCTATCCTCTTTCAAGATTTAAATTATGTTTTGTGAATGATTGAAGAAGTCAATAGGTGATTAGGCTCCGAAATGCTTGCAGGGAACTGGCCATGATGGTCCAGATTGTTCCTGTTTGTCTATACAGTAGATGTTTATGACCTGAAATCTGTTCTGTTAAAGCTGACATTCAAGATCGAGTTCAAAATAATTATGTTCATTGAGTATTGTACAGTACATTGTTGGACCTCATACAGGACAAAACGTAGATTGCATTGGTGAGAACTTGCACTGGATATTAGACTGAGATCCAACTATCTGTCACTCCATGATTCTCCCATCATTTGGAAAAGTCATCCAGTAATGGATACTCTAGTTTCCAACAATAAAAAAAAAAGTTATATGTGAGAAGGATAAAAAGGGGGAAAAACTTGTGCTGTATATGATGGAGGACATTGTGAAGGTGGAACTGGTAATAATGTTAGTGATTGAATTTGAGGAGGAATTTTTGAGAATATGATGAAATCCTGAAAGAAAATGATAAGTTAAATGAAATGAAGGAGAAAAGGAGTACCAACTGAAGGAGAAAAAAATGTTTATGAAAACTGAGGAAAAAAAAGGATTCAAGATGAAAGAAAGTGTGATTTATAAGGTAAGAAAAAGATAAATAAGCCAAATTGTTTAAGTAAAATGAGATTGTTAAGAGAAGGGAAAGGAAGTTGACTATGGTTTTCAGGATAATAATTGCTAAAGCAGCTGTCAGGGTGTTAAGGAAACATTAATGAGGTGAGATGTAATCATAAAGGCAAAGGAGAAATTTAAAAGACTAACTTAGGAACCTGATTTCAGTAACTATTAAGAGTAGAGCAAGTTCTGCACTGATTTGCGTCCAGGCTATGAGGTTTGTATTTCTATCACAGCCAACTGACTGCAATCTATGTACACAAAAAATGATCTAGTGTCTCAGAAGTGATGAAAAGGCTCAAGGAAGTACTCTTAACACTCCAGATTACCGGATACAATGAGAAGTTACTTAAAAAAACAGAATTGATAACTAAATATAAAATAGAGAACTAAAAAGATCTGAAAAGTAAGAGAGAAATCTGATCTACGTTTGTAGATCAGAATGCAAAAGAATGAGCCATGGAGGAGGATGACTAAGAGGAAGAAAGGAAGACCATTGAATATCTAAGACAAAAACAAACAAACAAGAAATCAAACTCTCCTTGAAGATGAATAAATAGATCAATAGGCACTCTCAAGTGAGAGAACATCTAGTAAGGGTCATAAGAAGAAGAGAAGATGAGTAGTTGTGGTTGGTGATTCATTGCCGAGGTGTAATGAGACTAGATGTGAAAGACTGTTCAAGAAAATCAATCTCTGTCTGCCAGTTACTTCAATTCTAAGCAGAGGACAATAACAGCTTGTACTTTCTAGGATTATTGAGAGGCTCCAATGAGATAATAATTGTAAAATGCTTAGTATAGTGCTAGGTTTATAGCTATAGGTTATCTTTTATCCTCAAAGAGGATGATGACATGAGGGAGGTGGTGTCATGCCATGCAATTGAATTGGATTTAAATGTGGGAGGGCTGTGCAAAGTCACAAACCTCACTTTCTACTCCAGAGCCATGTGGGTCCAGTAACAAGATACTATTCAAGAAGCTTAAAGGTGGCCCTGCATGCAGTGGGAGACCTTGACTAAGGTCTTTAATAGGTCTTATTCTGATGAGGTCATAGCCTCATTCAGTGATTAAGGCTAGGCAATAAATGAGGCAGAGAATGACCTCTATTACCTAGTTAAAAAAAAAAAAAATCGATGTGCGAGAGGAAGACCAAAGCAGAAACAATTGCTATTTAAATTCACTCTGAGCTGGATTTTCAGTTATGGGTGGCAAGATGGAGGAGTGATCTATAATTGCTATCTGACTCCCCTTGTTGACCTTGATGATCCCAGAGAATATCACCCCAGGAAAATCTCTGGAACAGTCGGAGTAGCAGAAGTAAACAGACTCTTAGCCTGTGAGGCCAGAAATATGGCTAAGAAGTGTTCCTCTTGCTGTGGGCGAAGATGAAGAGTTTAGGATTACATTTGTGCCAGAAAGCACCACTTCAACAAGCCCAGAGAAGACCCTGATCCCCAGGGAGGTGAAGCCATAAACTGTCAATACCTGGAACCTAGGTATGCCTCAGCAGTCAGGGGAATCGGGAAGACAATAGTACAGATAACTGAGCTTGCCTATGCTCTAGCTCAGCAGAGGAGACCTCTGGCATCCAGATCACCCCTTTCCACTTTTAACAAGCTAGATCCAGGATAATTCTGAGGAAACCCACAAAGACCTCACCTGGCCTCTACTTTCCAAAACCATTCAGCTCAGCACCAGGTAAGCTGTAGCATTTTAGCTTCTAGTGGAAAGAACCAGAGGACACAGCATACAAAGCCTCAAGTTTCAGGTACAAGAATTGTGGGACAGAGCTCCCTTTGCCACACATGCAGAGACCTCCTTTAAAAGCCAAGAAAAAGGCTATTACCATGAGTAAGAAACAAAGAAGAAAACAAAAGACCATAGAATCATTTTGTGGGGAAAAGGACCAAAACACGAATACTAAAGAGGTCAGCATTGGCACTGTACTCGCACCTGAAACTTAAGAAGGGAATATGAACTGGTCTGAAACACAAAGATCCTTCTTGGAAGAACATAGGAAGGATTTTAAAACCCACATTAGAGAAATAGAACAAAAACTGAGCAAAGACTTTAAAAATATGAGAAAAAAAATCACAGAAGAATTTAAAAGGAGAATTGGACAAATGGAAAAGAAAGTACAAAATGCAACTGGTGAGAATAATTACTTAAAAGAAACAATTAGACAGATGGAAAAGGAGATGCAAAAGTTAATTGAAGAAAACAATTTGATAAAAAAAATCAGACAAATAGAAGCTAATGAATCTATGAGATATCAAGAATCAGTCAAACAGGATCTAAAGAATGAAAAGATAGAAGAAAATACAAATATCTAATTGGAAAAACAATGGACAAGGAAAATAGACCCAGGAAAGCAAATATAAGGATTATTGGTCTTCAGAAAGAAATGATGAAAAAGAACCTGGACAAGATAATCCAAAGAATCATCAAGGAAAATTGCCCAAAAGTCCTACATTCAGAGGGCAAATAGTCATCAAAAATCCACTGTTCACCTGAAAGGGATCACAAACTAAAAACACCAAGGAATATCAATGCCAAATTCCAGAACTTTCAAATGAAGGAAAAAAATACTGCAGGCAGTCAGAAAGAAACTATTCAATTATTGAGGAATCATAGTCAAGATCACACAGGACCTTGCAGCTTCTACATTAAAAGATCGAGGTATTGGAATACGATATTCAATAAGCCAAAGGAACTGGGACTACAACAATGGATCAATTACCCAGCAAACTTGAGTATAATATTTCAGGCAAGGAGAAGGACAGTCAAAGAAATAAGGGATTTCTGGACCTTTCTGATGTAAAGACCAGAAAGGAATAGAAAATTTGTTCTTCAAATGCAGGTGTCAAGAGAGGCATAAAATGGTAAACAGGGGGAAAAAATGTTGTTACACAATATGGGCAAACTGTTTACATGCCTATAAGGGAAGATGATATGTGTTAATCTTGAGAACTGCATACTAATTTTGAAATGTAAAAGGGATATACATAGATAGTGGGAGTGGATATAAGTTAAGTGATATGATGTTAAGAAATGTGATTTAAGGGTGTAAAGGGATTGTAATGGGAGATGTGAAAAGGCGGAGGCAGAAAAATGTAAATCCCATTAGAGGAAGAGGCACAAATATATATTACAGTAGAGGGAAAGTGGGGAGGGAGATGAGCATTGTTTGAAAGGTACTATCATCTGACTGGGTTCAAAGAGGATACAACAAACTCAGCTAAGTACAGAAATATAATTAGCTCTATAGGCAGTAGGAAGGGAAGGGGAAAAGAAAGTGTAGGGGAGTCTCAAAGGGAGAGAAAAAGCAGTAAGGGAGAAGGGGATTGAAAAGGAGGGGATATGAAAGAATGGGAGAGAAGACTGAAGGGGTCAGGGATGAAAAATTAAAACTCTATTGTGGAGGGGAAGAGAGAAGGGAGAACTAAACACATGAACAAGGGGAAAGAGGATGGAGGAAAAGACTCAGTTATTAATACCTGTGAATGTGAATGGGATGAACTCTCCCATAAAACAGAGATAGATAGCAGAATGGATTAAAAACCGTAATCTAACAATATGTTGTTTACAAGACACGCATTTGAAATGGGGGCATACACACAAGGTAAATGTAAAAGGTTGGATAAAAATATTATGTGCTTCAGCTGATGTAAAATAAAACAGGGATAGCAACACTAATCTCAGACAAAGCAAAAGCAGAAGTAGATCTAATCAAAAGAGATAAGGAAGGAAACTATATCCTGGTAAAAGGCCCTATAGACAATGAAGCAATATCATTATTAAGCATATATGCTCCATGTGGTATAGCATCCAAATTTTAGAGGAGAATTTAAAAGGAGTTACAGGAAGAAATGCTCAGCAAAACCATACTAGTGGGAAACACCAAACTCCCCCTCTCTGAACATTATAAATCCAATGTCAAAACAAACAAGAAAGAAAGTAAGGAGATGAATAGAACTCTGAATAAGGTAGATATGATAGAACTCTGGAAAAAACTGAATAGGGATAGAAAGAAATATACCTTTTCCCGAGATACATGGCACATATGCAAAAATTGACCATGAACTGGGTCATAAAAACATCAAAATGCAGTGCAGAAAGGCAGAGATAGTCAATGCATCCTTCATAGATCGTAATGCAAAAAAACTTATATAAAATGAAAGGGCATGGAAATAGGAACTGAATACTAATTAGAAAGTAAACAATCTAATCCTAAAGAATGAGGGGGTTAAGTTAAAAATCATAAAAACAATCAACCACTTCAATGAAATGGACAATAATGAGATACCCTATCAAATCCTCTGGGATACTGCAAAAGCAGTTCTTAGAGGAAGTTTTATATCTTTGAATGACTACATAAAATAGAGGAAGAGTAGATCAGTGAATTGGGTATGCAGCTGAAAAAACTACAAAAAATAAACAAACTGAAAATCTCCAAATAAATATCAAATCAAAAATACTGAAAACCAAAGGAGAGATTAATTAAATTGAAATTAAGAAAACTACTGAACTAATACATAAAGTTAAGAGTTGGTTTTATGAAAAGAACATTAAAATGATAAACCTTTGGTCAATTAGATAAAAAGAAAGAAAGAAGAAAACCATATTACCAACATAAAAAACGAAAAGCGTGAACTCACCTCCAATAAAGTGGAAATGAAAACAATAGTTAAAAACTTCCCAACAGTATGCTCCTGAATTTGAAAATCCATATGAGACAAATGATTATTTCAAAAGACATAAATTTTCTAGAATATTTAAATAACCCCATCTCAGAAAAAGAAATTGAAGAAGCCATCAATGAACTACCTCAAAAAAATCTCTAGGGTCAGATCGATTCACAATTGAATTCTTTCAAACATTTGAAGAACAGTTAATTTCGATACCATATAGAGTATCTGGGAAAATTGGAAAAGGTAGAGTCCTCCAAAATTCCTTTTATGATACAAATGTGGTTTTGATACCTAAACCAGGAAGAGATAAAACAGAGAAAGAAAATTATAGACTAATTTATCTAATGAATATAGATGCAAAAATTTGAAATAAAATTTTAGGGAAAAGAATGCAGCAACTTATCATGAGAATAATACATTATGATCAGATAGAATTTATACTAGGAATGCAGGGCTGGTTCAGTATCAAGAAAACTATTAACATTATAGATCATATCAACAACAAAACTGACAGAAACCACATGATTATCTCAATAGATGCAGAAAAAGCTTTTGATGAAATACATGTATTCCTATGGAAAACACTGGAGAACATAGGAATAAATGGAACTTTCCATGAAATAATACACAGTATCTACCTAAAATCTTCAGCAAGCATTATATTCAGTGGGGATAAGATAGGTGAATTTCCAACAAGATCAGAGGTGAAACAAAGATGTCCATTATCACTACTATTATTCAATAGAGTACTAGAAATATTGGCTGTAGCAATTAGACAACATAAAGAAATTGAAGGAATCACAATAGGCACAGAAAAAAAAAACTAAGTTATCACTCTTTGCAGATGATATGAGGATATACTTAGAGAATCCCAGAGAATCAAGTAAAAACCTACTTGAAATAATAAAATACTTTGACAAATTTGCAGGTTCCAAAATAAACCCAAAAAAACCTTTTGCATTTCTATATATTACTAACAAAGCCCATTAGCAAGAGATGGGAAGAGAAATCCCATTTAAATCTACGGTATACATTATATAGTATTAGGGAGTCTACCTGCCAAAACAAACCCAGGAACTATGTGAACACAATTACAAAACACTTTTCACACAAATAAAGTCAGATCTAAGTTTGTGGAAGAATATCAGTTACTCATGGGTGGGCCCAGACAATATAATAAAAATGATAGTTTACCCTAAACTAATTGACTTATTCAGTGCCAATCACACTAGTAGATAATTATTTTTCAGAGTAAGAAAAAATAATATCAAAATTCAACTGGAAGAACAAAAAATCCTGAACATCACGGGAAGTAATGAAAAGAAATGCTAGGGAAGGTGGCCTAAAACTACCAGATTTCCAATTGTATTATAAAGCAGCAATTATCAAAACCACTTGGTATTAGCTAAGAAACAGAAGGGTAGACTAGTTGAATATGTTAGGTACTGAAGACACAGTAGTAAATGAATATAGTAATATACTCTTTGATAAACCAAAGGATCCTAGATTCTGTGATAAAAAATTCACTGTTTGATAAAAATTGCTGGGAAAACTGGATAACAGTGTGGCTGAAAGTAGGGACAGACCAATGCCAGACACCATACACAAGAATAATATCCAAGTGGTTAAGTGATCTAAGTATAAAGATTGATACTACAAAAAAAAAAATTAGTCTAACAAGGAATACTGTATTTATCAGATTTTTGGAGAAGGGAAGAATTTTTGACTAAGATATAGAGAACATTATGAAGTGCAAAATGCATAATTTTCATTGCTTTAAATTGGAAAGTTTTTGCACAAAGAAATCCAGTGCTACGAAGATTAGGAGGGAAAAAGAGAACTGGCAAAGAATTTTTGCAACTAGTGGTTGTGATAAAGGCTTCATTTCGAAAATATACAGAGAACTGAGTCAAATGTACAAAAGTACGAGTCATTATGAAATTTATAAATGGTCAAAGGATATGAACAGGTAGTTTTCAGAGGAAAAAATTAAAGCTATCTATAGTCATTAGTAAAAATGCTCTAAATGACTATTGATTATATAGATCAAATCAAAATAACTCTGAGATTCCACATCATACCTATCAGACTGGTTAACATGATAAAACAGGAAGATGATAAATGTTGGAGAAGATGTGGGAGAGTTGGAATATTAATTCATTGTTGGTGGAGCTATGAGATGATCCAACCATTCTGGAGAGCAATTTGTATCTATGCCCAAAGGGCTACAAAAATGTACATACCTTTTTTTTTCCCAGCAATACTGCTTCTTTGACTATATCCCCAAGAGATCATAAAAATGGGAAAAGGTCGTGCATGTACAAAAATATTTATAGCACGCTCTTTGTGGTGGCCCAAAACTGGAAATCAAGAGAATATCCATGAATTGGGGAATGCCTGAATAAATTGTTCTATATGAATGTAATGGAATCTTATTGTGCTATGTGATATTATGAACAAGAACACTTCAGAGAGGCCTGGAAAAACTTATATGAACTGATGCTGAGTGAAAAGAGCAGAATCAGGAGAACTTTTGTACACCATAACAACCACAGTGTTCAAGGATTTTTCTGGAAGACTTAGTATTTCATTGCAATGTCAGGAATGTATATGAAAAACCTATGTAAAATTTTATGCCATCTCTGTCAGGGAGAGGGGAGGGAGGATAGAAGAAGTAGTAGGGAGAGAAAAAAATCTAAGTAATATGGAAGTGATTGTAGAACACTAAAAACAAATAAAATAATTAAAAAATTCACTCTGAACCAATCATAACCCAAACCATGACTAAGTGGGATACTGTTGTCCAATTAATGAAAGCCAGAGTGATTTCAGTTAGTAAATACTTACTTAACAATATTTCTTAATTAATTTATTATTAATTACTTAATAATTCTTATCCTTAACAATTGTTAATCTGACAGCAGAAATAACTGTATTGTTTTTTTCTCCAGAACATGTATCAGAGAACAGAGGACATGTCAAAAGGCATACAGAAAATATTGGACAGTAAAGTGAAGATTATAAGAAAACAAATTGTGTTTTGATCAATACAGATGAGATTTGGAAGACAAAAGATCATTTGAGAATATACAAGTGAACAGCTGGTTAAGAAGATAGTATTTTGGATTTCTAAAGTATAGCTAAAATAAAAACATCAGAATCCTGGATAATGTGGGACAGAAGTTACTGTGGATTTATAATAATTCAGTTACCTGAAGTATATCAAATATGTTCAAAAGGGCTTTAAAATGAAAATGGAAGTGTGTAGAGGAAAATCAATTCTTTTTCTATGTGTATGTTACTTATGTACTAATGTCTACATATATATGGATATATATGTATCCAACTAATCCATCTCTCTACATATTAAATATATATCTATATATGTATATACGCGTCATAATATTTTTTGGATGTTTTAATATAAGTTGATTTATATAACTTTTTACATTCATTATCACAAAACTTTGGGTTCCAAATTTTCTCACCATTTGTCTCCTCCCCCCACCCAATATACAGAGCATTCTAATTTCCCCTATCACCAATCAGCCCTCTCTTCTATTCTCCCTCCCTTCTCTTCTCCCCATCTTCTCTTTTTTCTTGTGGGGACAGATGACTTTCTATTCCCCATTAACTGTATTTGTTATTTCCTAGTAGCAAGAACAATACTCTGCAGTTGTTCCTAAAACTTTGAGTTCCAAGTTCTCCCCATCCCTCCATCTCCACTCATTCCCTTTGGGAAGGCAGGCAATTCAATATAGGCCATATCTGTGCAGTTTTACAAATGACTTCCATAATAGTCGTGTTGTGTAAGACTAAGTACATTTCCCTCCATCTTATCCTGCCCCCTATTATTTCTATTCTGCCTTTTAATCCTGGCCCTCCCCGAGTGTTGACTTCAAATTGCTCCCTCCTCTCATTGCCCTCCCTTCCATCATCCCTCCCTCCCTGCTTATCTCCTTCTTCCCCACTTTCCTGTACTGTAAGATAGGTTTGCATACCTAAAGGAGTGTGCATTTTGTTCCTTCCTTTCGAATGTGATGAGGGTAAACTTCATGTTTTTTTCTCAGCTCTCTTCTTTTTCCCTCCATTAAAATGTTTCCTGCTTCCCTCTTGAATGAGAGATAATTTACCCTATTCCATTTCACCCTCTCTCCTCCCACTACAGATCTCTCTCACCGTTTACATTGATTTCATTTAAGATATGATCCCACCCTATTCAATTCACTCTATGCTCTCTGTCTCTCTATGTGCGTGCATGTGTGTATGTGTGTGCGCACGCATGTGTGTACATGTGTGTGCATGCGTGCGTGTGTGTGTACATCTGTGTGTGGTCCCACCAACTAGCCAGATACTGAAAAGTTTTAAGAGTTACAAATATTGTCTTTCCATGTAGGAATGTAAACAGTTCACCTTTGGTAAGTCTCTTATGACTTCTCTTTGCTGTTTGCTTTTTCATGCTTCTTCTCATTCTTGAGTTTGAAAGTCAAATTTTCTTTTCGTCTCTGGTCTTTTCATCAAGAATGCTTGAAAGTCCTCTATTTCATTGAAAGACCATATTTTCTCCTGAAGTATTATACTCAATTTTTCTGGGTAGGTGATTCTTGGTTTGAGTCCTAGTTTCTTTGACTTTTGGAAAATCATATTCCACACCCTTCAATCCCTTAATGTAGAAGCTGCTAGATCTTGTGTTATACTGATTGTATTTCCACAATACTGGAATTCTTTCTAGATGCTTGCAATATTTTCTCCTTGACCCTGGAATTCTGGAATTTGGCCACAATGTTCCTTGGAGTTTCTCTTTTTGGATCTCTTTCAGGCGGTGATCGATGGATTCCTTCAATACTTATTTTGCCTTCTGGTTCTAGAATATCAAGGCAGTTTTCCTTGATAATTTCATGAAAGATGATGTCTAGGCTCTATTTCTGATCATGGCTTTCAGGTAGCCCCATAATTTTTAAATTGTCTCTCCTGGACCTATTTTCCAGGTCAATTGTTTTTCCAATGAAATATTTCACATTGTCTTCAATTTTTTCATTCTTTGGTTTTGTTTGGTGATTTCTTGGTTTCTCAGAAAGTCATTAGCCTCCATAAGTTCAATTCTAATTTTGAGAGAACTATTTTCTTCAGTGAGCTTTTGAACCTCTTTTTCCATTTGGCTAGTTCCGCTTTTGAAAGCATTCTTCTTCTCATTGGCTTTTTGAACCTCTTTTGCCAATTGAGTTAGCCTATTTTTCAAGGTGTTATTTTCTTCAGCATTTTTTACGGTCTTCTTTAGCAGGGTATTGACCCATTTTTCATGCTTTTCTTGCATCTCTCTCATTTCTTTTCCCAGTTTTTCCTCCACCTGTCTAACTTGATTTTCACAATCCTATTTGAACTCTTCGATGGCCTGAGCCCATTGTGTATCTATTTCAGGTGTTCAGAATACAGAAGCTTTGGCTTCTCTGTCTTTCCCTTATGGTAAGCATTGTTCCTCCTCATCAGAAAGGAAGGGAGGAAACATCTGTTCACCAAGAAAGTAACTTTCTATGGTCTTATTTTTTTTTTCCCTTTTCTGGGCATTTTCCCAGCCAGTTGCTTGACTTCTGAGTCTGAGATTCAAATACTGCTCCACAGCCTCAGGACTTTCAGCAGTGGGTGGGGCTGCTCTTCAGTATGAGATAAAGTTCAGGGTCTCAGGTGGGGGCAGGGCCACCTCCCAGGCTTAGTTCCCTCAAGAGGTTTATGCAGAGACCTTCAGTAATGGATCTGAGATCCAGCCTGCTTCGGGAGCTCCTGGACACCGTTGCCTCTGTTACTGTCTCTGCTGCTGCCTCCTGAGGGGGCCTGAGTTATGGAGACACCGCACTTCCCTCTTGGCCAGCCCAGAAGTTTCTCTCACTGAGAGAGAGCACCTGTAGGTGGAGGGACCTTCGCAGCTTCCGGAGGTTCTGTTCCTGAAGCCTGCTCAGATCTGCTGCTCTTGGGGCCACACGGCCAGGCCAGGGCTGGTCTCTGCTGTCCGGTACGTGATGGACCTTTGGTGCCAGTTTTTCAGGGCTCTCTGGAATGGAAATCTCCTCCACTGCGTTGCTGCATGGCTTCCACTGCTCCAGAATTTGTGGGGAGTTCTTTTTTTCAGGAAATTTATGAGTTATGGGTTTGGAGCTAGCGTATGTAAGTCTTTCTACTCCCCCTTCTTGGCTCCTCCTCCAATCATTATTATTTCTTATATCAAAATATAATTCTACCTCAATCATATACAACAATTTGTTTAGCCATTCACCAATATATGAGCATTCCCTCAATGTGTCTTTTTGCCAGGACAACAAAGAGCTCCTATGAGTCCTTTTTCTCCTTGCTTTTATCTTTTTGGGATAGAGATATAGTAATGCTATTGCTACATACAAGGATTTGTAGTTTCATAGCCCTTTGGCCCTACTTCCAAATTACTTTCCAGAATGGTTGAATCAGTTCACAACACCCAAAACAGTGAATTAGTTTCCTAATTTTTCCATGTCCCCTCTAGCATTTGCTTTTCTGTCACAGCAGCCAATTCAATACATGTGAGATGGCATCTCAGAGTTGCTATAATTTACATTTCTCTAGTCAATAGTGTTGTTAACTATGACAACACCCACTTGACCTCTGCATAAATCCTCATACATGAGTGAAAGCTTACAAAAAAGAATAGTTTATTGAGATAAATGGCTTGACATAAGATTTTCCCAAATGCCTAGATTCTTTTTGCAAATGGACAACCTGACTTTGATTCTTGTCTACAACTACCCTGTTGTAGTACCAATAGAATATTCATACCACCCACAGCTGCCATAAATATATCAGTGTAGTTCTGAATAGTGAAATTTTCTTCAGTGAGCTTTTGGGCCTCCTTTTCCATTTGGCTAATTCTGCTCTTGGAAGCATTCTTCTCATTGGCTTTTTGAACCTCTTTTGCCAATTGAGTTAGCTTATTTTTCAAGGTGTTATTTTCTTCAGCACTTTCTGGGTCTCCTTTAGCAAGGTACTGACCTGCTTTTCATGCTTTTCTTGCATCTCTCTCATTTCTCTTCACAGTTTTTTCTCCTTTTTGACCTCTTCAATGGCCTGAGTCCACTGAATATTTATTTTGGATGTTTGGGATACAGATACCTTGACTTCTATGTTTTTCCCTGATGGTAAGCATTGTTCTTCCTCATCAGAAAGGAAGGGAGGAGATATCTGTTCACCAAGAAAGTAACCTTCTATGGTCTTACATTTTCCCCTTTTCTGGGCATTTTCCCAGCCTGTTATTTGACTTCTGAGATTCCTCTCCACTCCCACCTTGCCTCCAGATCTGCCCAGCTAGTGCTTGGGGTCTGAGATTCAAAAACTGCTCCCCAGCTTCAGGGCTTTTGGCAGGGCAGGGACTGCTATTCAGTGTGAGATTAAATTCAGGTGCTTAGGTTGGGGTAGGGCCACCTCACAGGGCTCAGTTCCCTCAGGGTGTTTATGTAGAGACCTTCCACAATGGATCTGAGGTCCTTTCTGCTTTTGGAGCACCTGTCTGCTGCTGCCTCCTGAGGGGGCCTGAGTTATAGAGACACCCCACTTCCCTCTCGGCTAGCCAAAAAGAGTCTCCCACTGACCTTGTGCATCTGTGGGTGGAGAGCCCTTTGTGGCTGCTGGAGATTCCATCCCTAAAGCCTGCTTGGATCTGCTTCTCTCAGTGCTGTGCAGCCAAGGCAGGGCTGGGCTCTGCTCCAGGTCTGGTGTGTGACTGACCTTTGGTGTTGGTTTTTCAGGGCTCTCTGGAACGGAAGTCTCCTCCACTCTGTTGTTCTGTAGTTTCTGCTGCTCCAGAATTTGTTGGGAGTTCTTTTTTATAGTTTTTTAATGGACTCTGGGTTAGGAACTAGCATATGTGAATCTTTCTACTCCAGCATCTTGGCTCCTCACCCTCCTCTATTTTTTATATATATAAGCACTTAGACATATAAAACTTCCCCTAACAACTGCTTTCACTGTATCCCATAAGTTTTGGTAGGTTGTCTCATTGTAAATCTCTTGAATGAAGTTATTGATTGTTTCTATGATTTACTCTTTGACCAACTCATTCTTTAGAAAGAGATATTTTAATTTCTATTTATTTTTTGTCTATACTTCCTTGGCACTTTATTACATAATTTTTTCATTGTATGTAATACGTTAGGATGCATTAACTATACTACCTTTCTACACTAGATTATAAGGCTTTTACGCCCCTGCATATGATCAATTTTTGTGTATATGCCATATACCATTGAGTAAAATGTATATTCCTTTCTATCCACATCCAATTTTCTCCAGAGGTCTATTATATTTATGTTTTCCAGAATTTTGTTCATTTCTTTAACTTTTCTTTTTGTTTATTTTGGGGTTAGTTTCACCAAATTCAGAGAATGGAGGTTGAAGTCCCCCACTAGTATAGATTTACTATTTCTTCTTCTAACTCCTTTTACTTCTGTAAGAATTTCGATGATATATCACTTGGTGCATATGTATATATCTATGTGTGTTTTCATTATCTATGGCACCTTTTAATAGGATATCATTTCCTTCCTTATCTCTTTTGAATAAATCTATTTTTGCTTTTGCTTTGTTTGAAATTAGGATTACTATTCCTGTTCATTTTTATTTCAGATGAAGCATAAAATATTCTATGCAAGTCTTTTCCTTTACTCTTTATGTTTTCTCTCCTTCAAATGTGAGTCTTGTAAACAACACAATGCATGATTATGGTTTTTTAATTCATTCTGACATTCTTCTATCTGCATCCCATTCAAATTAACAGTTATTATTATTATCTCTCTCTCTGTTCTTCCTCTTCTCCCTCACCCTAATTAAACTTTGAATTCCCCCTTCTCCCTCTCCCTTCTTAAAAGTTTTACTTTTGACCGCCTCCTTCCAAAATTTTTCCTCCCTTATCTCAGCCCCCCTTCCTTTTCTATCCCTTTTCCCTTACTACTTCTTCCCTCCATTCTAGTCAACACCTTCCTTTTCCCCTTTTCCTTTAGAAGAAGAGACGTAGAAGCACAAAAGGGTAAATTGACCTCTCTTAAGCATCGCCAAGCATACTTAACCCAGTATGTTGTTTCATCCTTTACCAAAGGCACTGACAGCACACTTCAAACAATGTTCATCTTCCTCCCTCTTTCACTCTAATATGATAAGCTTTTTTGTCTCTTACTGTGATGTAATTGTCCTTTTTCTGCCTCCACATTTCCTCTTCTCACTTCACACCCTTTATTAAAGATTTTTGTCAACACACCAGTTAACTTATACCAGCTTCTTCTATCTGTGTATGTCCCTTTTAAATTTTATAACAAATATACAATTCTCAAGATTAACAAGTATCATCCTCTCATACGGGGATATAAAGAGTTTGCTCATACTGAATAACAAGTTTTCTTTTTCTCTTTCCTTGTTTACCTTTTTATGCTTCTCTTGAGTCTTGTATTGGAAAATCAAATTTTCTTTTGAGATCTAGTCTTTTCATCAGGATGGTCTGGAAATTCCTTATTTCATTGAAAGTCCTTCTACTTGCCTGAAAGATTA
The DNA here is from genome assembly GCA_023548195.1 of Bettongia penicillata ogilbyi. NCBI lineage: Eukaryota > Metazoa > Chordata > Mammalia > Diprotodontia > Potoroidae > Bettongia > Bettongia penicillata. The sequence goes on along the minus strand of JAJHZJ010000806.1, from coordinate 297,159 downwards.
TGCTCAGTTTTGCTGGATAATTGATCATTGACTGAAGTCCAAAATCCTTTGCCTTGAAGAATATAATATTCCAATCCCTCTAGTATTTTAATGCAGAAGTTGCAACGTCCTATGTGATGCTGACTGTAGTTCCTTGATATTTGAATTGTTTATTTCTGGCTCCTTATAATATTTCTTCTTAACTTGAGAGTTCCGGAATTTGGCAACAATTTTCCTTCCTTTCCTTCCTTTCAGAACTTGTGATCTCTTTCAGGAGGTGATCAGTGGATTCTTCCATTGACTCTTTTGTCCTCTGGATATAGGATTCAGGCAATTTTCCTTTATTATTTCTTGGAAGATATTGTCCAGGCCTTTTTCTTTTTAAAGATGACTTTGGAGTAGACCGATAATTCTTAAATTTTATCTTTTGAATCTACTTTCAATATCAGTTCCCCCCCATGAGATATTTTACACTTTTTTCTATTTTTTTTCATTCTTTAGACTTTGTTTGAGTGATTCCTGATAAATCAAAAAGGTACTAACTTCTACTTGCCAATTCTAATTTTTAATAAATTGTTTTCTTCAGCTAGCTTTTGTACTTCCTTTTCCATTTCTCCAAGTTTACCAGTCAAGTTTTGTGCTTCCTTATCCATTTGACCAATTTTATTTTTTAAGGAGCTGCTCTCTTCAGTGAATTCTTTTTCATTCTGTCAACTGTACTTTCAAAATCATTGGACAATTTTTCTTCTACCTTTCTAATTTGGCTTTTAAAATTCTTCTTGAGGTTTTCCAAGAACACATTTTGGGCTTGGAACCAGTTCATATTCCCTTTTGATTTTTCAGGTGTGAGTATATTGTCAGTACTGTCCTGCTCTTTGAATTTGCACTTTGATCTTCTGTGTTTCCATTTTAAGATTCTATGGTCATTGCTTTCCCGATTTGCTTCTTGTTTGTGGTGATTGCCTTTATCCTGGCTTTTAAACTATATCTCTTCTTCTTGGTCATAGAGGCATCTGTCCCATATTTTTTTGTGCTGAGAATCTGAGGTTTGGTTAGTGACTTTGTATGTTGTGACCTCTGATTCTTTCAGCTAGAAGCTATTTAATGCTGCAGGTTACCTGGTGCTGAACTGGCTTGTATGTGCCAAAGCTGAGTCCAGTTGAAGTCTTTCTCATTGTCCTGGGGTTATGCTGCAGCTCAGTATGTGAGTCTTGGGTCTGCTCACCAGAGCTCTCTTCCTTTGTTAGGGCTGAGCTACAGGACAGGCAGGCTCAGCAGCTGTTGAGTTCCAGTCTTTGCTGGTGTTTACCCAATTTCCCTGGCTGTGCTAAGGCATATCTAAGGTCCTTTGTACTGGTACTTATAGGCTCCATCCCTGGGGCTCAGGAACTTTTCTTGGTCTGCTGAGGTGAGAGGCCTTCTGGGACACCTTTGGTCCCAGACTGGTTCAGCCTGCATACTCTGTGTTCCCTGAACCCTATGTAACAGATTCTTCCTGTCACCCTTTCCAGGCTGTTCTGGGCTGGAAATCTGCCAATTTTTTTTCTCCTAGTGTATTCTGCCACTCTAAAATTTGTTCAGATTCACTTTTTAGAGGTATTTGAAGGAGTATGTGATAGGGCTCAGGTTCATGCCTGCTTTCATTCTGCTATCCCATTTTACTTGTTAAAGTGCTGATTGAATTTTAAAAAATATTGGTAAATATTTTTTCTCATTCTCTATTTTGACTTTTAAAATCCTTCTTGTGCTCATCCAAGAATTCCCTTTGTGCTTCATATTCCCTATTGAGGTTTCAGATCTGGGTCAATGCTATCCTCTTCTGAATTTGTATTCTTGTTGCCAATATAATAATTTATGATATTTGCTTTTCTAATTTGCTTTTGGCTCGTGGTAATTTCCTCTTTCCTTGGTTTTAAAGTAGATCTCTGTTTCTGGGACACAGGGGGTTCTCTCGTTTCTTGTTCTGGGAGATAGAGGTCTGGCTTTGTGTGCTGTGAATTCTGGTTCTTTCAACTAGAAGCTGAATAATGTTACTACTTACCCGGTTCTGAACTGGCTGATGTGTGCCAAGGCTAAGGTCAGGTAAAGACTTATCTGAGTTGCCCTGGTGTTACACTGAAGCCATCCCTGTAATAGGATTCTATGGCCTTTGCTTTGCAAATTTGATTCTTGCTCATGGTTATTGACTTTTTCTTGGCTTTTAAAGTGGATCTCTTGTGGGACACAACGGGATCTGTCCCTGGGATTACACTGAAGCTTGTGGAATAAGTTCAGAGAGATGGGTGGTCTGGTTCCTGGAGGGCTCCTCCTCCCCTAGTGCTGGGCTAAAGAATGGTCAGACTCAGCGACTAGTGAACTCCAACTTCACCTGTGTCTGATCAATCCTCCTGGCTGTGCTAAGGCACACCTGAGGTCCTGGTGGTAGCACTTACCAGTTCTACCCTTGTGGATCTTAGAATTTCCTGCTGGTTCACTGAAGTGGGGTTTGTTGAGATGCTTCCAGTCCTGCACTGGTCCCCTTCAGTTACAGCAAGAGTGACCCTTCCTGGTGATCACCCTAGCCTCACCAAGTAAAGGACTGCTATTCCCCTTTTGCTGGCTCCACTCTTCCAAGATTTTTCCTGAACAATATTCTCTAGGTTTTTCAAGGTCAAAAAGGGAGGGTGAGAGAACTTAAAGTTTACTCCATCATCTTGGCTTCTGGAAGTTCAAGTACGTGATACAACACAAACATTCAGTCTGTGGGCTGATAGTCCCAATATCAGCCACTGTTACTTTGCTACCAACGTATGATGAGGCTCCAAGGATAGTACTGAGCTTGATTTCAAGTCAGTTCTAAGGAGTAGGTTTTAATTGACTCAGATAACTAGTGAGAACCCTTTCTTCTTCTCCCTCCTTTCTTCAATTCCCTAGTGTCTAATTAAGGAAACTGATACCAGTATCACTGCTCAGTACTAGGTTATATTTGGATCTTAAAGACTGGGGATCCAAGACAAAATACTTCGGTCCTGTTAAGGTGATTTTCCTAAAGTTTACATTGGAGGCTATGTTATTGTCCTATTCAATAAATTTCAGTGGCTAAATATAACCTATAAGATCCAGGATAAAATCTTCTTTGGGGCGTTTAATGCCCTTAACTACCTGTTCTCTTCCTACCTTTCTGGTCCTCCTTAATACTGTATATAGTTTAGAGACATATTACTATTTTTCACAAAATTATTAGTTCAGTCAAATGGTCTTCCTCATGCATAGAATTGTATCCCCCATCTCCATGACTTTGTATTAGCTGTTCCATATGTCTGGAATCTCATTCCTCCTTACTTCTACTTCCAAGAAGAAACTGATTTTCTTCAAAGTTCAGTCCAAGCACTACCTTCTGAATGAAATCTTCCTTTAATCCCATTCCACCTCCACCCCCAGTTAATAGAAAACTACTAAAACTTTCTCCCAGAATTGCCTTTTATCTGTTTCTGTTATAAATAACTATATTTATACACTCTGTTTCATCCAACTAGGTTGTGAGCCCTTTAAGGGGAGGACTATTTATTTATTTTTTTTGTCTTTGTGTTCCCATTGTATCATAGTGCTTGATACATTGCAGGTACATACTAATGCTTTTAGATTGCTTGCCTGCTTGCTCGCTGGCTTGCTTGATTACAGCCAGTGTCTCAGAGATGTAGACACATATTTAATAATTCGTTAAGTATTGTCATTTTACCTATACATTTTCATATCCTTCTCATTCTATTTGCTGAAATCACTACAACCTAATCAATGTCCACATCACCTCTCACACTGAGGACTTTTGTACTAATTTACTAATCATTTTCCATGGTTCCAGTCTCCAGCTCTGTAATCTCTCTTCCACCCAGAAACAAATTTTCTTCTTACAGGACATGTCTGATAATATCGCTAGACTAATCAAAAACTTTCTGTGGCTGCTTTCGGTCATGGCATAAAATTAAAAAAAAAAAATATACATCAATTTGGCATTTGAGTTCCCATTTTTGTTTGCATCCAAACTACAATTTCAAGCTTGAATCTTATTAGTACCATAATTGAATGAATAACTGACTGAAGGATCCAAACTAAAGAGGCAGTTTGGTAGTGGATTTGGAAACAGAGTTCTGGATTGGAAGAAGGAAAATATTTGCAGTCATGGCTGTGCCATTTCCACACTTTGTGACCCCTTACAAATCATTTCTCCATTCATCTCTGCAATGAGGGAGTTGGAACAAATAATCTGTAAGATCTCTTCTAATGCTAAATCCTTATTCCTGTGACAACTAGCTTTCTTCCAAACTAATTATTTTCTCTTCTACCTCTGCTCATTTGCATACAATATTCCATGTGCTTAAAATGCATGCCCTCTTTCATAACTGTTTTTCAGAACCCCCATTTTCCTTAAATGCTCAGATGATGACCATGTCTTGTATGAGTTTTTTAGTAATCATCTCTACAATTTTTAATGTCTTCTGTCTCCTCAAATTACTTGCTTTTTCCCTCCTTTATATAATACAAGCTGCTTGTTGAAAGATGCTACTTTATTTTTTGTTGCATTGCCAACATATAATGTAGTGGTATGTGCAAATGAACACTCCATAAATATTTGTTACACTGTCATAGAAAGCGATGCATTACATTTTAAACACTGATTTTTTAGATGATGCAGGAACATCCAAATGGAAATGCCTCAAAGGCAGTTACAGATATGATTCTGCAAATGGACATATTATTCTATGTAAGTATATAAAAAAATAAACATGATGTGTGATGGATCTTTATTTAGAATATACAATTTAAAAATATTAAACATTCTATAATTTGGTCACTATATCAAAATTACTATTTTATTAATAAAAAGTTATAGAACTTTAAATTAAGTCATTTCTGCTCTTTGGATATTATCATGTAATGCTGGATGATGAAGATAAGAAATGGAGAACCCAGGAGAACTGGGTTTGAGTTCTATTATATTTATTGAATGTGTGACCTTAGATACGCCATTTACCTTTTCTTGCACCAGTTTATTTGTAATGTGGGGGAAATGACATTACGGTACAGCGGATAGAGGAACGAGCTTGGGGTCAGAAATAAATAGGTGTTCTTTCTTGCCCAGGGCAAGCTATTTAACTCCTTAATGCTCCTGACAACTCTATCCTGCAGGCCAGATGGTAATTTACTATTAATGGAAGGAATGTCCTTAGGGGGAAACTATGCCAATGACAGCACAAGTTTACTTTCAAGATTTTTTTTTTTATTTTGAAATGGGAACAAAAGTACAAAATATCTCAAACGCAGCTCTCAGAATAGTTTCTTTCATAGTAGTATTGCAAGTGTAGCACTTTCCAAAATCTATATATTTGTGAGATTATCCTCATCATCTTTACTACAGAGAGTAGTCCTTTTTTAGCCAGGCAATGTAGCAAAAATAATAAGCACAGAATCACAGAATTCATGAGTTGCAAAGGACTTCAGCATTCAACTAATCCAACCCACACATGAAGTAAGAATACCTAATTAGGGAGTTTATATCCTCATCCATCCAGTAGCCCTTGGCATTCATGCTGGATGGCACTGCAATATTCTCTGTGCACATTAGTATTTCAGCTTGGGTTATCATTTCTCTTTAGGCAACGCAGCATGATGACCAGTTTGAAACCATGCCCTCATTTAAACCTATCATTCTACATATTCTTAGAATAGACTCTGGAACCAGTCTGACATCTATGTAGGTAGTATTTGACGCAGAATCAAATCAACCTAACAACTATCCTCACTTTATCTTTATATCCCTATTATTGTTAATAATGATAATGACAATAATAGTAAATGATAACTAACATTTCTATAGCAACTGCTATGTGCCAGGTGCTTTACAAGTATTTTCTCATTGGATCTTCACCACAACTCTGGAAGGTAGGTGATATTTTTATTTCATTTCACAGATGACGAAACTGAGAAAAACAGAAGATAAATGACTTGGTCAGGGTAACACAGCTAGTCAGTCTCTGAGACCAGGTTTGAACTCTGACTCCAGGGTCAGTATTCTATCCTTTGTTCCACCTCGCTAGCTCAGTGGACAGTGAAGGTGGTTGTTGCCCTTTACTCTCAAAAACGACCAAAATGATGTCACTATACTACAGTTAAATTAATGTGTCTGGCTCTGAACCAATATGAGCTTGGAATGCTCTACAAGAAGTCAGGCACAAATAGTTCATGTGATGATGAAGCAATCTACTATGATAAATCACTTCACAGGCAACCAGGTTTAGTGCAAAAGTCCTGCATTAGGAATCAGAGACATTGTGTATAAACCCACAGTGATCTTGAGCAATTCACAGTTTTTCTCAATCTTACTTTTTTCATCTTTAAATATAGGAGATCAACCAAGTAAACAGTATGTTTCATTTAAACTCCAAATCTTATCATTCTGTGATCTTAACTCCTAGTCTATGTATAGATCCCAGGAATGCTATTTCATGTCTAATTGCTTCTCTTGGTACATGGCTCTCTACTTGAATTTTGTGTATAGTTCCCTCCAGAGAATTTTTTTTCAAAAAACAATTGTTTGTTTTTGTGTAATTATTATTGAATTATACAATAAAAATAATTTGTGCCATTTATATGGCATTAATTTGCTTTTTATGTCTCTTTAGCTTATATACGTCACTTTGTAGTTACCAAAGCACTTTACATGTAATTTAATTTGATCCTCACAACAGCAGTGGGAAGTAAGTACTATCACAATAGCAGTGGGAAATAGATACTATTATGACATTATCATCATTTAAAAAGGAAAAGAATGACACTTAAGGAGATCAAATGTTTTGTTCAAGTTCACATGATGACTTAATTTTTGAGGCAGATTTTGAACTCAAAATTTTCTGGTCTTGTCTGTCACTCCATCTACTTTGCCACATAACTTCCTTGTGCTCACCACTCCTTTTATACACTATAGAACTCCTTTTATTACGCAGTGCATATGACTAGGTCCATTACTTTGTATAAGACTTACCTGATGCTGATTACACACTGTTATGGGTCTCTTAACACATTTTTTGCCTTAATTCCTTATTTGAGGATATCATCTTTCTGCCATCATTAGACATCTTTGACTCAGACTGGTTACCAACCTATATCTCATATTTATACATTTCTTACTATTCTGCCACCTCAAACTCTTATCCTTTCTTTTTCTTCCATTGCCTACTGCTGATATCTTCTATTTCCCTGATCTACCTTTTGTATAGATCCTTAGGCTTGAAATTTTACCAACTTTTAGGGCCTGATACTCACCACAGGGCTTCAGTATTAATATTTGGGAAGGAAAATTTTAGAGTCATTTAATTCACATGCATTGTACTTTTCTTCTGCTGGGGCTTTGTCAATCCCATAGGGATGGGGTAGTGATCTCAATACCTTGACACCTGAAAACTGTATGGAAAATCTGAATTGCATATTTGAGCATTTGTAATAATCAGACTTCCCCAAACTATAATGGGTTTCCTTGAAAAGTGCTAGGCTACCTTTCTTCCCACTCAAGTTCTTCCATCAGAAGCTCTGTACCAATCCAATCTAATGCAATAAGCATTTCTTATGTATCTAATATATGTCAGAAAATATGATGGGTATTGTGAATTGGACACCATCAAAATGAAGAGTTACTACTATCCCTCAGGGAGCTTACATTCTAACAAGAGCAACAACATGCCCCTATAAAAGGAAGTGAACAGCACTTGGAGGAAGGAGAAAACAAAAACAAATACTAGCAATCAAGAGGATCATGAAAGGCTGTCCACAGGAAGTTGTACAGAAACTGAAACATGGGAGAAGCTAAGAATTATAAAAGACAGAGATGAAGAATAATTTGATGAATTTTGAAAGAATTACAAAGGGTAAGAGACAAGAGAGGATACTCTCAGTTCAGAGAACATTAGATAGAAGTTTGGATATACAATATTGCTCATGAGCTAACCTGAAACCAGGTAATGAATGATTTTAAATGATAAAAAGAGGAATTTCACTTTATTCCAGAGACAGTGAAGAATTTTTAATAGTAGTTGATATGATCAGACTTGTGTTTTTAAAATGAAAATATTGGCATTCAATCACAAGAGGTGCAGAATGGAAAGAGAAGGAAAAAGAATACTAGAATATAATTAGAAGACTTTTGCAACCATTCGGGAGAGAATTTATGTGTGCCTGAACTAGGGCAGTAACTTAATGGAGAGAAGGTCATGGATGTGAGTTATGCTATGGAAAAAAAAATTGACGAACTGAGAACTAGTTGGGATATAGAGGAGGTAAGTCAAAAAGAGGGAATGACTCTGAAGTTATCTTGGAGCAATGAGCTAGATTTCCACAAAATCAAAGCTGTGAGGAGGAAAAATATTTGGCTCTTGGGAGATGTACACTTGGTGATTGACTATATATAATGTGCATGTGTGTATATATACATGTATACACATATGTACATATAGTCATATGTAGTTATAAATAAAATTATGTTACATTTTAATGTGTCACATTATGTTATTTTGTATTATAATGTAGCATATTATATCATATTATATTATATTCAGAGGAGGACATAATAGAGGAAGAAAACTCAGTATAGTCATTAGGAACGAATATATGGATCCATAAATAATTTGCATAATGGTGAATAAATGAACTACTGGGAGTACTTTGAGAGAAGGCAGAGAAAAGCATATAGGGAAGAGTCTTGGAATACAGGTAAAACTAGTGGCATTTGAATGAAGATCCAGAAAATAAAATTGAAGAGTGGCCAGGAAAGTAAAAAGAAAACCAGCGCTGTGTGTGTGTTTGTGTGTGTGTGTGTGTGTGTGTGTGTGTGTGTGTGTGTGTGTGTGTGTGTGTGTAACCCAGGAATTAGTAACTTTTCAAGAAAGTAGTGATAAATATTATAAAATGTTGCAGAAAACTCAAGAATGATGAGGACTGAATAACGACCTTTGAATTCAGCAACTTAAAGGCTATTATTCCTCTTGGAGATAGCAAATTTGCTCAAGTGGTTAGTTTAAGAAAGAGATTGAAATAGTTTGAAAAGTGAATAAAAGAGGAAGATGAAACAATCCACGGAGATTTTTTTTCTTCATTTTGCATCTCACTCTGTCAATTGTTTTATTGGGGGAAGGAAGAAATCATGTGTAATAGTTTAGGTGCTTGGTACTGTCAACTGAATGGTTTATAAGGATGAAAGAGACATGCATGTGTTTGGAGCATCAAGTATGGTGCCAGTAGAAAGAGATCAAAGTTTAAAGAAGTGTAGTAAAAGAAGGTGTGTAGGATCATAAGAGAAAATGAAATGTATTGAATTTTAAAATAGTAATGGTGCCCTTGGAAATGAGAAAATCTACCACTTCACTAAACACTGGAAGAAAGGAGGAGGAAAGAAGAGATAATGTTGAGATGTTATGAGACATAGAATAAAGGGAAAAGAATGAATGATAAAAGATGAAACCTCAATTCTATTATGAGAACTAAAGGTCATAGCCCTGATTAAAGGAGAAAAGAGTTTGGAAAATAGTTGTTTCTGAGTTAGAAAGAGTTAATAAGGGGAAATTAAATGATTGCTTTAAGCAGCCAGTGCCCAGGTTAGATAATATAAATTTATAGTGGACTAAGTAGGCATGTTTCTGCAAAATTCTAGAATTCCTTAAAGAAGCATCTTAGTACAAACAGAGAAGGCAGTTGAGTAGCCTACAAGTTTTCTTTGGACAGTCATGTCTACTCTAGAATTTAATGTGACAATAACTACAAGAACATGAATCTATGAGAGCAGACCACAAATGGAATCACCTGTACCTACCAAAATTGTACATGAACAAGGAAAAGTGTGATGAGGAAAACTAGTTGTTATGGATTCTAGACTTAAAAGATCATAAATTTATAGATGTGTAGCAAAAACTTTTTTTTTTCTATTTCTCCTGCAAAAAATTACCTGAGGTATAATCTCATTAGTCAAATCACATCCTAATTAAGCAGCTAATGTAGGTGACAAAAACTGATGTCAACATCTGGTCTCGCTGGTTGGTTGTCTTCGTAAATTTTACAGAGGAAAAACAGCTATCTCAGGTGAAATGTTTCACATTTCTTTGTTTTTCTGTGAGAAGTAAGAGATCTTATCTGATTGATTAAGATTGCTTAAGGAGGTAACTGAAATGAATTGAGATGTACTGACTAAACTAATTATTCTAATATCACATGTCCTTGAAGTTCCAATTCCAAGGAGCTCTACCAACAGAATGAAGAACTCTCAGAGTTGCGTCTACAGACCCTCCAAGCACTTGCATTAGATTTTCAAAAAGATATCAAAATCAAAATGAACTGTATTCATTATCCATACATAATAAATTATATTTCCATCATATAAAAACCATCCTTCATGCATTAGAAATAATTCATCAGTAAAATTTCAAATAAAATTCAGCAAGTTATATTCTGCCAGAGGTTTCCTTTCATCCTTCAGATTTTCTAATCTTTGAAAAAAGATTGAAGATCCATAAAAGTTCACCAATCCAAAGGTGTAGTTCATGTACTGAGAGACAATTCATCATACTTTTCTACCTAGTAATGACTGTAAAATGGGAAACACCATTCTATGAAAAGAAATTTTCCAAGATTTTTTAATGTATAATAGAAATACAGTGTTTGACTGGATTAGGAGAAATATTTTGGAGGGGAAAGATGTAAAGTAAATATCTATTAATGCAATCATAGTGGAAACTTTTAGTAAGTGTCCAGATAAGTTAGGACCAAAAACAAAGAAACAAAAAGTATACTTTTAAGATCATGATTGGTATGTATAAAAACCTCTGAGTCATGAAACCAGTCATCTTGGCCATCTTAATCTCTGTCTACCTGTTGGTTCCTTAACTTTATCCAACCTTCCAACTCTTTCCCAGAACAAAATACCTCTGTAGATGCTATTCTTACCTATGTGAGAGAGGAGTAGAGAAGAAAGTATACAAGGAAGAGCTTGGAGATACAGGTAAAGTTATTGGAATCTGAATGATGATCCAGCAATGAAACTGAAGAGTGGACAGGAAAATTAAAGGCAAATCAGGAGAAAACATATTAAAAATAAACGAGCATTAGCAATTTCTGAAGAAAGGAGTGGTCAATATTATCAAATGCTGGAGAAAATTCAAGAAGGATGAGGACTGAATAATGACTTTTGAATTCAGCAACTTAAATATTATTGTTCCTCTTTAAGATACAAATTTAACCAAGTGGTTAGATTAATCTATGAATTGAAATAATTTGAAAAGAGAATGAGAAAAGAAGAAGATGAAACAGTCCATATAGAGGGTTTTTCTTTGTTTTGCTTCAGTCTCTCAGTTGATTGTGGAAAGGGAGAAATCATGTATAATAACTTCAGTGGTTGGTATTGTCAACTGCCGGGTTTATTATGATGAAAAGAACATGGATATATTTGGAGTATCAAGCATGTTGGCAATAGAAAAAGACTAAAGTTTAGAGAAGTGCTATAAAAGAAGGGGTGTAGGGCCATAGGAGAAAGGAAGGGAAGGTATCAAATTTTGAAATAGTAATGATGCCCTTGGAAATGTGAAAGAGTACCACTTCACTGGACACTAGAAGAAAGAAGAAAAGAGGATACAATTTTGAGATGTTTTGAGACATAAAATAAGAGTAACAAGTAAAAGATGGAACCTAAGTGCTATTATGAGAAGGACATTGCATTTACATTACAGTAATTTATTTAAGGCACAAATTATACCATCCTCACCTGTGTTAAACAGAAATACTTTTATTTCTATTCTTGCTATACTTCTGCATTAAATGTCTCTTTCGAAGAGGCTAATTTATTTGAATTGGTTAAATGGAATTGAGATGCTAAACAATGATGGTTAGCAGTGGAGGAAAATACACCAGAATGAAGTCTACAAATGACAGCATTAGAGAAAAATGATCTTGATTCATCAAAATTGTGCTTAAAATCCTAAAGAAATGTTATTGACCTCATTGTAAGAGAGTAAGGCCAGTACTTCATGATAGCTATACATTGGGGATAAAACATGTATGTGAGTATACACAAAGTTATAAACATAAACATAGTAGAAGAAGCATTTTGGAAACAGTTTCCAAATCTTGGTAATTGAAAGCAAGAAGATGCACTCCGCTTAAGCAATATCCTTATATTATATCATTTCTACTAATGTTTTTGGATAAATTGTGATGCTAAAACGCATGATTCCATTCTATTTTCATACTTTAATATACTAGTGAACCAAGAATTGAATGAATTCTAAGTTCCTTTTTAAGTAGTGGATCTTCAAAACTATGCATTTTATACACAGCCTCAGCATACTAGGAAAATCCGTCTATAATTACAAATTACAAGATGATGTCCAGGACTTTTTTCTTATCATCCAAACTCTGACTTGTCTATGATATTTTAATATATTTATTCTTACATCTATAATTCTAAGTGAAATTTTTTGTCAATATATTAAATATTCTCCATGTTCCATCACTGCTGGCAATGGGGAACGTCTATCTGTGATACCTTCTTAATTATGCATTCATGATGCTCTACATTCAGAAGTGTGCCTGCTCACAGATAGCCCCACCCACCTAAGGTTGAGTTACTGTCAAAGTCAGTGAACCACTTCTCCCATGCTGATAAATCTCGCTAAGAATATGAAACTTATTATTTATCAAACTTGGGCATAAACAGACTAGACCAAATGATTTTTATAGCATTCAAATCATATCTTGCCTACCTTTACTTTTACTGTATAAGAAACAGAAACAGCACAATTTTTATTGAAGAAATACTTCAATTCACAGTGTCACGTTGGAGCACTGTAAGTCACAGTGAGAGGAGGAACTATTTAATAAAATATATTCTATTGGAAGTTGAAATTTGAAAGTTATGTGCTCTTTTTAAATGGTTTTAAAGGTATCAAATGGTTTTAAAGGTTTCAAATGGTATAATGTAAGTGAAGCACTTTGTCAAAATGAAATTACTACATAACTGCTAGATAGTTCTTTCAGTACAATTAATTGATTTTTTTCAGAACACCAGAGGATTGACCCTGAAATGATATTTTTTGGTTTGTGTGTGTGTGCATGTGTGCACATATTATGAGAGCTTTGTGACCTGTGTTAGCATAAATAATGCTCAGAGATAAAAAGTTACAGATCTTTAAAGGTGTAGATTATGGATCTTTACTGATTTGTCAGTAATCATCCCAATCTATATTCCAGTTTGGAGGTATAAATAAGTTTATATAAAAATTGATCTCACCAGCAAATACCTCTACTGGGTAAATGAACTTTCATGATTTTCAAAGGAGAAATGGCTAAAACATGTCAGGAGAGGGGACTGAAGTAAATAAAAAGATTAGAATTATACAAACAGATTCTGTAGAGGGGACATTTCAGGCTTCCTTGAGTCCACATACACTAGTTTCTATGTTTTAAATATATCATAGCATTCTATGCTCACTCCACAAATGAGAAGACATAACAAGTAATTTGGCAAATCTGAAGTTTAAGGAAGGACAATATGCAAATAGGAGAAAGGAATGAGAGAACAAATTTAAATAAAAAATCTAGGTCAGTTTGGTACCCAAATGTGAATAAAATACCAAAATTCATGGAATGAAAAATACATTTTATGGAGGAAAAAATATTTAGACTGTGAATCAGAAGCAAAGTCGTAGTTGGTAGTAGGCAATCTGATTATTTTCTGGACTCAAATTTCTTTCTCAAAGCTTTGGTCTTTCCATGGCAAAACTTTGATGACTTGGTGATTTGCAGAGTTAGCCAAGTCTACTTATGAATCTGTTGGCCCAATTAAATATTGGATTTTTGCAAACGAAATTCCAGCACTCACTAATTTTTATATTTATCTGATAGAGTAAATCTATAAGGGTAATAAAAGAGCGTATTAATTCCATTAGGGATAGAACAGCATATTTCTAAGCGTCCAAGATATGAATAAAAAAAAACAGGCATATTATCCTATATGACAGAATATCACTTCCCTAACCATCTCTATCTTCTATTAGTCTCCTTTAATTACCACTTTCAAATGAATATTTTCTGAACAGTTACTTTCCTTTTACTTTGACACTATTGAATGTATTTCTAAATAATAAAATTTAGAACATTATTTTACTAATGATATTAGTTGACATTGTAAACCTTTTGATAAATTATAGGAAATATGTATACATATATATTTACATATTTATGTGTGTATAATTGTAGAAAAATATTTATCTACACTACTGTTGAGGACATGAAAGGTTTACATCCTCTTAATGAAAAAACTTAGTTCTTAGAGCTGATGAAATGTTTCATTTCCCTATGAAGGAAATGGAAGTGTCATCACATGGGGTCACTTCTAGAAGAATCTGGAGACAAACAAGGTGGATTGTCATTGTCTGGGATTTAGTTTTAAGATCTGGAACTGGAATAGTGCAATTCAGATCTCAAATAATAAAACTTTAATAAATAAATGAGATGATTTTCTAAGTGATGGTAAAGTATAAAGATGTCAGTAGAGTGAATAAAGTCTAAAGTATACATGGCACAGAAATAACAAAATTGGATTGGGAGTCAGAAGACTTAGTTTCAAATTTATCCTGAATTTATAATCAACACACCTCTTCTAGCACTTATAACTTGTGTGACCTTGAATAAGTGCCTTATATTGTATTTAATGACACTAATACAAAATATAAATTATGATATGCAAAAATGTTTTATTACCAAAAAAGTTAACTGAATGAAGGCAAGAGGACAAATTTTACTACTGATACAGGAAGAAGCTGTCTAGAAATGCTTTTGGCATACAGGTTGATACCTAGAGTATACCAGTGAGTCTGGAACTACTAGACTGCTTGACCATGAAGCCTCTGTCAATGACAAGGAAGTTTGACAGCATTAAACAGGGGGATGACCAGGACACATCAAGTTACAGCTGAGACAACCATCTTCTACCTTCTTATGCTGTTTTCTAAATAACCCTATTAATTGTCAGCAAGAAGAAATAACAACTTTTGCTTGTTAAAGAGCTTTAGATCACATCTGCTTTCTTTTAAGAGCATAAGAATATTCATGGTTGACTATAAATTAACCAAGGTGAAATATATAATAGATCCATAGCTTGACATGTCATATAGACAAGGTTGGAATAAAATATTTAGTCCAAGTTCCTGAATGTAAGTGATAAAATAAAATGCTCGGTGGAAAGGGTATGCAGGAAAATTTCTCATCAATATGATCTAGTCAGACTTATAATTGAACTTTTCTAAACTTTAACAAATGTTCAGAACCCTCTGTTATTCCAATACAAGATTATTTAATTGAAATTCAATGCTGAGAACTATATTAAATTTCAGAAATTAAATTCATCCACATTTTATGTACAGTACACTTGGTGAGGATGTCACTTTAGTTGAGGATTGAAAAAGGCATAATATACCATATATCATTTTATAAATAATATCTATGCATAATTTTAAAATTTAAAGCACTGTTATTGGTATTGGTTTTATCTTGTATTGGTTTTATCTATCTATTGATCTATTTATCTGTCCATATATATACTGTAGCATACACAACATATTGATGTATAGATGTATATAGATAAATGTATGTATATAAATAAACATGTGTATAATATATGTATATATATATATATATCCATCCAATACATGCAAACTTCTTCAGAAGCACTTAAAGATATAATGTATAAAATATTATATACCATATTATGGCCTTTTAATACTCAAATAAACTGACATAATATACATGCATTTACATATACATGTGCATATATGTATATATTAAAACAAACATGTGCACAGAATATAAAACAAGCTGTGTTTTTTTAAAGCATCACTTCAAGAGAATTTCAAGTCAATTATCTGAATCTATATTCCAAATTTTTGGTTTCTGGACCTGTGATGTCATTAATAGAGGTAACTCTTAGAGAGGAGACATTCTACCATGCGGATTAGTAGCTATCAGCCTTTTTCTTTAATTCTATTAAGTTTTCTAGAGCATTGAGAGGTTGGGTGCCATGGCTCATTATGTTGCTTATATAATTAAAAGGTTAAAAAAAGATTCTTGATTACAAATATGTTTTACTAGACAGGATTTTTAACAGTGACAGTCTTGAAAATGGAGATAAATAACTTTCCACATATAATTTGAAGAGAATTTGATTCATCCAAAAAGAAATAAAAGTTCTTCCACCCTTCTATGGTCCCTGGAAATTTCCCCATTAGTGATTTTTTTTCTCTGGATCTTCATTTCTTTTCTCTCTTCCCATAAAAATGCAAATACCCCTGTACAAGGCAACCCTTAAGCCCTTATCAGTTAGCATCATACTGTGGATTATTTTTCAACCATGATAGATATCTCAGAATGCTTTTGAAAGCATGTCCCTTTGGAAATAGGGCTTATATTACGTGCCCACCAGAGTGGGAAGCAAAAAGGTATAAGAAAGATGCTGTCAGAGAAAATGGGAAGATATCTTTATTTATACCTTAGATTTTTGCCTAAGGACAGCATTCTTCAGGAACAAATAATAAAAGAATCATACCATACACATTCATGTGTTAAAAAGTGCTTCTCAAGATGTAATGAATACATCAGAGAAAATTATCAATAAATACAGAGGAAGCAAGTGCTGGCCACACCTAGCTGAATCCTCACAATAGTTAATGCCAGTGACAGAGACCTTTGGATAAGTAAGCAACACAATTCCCTGAATTTTATGCTACACAAGCATTGTCTTAATAACACATTAATTATATAAAATTTTCATAATGGTTTTCTGATTTTTTTCTACTTTGACTATACTATTTAGAAAAATTGTCTTGAGATAGCTTTACTGATGATTATTAATGATCCTTTATTTTTAAATCAGGATATAAAGTTGAAGACCACTCATTTTAGTTTGAAACACTTCCTAATCAATAATAATCTGTATCAGCTTATCCCATTTCTGTTTTCTCATTATTCACATCATCCAAGAATATTCTAACACCAACTCCTCATAAAACCAGCTGTTGTGCTGTTCAGTGAAATATTGACAGTTCAGAGACATGCCAGATGGCAATCACAGGTATTGCTGCTGCCAAAAAATATATGAAGAGAACATAAATTTAGGTTTTTTTATTCCAGAAAATTCCAATAAGAGAAAAAAATATGATCAAAATTATAAAATGCCAATGTACTCATAAGAAACAAGAGGCAAAGAGATAGGGAAAATTAAAATAAAAAGAGGGGATTTAAGTCACAAACAAATACAAAACTAAAGCACAAGGCAAAGAGAAGAGTGGGAGTAGAACAGAAATGTTAAAGAAGAGGATATGTATATGACTTTACATATAACTGTATTAGTCGTTACACAGGAATACATTGAAAACTTTCTGATTTCATCAAACAGTCACATTTCCCACTGGGGAGAATAGCATGCCCTCCTACCTTCTTATCCAGTAGGGTTATTGTCCATGTTGTCCAACTGTAAAATTTTCATAGAGAATACACACAATTCATTATGACACTTCTCTTCTATTAATTTATTGTTTGTATCCCCATGTTTGCTAGTAAAGAAGTTTCCTAGGAGAATCATAATGATGGATTATATTCCAAGGAGTATAACTGGTAGGAAATGAAGTAGACACATACATTGAAATTTAAACAATTCTTAGTTATAATTATGAAAAATACATAACTGGTTCCAGTCCAAGGGAAATTTGCAGTGTGAATTTAAATATGTCGTCCAATAGATCAATCACCTACATTAACCAAAACCGAGTGTTTCTTTACTCCTATGTTCTAATCCTCTTTTTGAAACCAGGCTAAATATAGGTGATCACACTTTTGACCTTGCAGTCACCCATAGGTATCCTCCTTCCATTTTCATAAATTCCAGCTGATAAGACTTTAATCATTTGATCTTACCTGAACTCTGCTTTTCATGCACATCATAGTAAGTTTTGCCTCCACACTTGAGTTGTTTCTCCAGAGAGTATAAATTCCTTGAAAGCAGATATGTTTTTTTCCATTGTTATTTCTGTAATAATTTAAGGGACCATAAAATATGAGAACAAACTTTTTTTTGAGTTTTTAGAATTTGTCTCCTCCAAAGTCCAGCACAATGAATCACATATAGAAATCATTTAATTAGCATTTGCACTGAATCAAATTCAAGTGGGATGAAAACATAGAGTGACATATTGACAGCAAAATTACCTATCAGTTTATGGTCTAAAAGTTCAAACTGGGCATCTATTAGCTGAAGAGATAGGACACATGTTAGAGCATGAAAATTATTAAAGGATACCATTCATTCATTTCTTTCCCACTCACACACATTCATAAATATAGACACACATAAACACATATGCGCCCTATAAAAGTAACATTTTTTTTTTCATAGCTGGAAAATATGAGGGAAGGTATCTGGGTATGTACACCAGAATAAGCAACACTTTGGTGTATGTTTGTTTTCCTCCATTCAATAAAGATTTATTGAGTAAATATGAAAAAAAGAGTTGAAAAATGACAAAACTGAGCATACATTTAAAGATTAGGTTCTCAAAACTTCTCATTTCAAAAAGGGGAAAATGATGTGTCAAAATGGAAATTAACTCGCCAAGGTCACATAGCTTTGTAATGACAAGGTGTTGTTTCTTCAAGCTAACAAGCTCTGATAAAGACAAAATGATGATGGCATTAGAGTTATAGGACCTAGGTCCAATGCCAGCTCTGCCACTTAATATCATTTTAACATTGTTCAAGTTGCTTAGGAGTTTTTAATCTGGCATCCATATGTAGACATCCATTTCTTCAAGATGGCAGAGTGGAAAGATTCACATATGATACCTCCTAACCCACAGCCCATAAAACAGCTGTAAAGAAGAACTCCCAACAAATTCTGGAGTAGCAGAAGCCACAGAACAACGGGGTGGAAAACATCTCTGTTCCAGAGAGACCTGAAAATCTGACACCAAAGGTCCATCGTGTACCAGATCTGGAGCAGAGCCCAGCCCTGCCTTGGCCATGTGGCAACAAGAGGAGCAGATCCGATCAGGCTTCAGGGAAGGAATCTCCAGCAGCCACGCAAGTCCCTCCACTCACAGGCACAAAGGTCAGTGAGAGAGACTTTTTGGCTGGCCAAGAGGGGTGTGCGATGTCTCCATAACTCAAGCCCCCTCAGAAGGTAGCAACAGAGACAGCAGTGGACAGGAGCTCCCAAAGCAGAAAGGAGCTTGGATCCATTGTTGAAGGTCTTCACATAAACCACCTGAGGGAACTGAGCCCTGTGCTGTGACCCTGTCCCCACCTCAGCAGCTGAACTTAATCTCACACTGAATAACAGTCATGCCCCTACCTGAGCACCTGAATTGAATCTTACACCGAATAGCAGCCCTGCCCCTGCTGCAAGCCCTGAGGCTGGGATGCAGCATTTGAATCTAGGACCCTAAGAACTAGTTGGGTAGATCTGGAGGTGAGGCAGGAGTGGAGAGGAATCTCAGAAGTCAAGTAACTGGCTGGGAAAATGCCCAGAAAAGGGAAAAAAAATAAGATCATAGAAGATTACTTTCTTGGTGAACAGGGATCTCCTCCCTTCCTTTCAGATTAGGAAGGACAATGCTTACCATCAGAGAAAGACATGGAAGTCAAGGCTTCTGTATCCCAAACATCCAAAATAAATATCCAATGGGCTCAGGCCATGGAAGAGCTCATAAAGGATTTTGAAAATGAAGTTAGAGAGGTGGAGGAAAAACTGGGAATAGAGACAAGAGATATGCAAGAAAAGCATGAAAAATGGGTCAATATCTTGCTAAAGGAGACTCAAAAAAATGCTGAAGAAAATAACATCTTGAAAAATGGGCTAACTCAATTGGCAAAAGAGCTTCAAAAATCCAATGAGGAGAAGAATGCGTTCAAAAGCAGAGTTAGCCAAATTGAAAAGGAGGTTCAAAAGCTCACTGAAGACAGTAGTTATCTCAAAATTAGAATGGTACAGATGGAGCCTAATGACTTTATGAGAAACCAAGAAAACACAAAACAAAACCAAAAGAATGAACCAATGGAAGATAATGTGAAATATCTCATTGGAAAAACAACTAACCTGGAAAACAGATGCAAGAGAGACAATTTAAAATTATGGGACTACCTGAAATCCATGATCAAAAAAAGAGCCTACATATCATCTTTCATGAAATTATCAAGGAAAACTGCCCTGATATTCTAGAACCAGTGGACAAAATAAGTATTAAAGGAATCCACAGATCACTGCCTGAAAGAGATCCAAAAAGAGAAACTCATAAGAACATTGTAGCCAAATTCCAGAATTCCCAGGTCAAGGAGATAATATAGCAAGCAGCTAGAAAGAAACAATTCCAGTATTGTGGAAATGCAATTAGGATAACACAAGATCTAGCAGCTTCTACACTAAGGGATCAAAGGGCATGGAATATGATATTCCAGAAGTCAAAGGAACTAGGACTAAAACCAAGAGTCATCTACCCAGCAAAACTGAGTATAATATTTCATGTGAATATACGGTCTTTCAATGAAATAAAGGACTTTCAAGCATTCTTGATGAAAAGAGCAGACCTGAAAAGAAAATTTGACTTTCAAACACAAGAATAAAAAAAAAGCATGGAAAGGTAAACAGCAAAGAGAAATTAAGGGACTTACTAAAGTTGAACTTTTTACATTCCTACATGGAAAGATAATATTTGCAACTCTTGAAACTTTTCAGTATCTGGGTATTTTGGGGGATTACACACACACACACACACACACACGCACACGCACACACACGCACACACACACACACATACACATACACACGTGCATGCACACACCGAGACACAGAGCACAGAGGGAATTGAATAGGATGGGATCATATCTTAAAAAAATGAATTTAAGTGGTGAGAGAGAAATGTATTGGGAGGAGAGAGGGAAAAATGGAATGGTGCCAATTATCTCTCATAGAAAAGGCAGGCAGGAGACTTTTTAGTGGAGGGAAAAAGGCGAGCTGAGAGAAAAACATGAAGTTTACTCTCATCACATTCGACTAAAGGAAGGAATAAAATGCACACTTATTTTGGTATGAAAACCTATCTCACAATACAGGAAAATGAGGGAGAAGGGGATAAGCAGTGTAGGCGGGATGATGAAAGGGAGGGCAATGGGAGGAGAGAGCAATTTGAAGTCAACACTCTTGGGGAGGGACAGGATCAAAAGAGAGAATAGAAGCAATGGGAGGCAAGATAGGATGGAGGGAAATATCGTTAGTCTTACACAACATGACTGTCATGGAAGTCATTTACAAAACTACACAGATATGGCCTATATCGATTTTCCTGCCTTCCCAAAGGAAATGGGTGGGGAGGGAGGGATGGGGAGAAATTTGAACTCAAAGTTTTAGGAACAACTGTCAAGTATTGTTCTTGCTACTAGGTAATAAGAAATACAGGTAATGGGGAATAGAAAGTTATCTGGCCCTACAGGACAAAAGAGACAATGGGGACAAGGGAAGGGAGGGATGATAGAAGAGAGGGCAGATTGGTGATAGGGGAAATTAGAATGTTCAGTGTACTGGGGTGGGCGTAGGGGATAAATGGGTAGAAAATTTGGAACCCAAAATTTTGTGAAAATGAATGTAAAACGTTAAATAAATAAGTATATATATATATATATATAATGAAATTAATTGCTTTCGATCTTGTATTTTTATTCCAAAATAAATTACTCTGAGAAGGGGTTGCTTTAGCAAACTGCTGAAGTAGACAATGATACAAAAATGGTAAGAATCCCTGAAGTGGAGCTTATCCTTTTTCTATGCAGTTAAAAAAATGAAGTTTGATTCTTATCTTTGGTATGTTAAACCAAGAAACTCCATGATGTGAAATGACAGTAGAATTGTTTTTGTAACAAAGAAAAAACATTTAATTAACCAATTAAAAATATTTCTAATACAGGATGCAATATTCCACACTCTTATATGCCAAACTTTCCACCTATTGGAGAGAAATACATTTCTGCTCTTTTGTTTCTGTGATGGCTTATGGGAATATTTTAGCCATTATTAGGCATAACCCTAAATATAGAAAAGCATTACTCAGAGCCAACATAGGCATTGTTACATAAACATATCATTTATTTTACTGAAAATACATCATGGTTATTTTTGAAAGATATTCATTCCTTTTTTCCTCCTGTGAAATGGAATTTTAATTGTTTGAATCTTAAATATATATGTGTTTATGTATACATATACTTACACACATATACAACTTTTTTCAGTAGAAGTTATTTTTAGAATGCAAAGAGATTAAGGCTCTTAATGATTAATACTTAGAATGCAATTTTAGAAGTTTCTCAAACTTTAAAAAAAACTATTGTCCCATAATCACTTGCATTTCATACAATTATATATTAGATTCAATCATCCTTGTTCTGCAAATATTAAAAAAAATCTGTTCTTCAAATAATGTACTTTGCTTCTTCAAACAATTAGTGTTTTAATCACTAAGGGTATTCTTTCCACAGGATACAATTTCCACTAGCTTTTTTAATAGATGATTTCATAGGTTGATATGACATCAAAATTTCAGCACTTGGAGAGCAGTCCCCTACTGATGAGCCTTTTCTCCTTAGGTCAGGTGGTCCTAACATGACAATCACACAATTCACTATTTGGGATTTTTTCACAGTTTTTCCAAATTTGTCAGGCCTGCCAGAGCACATTTTTCTCTGGGTTAGGCTTTGAGAACACATAGCCATTTTAGACATCAGAGTAAGATTTTAATGAAAGTCTAAATTACATGCTGTTGTTTTAATTCTCAGAATAATGAAAATGCAATGTTCTGGTAACTGGTACATAAAATTATTCCTTATGATATCTGTTTGTAATAGACAATCTGCCCCCTACAAGTCACCTCTTCTTTGAAAGAACACACAAATGTATTCACTATGCTTCCTGCTTATTATCCTTCCATTAACCACACATATGAGGAAAAAAATGATCATGGGCAAGTCTGATGAAATCAAGGAAAAACCTATTTTAACAACATAATAACCTTATTAGCCAGGGTCTATACAGATTATGTGAAACAGATGATGTAATTAGCAATGTAGTCATATTCCAAAGATGGATTGGATTTTCTGAAAATTCAGAAAATCCAGGCATCCTGAAGCTAAGTACTAAAATATCTATTTTAGGGCACATTACTTCATAAGTTATATAGCCAATAGTGACACTGATTTCAAATGGAAAGCTCTATATTATCAGCAGATTTCTTTCTTAGATTTGAAAATATGTTTTTAAGAGAACTATTTTGGAAGAAAAATGATACATTTCGGAGTGGATGTGTAAAATTGGAATATCAATGAAATGTTGGTGGAGTTGTGAACTGAGCCAACATTTCTGAGAGCAGTCTGGAACTACACCCAAAAATTATGAGACTGTGAAGGTTCTTTTACCCAGAAATACCAGTACTAGTCTACATCCCAAAGTGACTTTTTTTAAAAAAGGGAAAAGGTGTGTATGTGTGTGTGTGTGTATACATTATATAATAGCAATTCTTTTTTTGGGGGGCAAAGAATTGAAAATTGAGGAGATGTTAATCATTTGGAGAATGGTTGAATAAATTGCAGTATATGGTTTTGATGAGATATTATTATGCTATTAGAAATTATGAGCAGTACTTCATAAAGATCTGAAATTACATAAACTGATACAAAATGAAGTGAATATAAGCAGGAGACCATTGTACCCAGCACCAGCAATATTATATAAGGATGAACTCTGAATGACTTAGTTATTCTCAGCAAAATAATGATCCAAGACAAATCCAAAAGATTTATAATGAAAAATGCTATCTACCTCTAGAAACAAAATTAATATTGTCTGAACACAGATCAAAGAATATATTAAACTTTATTTTTATTGTTTTAACTTTTTTTCTCCTTTTTTCTTTCACAACAAAGCTAGTATGGAAATATATTTTGCATGACTACACATGTATAATCCATATCAAATTGTTTCCCTTCTCAGTTGGGCAAAGGAGGAGAGAATTTCAAATTTAAAGAAGGTTAAAAATTAATTGTGTATACAATTGGAAAAAATGAAATATACATTTTAAAAAGAGAACTATTTTGAGGGTCCATGATAAATAAGACTATGTACATATACATATACATATATATATATATACACACATACAAACACACACACACACACACATATATATATATATATATATAATATCCATGCATACATATATGTGCATATACACCAAGTGGATTACCAATGTAAGATTATGATTTGTAACTGAAGGGACAGCCCAATGAACTAATCCATCAGTACATCATCTGGAATAGGTTCAGTAAATGTGCAAAGTGAACCATGTAAAAGAAGGGGAAGATCTGACTTACCTTTTAGCAGTTGAGCAGCACTTTTAATAAACACAGGTTTCTACCCAAAAAAAAAAAAAAAAACAAAGTCTATGGTTTTAAAGCAACATGCTTATGATGTTTTGTGGGTGGATACTTTTGAGTTCTTGAGCATATGGTGGTAGATATTTAAACTCCCTCTCTCTCCCTCTCTCTCTCCTTCTCCCTCCCCTTCTCCTTCCCCCTTCCTCTTCCTCTTCTTTTTCTTCTTTCTCCTCCTCCTCCTCCTCCTCCTCCTCCTCCTCCTCTTCTTCTTCTTCTTCTTCTTCTTCTTCTTCTTCTTCTTCTTCTTCTTCTTCTTCTTTTTCTTCTTCTCTCTCTCTCTCTCTCTCTCTCTCTCTCTCTCTCTCTCTCTCTCTCTCTCTCTCTCTCTCTCTCTCGATGTTTTGTTGATTAACATTCAGTTTTTTAAATCATTTTCTTCCAAGCCATCTAAGCTATAGGCAAACCAAAATCTTCATTTTCCCCTTGTTCATCCTGAGAAGTTTCTCACTTCATGTTCTTTTTTCATTTATCTCCTAATGCTTGAAATAACTTCTTTGTTCTTATTTGTCCATTGTATTCCTCTTATCCTGTAGGTCCTAAATCAAAACTTCCCTCTTTTATAAAATCTTCCTTAATGTTACATTTTCAGCAATGACCTTCTCCCTCAAAACAAACAAACAAACAAACTTTGTTTTCACATCTCATATACTAAGCATGCAATAATGTGCATTATAAAAATCTGTATTTTGTCTTATGTCCCTTTTGGGTTACAAGTTCAAGAATACAGACACAATGAAATCAAAACTACATACCTGTATATCTTAGAAGCTTGCACATTGCTGTTCAGTTGCCTAATTTATGTAAATAAATTCATTTTTATTGACTAAAAGATAAATGACAAAGATAACTGAAAGCAATCTGATGCAAATAAAATGATCTTTTTTCTTTTTTAATTTTAGATAACATAATATTTTCATTGGTAAAATATTTCAGGACATGTCTAGGAGAAAATTTGTCCAGAGTGTTCTACTTTTACTTCTAGAAATTGCCATTAAGTAGTACCTCTTTAGAAGAAGGTAGAAATTTCTCTTAAACGTGTTTTAGGCACAGATACCTAAGGAAAGTAGAACTATATTAATGAAAGGAGTTATGTTTGAAAATAAAAATTTAATTTAGAAAATCACAGGGAGTTTTCTGAGATGAATACAGAATTTTAACTTCCTTGAGGACAAGGATTGTCTTTCTTTTAATTAATTGTATCTTTGTGGGTGTGGTAGATGTACACAGAAGGTGTTTAACAAATGTTTGTTAGATTGGATTGGAAACTGACCAACAAGTTCAAATCTCACAATATATGTAAAAAAGCATTTGTTGATAAAATTATCATGGGGACTTAAAAGCATGCTAATCATCATGTTATTGCTTCCTGTCTGCTAGTCTTGATCAACAAAATTCCCTTTAGTTGGCTTTGGACCCAGAATACAATGTATTCAAAAGCATTGAGGTGGCCATGAGCTTCTTCATTCCTGTGGTAGGCAAGGACTAACCCTTTCATATAGGTAAAGACCTCAAGTTTTTAATCTTCCTATTGGGAGTACCATAATATGGTCCATGAGGACATGGCCCTGGTATTGTTACTGTAATCAGTGAAGGACATTAAAGATAGTTATGCCATTGTGAACTTTGAAATATCAGAAGATATAATCACCATCCGGTTTAGTGGCTATCTAGCACAGCCTTGTGGAATTAATAACTTCAGAAGGCAGACCAGTAGGGATTAAGACTTGGACTTACCCAACACCTAAGTTGTCATTGGAAAGGAAGTTGATGGGAAACAAATTTGTGCTAATTGAGTCAAACTTGAGATCACTTTACCCAAAGACTGAGGCGACAGTATATCCTCACAATGGTTAGTGTAATGAATACTTCTACTCTTTAAAGTAAATACCCTTTTGGAAAAACTGTCAGATAATAACTGGTCTGATGGAACTGGGGCATTATGAGGGAAACTTATGAGGAAAGAACACACCAGAATGGAAGCTTGAGGTCTTAGGGTCAGAGAAAAAAATCACCCCAGTGTCCCTCAGCAGTAGCTCTAGAACTCATAGCAGAAGATGTCACTAATCTAATTCTAAAATGGGGAGGATAGCATGATGAATACTAACTTCATAATATAATGGTTTTTCTAAATATTTCTCTCAAGTACAGAAAGAACTGACATTTTTTTGTTGGTTTTTTGTTTTTGTTTTTGTTTTTGATGGTCATCTATTTCAGCTCAATTCTGAAATTTAGGTGGAAGTTGCTGTTTTGTCCGGACTTGTGATGTCACTCTATGAAGCTGATCAGGAACAGGACCTGTTTTATATTTTACAGTCATAAAAGGTTGTAGGGGGACACTCAATGAGAGATTAAGGGACTTGTCCAGAGCTTAGGTGTCAGAAATAGGATGTGAATGTAAGTATTTCTGATTCTAGGGCAAGCTCTTTTTTCATTTTCTAAGGTTTTGTTACAATGCAAATTGCTTCATTAATATCTATTTTATTGTAAAATCTGTGCAATAAATGCCCTGAAGTAGAGTTCTCATTCCCTGGACTATACTACATCTCCAGTTATAAAGGTCTAAGTTTTTCCATTTGATTTTATGCCTTCTCTATTATTTACTTCTCAGTCTTGGGATCTAGCCTCACTTTTATTTCATCTCTTCATTTTTAAAAGAGAGGACCACAACTCATTACTTCTATGGCCAATAGCTTTTATTTCTCTCAGTCAAAATTTTTTTTTTAATCAAAGTATGATGAGACCTGACTCTCCAAAGGATGTGTAATTTTTCAAAGAAACAAAATGTAACATGAAACCCAAATATGAACTGTCTAGTTTCAGTTCCTTAAATATCTTTGCAGTTTTATACCCTTATCATCATGGTATAAAACGCAGGGATATATACATATATGTGTGTGTTATGTATGCATGTATATGTGTATATATAGTATATATATATGTAGGTATGTCTGTATATATATATATATAATATGTATTCACATGTTAAAACTTTAAAATCATGAAATCATAGTCTCTTAGAAGTGCTAAGAATACTAGAGAGTAACTAGTCCTAATCACTTTTTCTACAGATGAGAACACTTGAGGCCAAGTTCCTCCAAGTCATTCAGTTAGTTAATATCAAGCTAGGACACCAGGTCTCATTTCTTTTTATTGCACCACAATATCTGCTTTTGAATATTAGAGAAATCTGTTGATCATGAAAGATATTAATCATGTATTACAATTTTACTTCTCTTTTATTTCTGAAGCACCAGTCAGTGGAAGAGGAATGTCATGAGACTTATTTACAGTAAGAGAATTTAATTGTTAGCTTTATTTTAAAGTATCACCAATTCAACCTCAAGTTCAAGACTATTGGAGAATATCAGTTAAATAATTTAGAAATAAGTGTATGTCTTCCTATTTTTTCATGAGAATTGTGAAAATCTGATACATAGAAAAAAATTATCAATGTCTAAACAATATTCCAGAAATATGAATTGCTATACATGTAGAAATTACATTAAAAGTTACTTTAGAAATTTAACAATGTAGATGTAACAAAGTAAATATACAGTTTCATTAAAGTTTTCATTAGCCTCTAATACCCCAACTTCTTTCTGAGGTCAAGAATATTGTAGAGTTGAATTACCTAGGGAGTCCTTCACATGTTATGCCCTTTACTTGTCATGAAGAGGGGGAAAGAAAATACTTCTGTATCTACAGCTACAGGCAATGAATTTATTAAGTGTTTTAATTATCCAAAGATAAACAGATGGCTGCTGTTCAAGCCAAGCCAAGCAGTGATTACCCACATCTGTACACTGCCAATAAACTCTAATACATCCAGCAGTAATTGGCTGCCATTTCAGAGAAAGGCAAACTTGGTAAAACACTTTGTTTATCTTTGAGCCATTTTTATGGAAAAAAACAATGAAAACTCAAAAACTTTATCATATCAAACAGAGCAAAAGGGCATATGTTTGACCATGGCATGAAAATAAAATGTATCCTGAATATTTGTCAATCACAATACTGTACATTAACCATTACAACAATGTAATTGTCTTTTTCTCTGTCCTACTCCCCCACACCTTTGTGTGCCAACAAGCCTTTGCTCTTCTATTTGGAAAGCAAAGATATTATTTACTATAATGTTTGAAGGAACTACTAAATCCCCATCATCGAGTGTAGGATAAGAATCATGCTTTCCAGAGGATGCTGAGAACACTTGCCCCAACAAAGGTTGAATACGGTTCTCTAGTGTCTAAACATTCTTTTCTGAGCTTTCATGAACAATGTCAACATCTAAACTAGTTTGTTGTCCCTCCACATGAATGAACAGCAGCTTGGCCATCTGGATAGACACTTTGAAGGATTTTTATTGCCCAATTGGTTCCTTCCTATCCTCTTTAAGCAACCTGTGGACATTGGCATTCCCTATCTAGAAATGTAAATTAGTGCTTGCAATTTTGGCAGCTAACCAAAAATGTTGCATTTTGCATATTTAGCTTGAGATGATTCTGGCAACCAAGCCCGTTTCATTAGCCCAGTTACAAAGACATACATAAAGTCTGGATAAAACCATACAAATGCAATTCCCATTACTAATCTTAATGAGACCAATATGTTGTTCTAACATAGCACATTAGAGAACCTAGCTTAAATTTAATCTAGAACTTTAATAAACAATTCTATGAATATTTTTCAAATTTTACAAATGAAATATAATGAAACAAATTTAATTTTCGTGATTATCTAAACCATCTTTCTGATTTAGTGTCTGTGTGACCTTGCACAATTCAATTCTTTAACCCTCAGATTCCTCAGCTGTAAGATAAGGTCATATTAGATAGACTTTGGATGCTTACCAGCTGTTGACCTATTTTAGCATAATTCATTATATATTCAAAACACAAACTTGTGGCAAAGTGAATGTATGTATGTGTATATATATATATATAGATATGTATATATACAAATATATACATCTGTATGTATGTAGACTTCTTAATGTTATTAATTATTAATAAATAATGCCATGTTAAAAGCTAGTATGAAAAATCTGAACACTTACTCTAGTAATTTATGTACCAAAATTCACTTTATTTTCTCAGTGGATATTATTCAAATCTAACAGAAAATATGAAATTATTAATTAATTTTGCATTGTATAAGGACAGCTGTTATGACTTTGACTATATTTCTTATCAATATTGGAGAAGATTATTTCTAGGAAGGAAAATAAATTAATGAATTAATAAATGAATGGATAGATAAAGAAATAAAAAAATAAATTAAAGAATAAATATATACACAATATATACATACATACCTGCATATATTTGTATACATGTAAGTATATAAACATATATTGTATATAAAGAATAAAGCATATGCATAAACAGAAGTTTGTGGGTTTATACTTCCATTTACATAACATTTACAAATTGCTTTTTTTCACAACAAAACTGTAAGATAAGTAGTACAAGCATTATTAATTTCACTTTACAGAAGAGAATACTGAAGTTCCATGTGGTCAAATGACTTTCTTGTATTCAGGCAGCTATTCAGTGTCAGAACTCTTATTCAAATCTAGGCAACATAATTGCAAATGGAGTATTTTTTTCACTACATCTTGTTAAAAATCGAAAGCAACACATGCGGTACATACCTAATGGAGTTCAAAAAAGATTTATGAGATAATCGAGGAAGATTCATGAACTAGAAGACTGTGTGTGTTGAAGGACAAAGAGGATATGAATTCTATCTGGGTTAGCTACCAGCAACAAGAATTGAATAAGAGGTAGGGAGAGGAATCACGGATTTCAATGGCATCCGATTATTTTAATTAATTCTCAGGGTACAGCTGAGTGATATACATTCATGTCATTTTTTGATCTGTACACATAGAAGTTCATGTGGTACTTCGTTTTTTTAATTTTACTTGATTGCATAAGTTAAGTGTCAAGTAGCTTATCTGACAACTTAAGGTTTCTCAACTTATCCATTAGGTAAGAGTCATTGAAGTTTTTTGATCTAGAGAAAAACATGATGAAAATGATATTATATAAAATTAATCTGGCAAAGCATTACAAGATGGTTTGAGGGATAAAGAGATTAGAAGCAAAGAAATCAATGGTTAGCAAAATATTTCTCTATTCTAGGAGGAGTCATCAACAAAGTATGGACCAGAGGTGCTAGTAGACCCTGAAAAAGCATTTTCTCTCTTTCTATGAAGAGGAAAAGAAAGATATAAACATTTTTGATTTTAAACATGATATAATGAGATCTATTGTTGTCACTACAGATTAGAAATAAAATGGTTGCTAAGAGGGAGGCTTAAAAGTAAATATGTGCAGAATATGGCAAACAGTGGTTATAGAATTCTGATTACCTATAACACATTAATAAGCTGGGGATGTAACAAATGAAAAAAAAGATCCTCACTTTTCAAGTTCATATGCCAGGGAGGATTCTAGTGCCAATGACTGATATAAGGAAGTCAAATACTTGCAAAGTTTGTAGGAAAAGATGCTTACTTTAGGATCATGGATGCTGTTGACATGGAAGTTGACAAATGGAAATATTCAACAGGAAAGTGGGAATGTGGAAGTATATGGCTTCTTGATTCTATATTAACTCTTGCATGTATGAAATTTGTATCCCTTTCCCTTTGAAATAATTTTCCATTTAACTATATATATGCATATTTTCCTCCATTACAAAGTGAACTCTCTGAGAGCAGGTAGCATATATTTGCCTTTGTTTATATTTCCAAGACCCAGCTAAATGCCTTGCACATGGTGGGCATTTAATAAATTCTTGATTAGGGCAAAGCCAAGATGATGGAGAAGAATGATGGAACTGCTCTAGCTCTTCCCCCATAATCCATAAAATACCTGTAAAAATGACTCTAAATAAATTCTAGAACACCAGAAGGAATAAAATGATAGAGTGAAACAGATTTCTAGTCAAACATAGCCTAGAAGGAGACAAGAAATGTCTATTGCTCCTGGTTCAGAGTGGAGTGCAGCCCAACTCTGACTGCATGACAAGGAAAGGACTGGAGTAGGCTTCAGGGCACAGAACGATGGGGATCTACTGTGATTTCCAGATTTTGCAAGCCACAAACAACAAACACAGCTTCAAAGGTCAGCAGGAAAACTCTTTCACCTGGGTGAGTTGGGAAAATGTTCTAGGCCCAGCTTCAGTCCCAGGGCAACTGCAGCAACTACTGCAGCAGCATCCACTTTCACAGACCTGGGCCTAAAGACCCTGGGGGAATAGAGCAGCTTATCTTGGTTTCATTCCAGAGTAGTGGTCCTGGAGTGAGGAGGAGCACTGGTTTGACAGAACTGATGGCAGCTGTGGAGAGGGACTCCTACTCATAGTTCCAGGGAAGAAAAGAGTGCTTGTAGTTGCTCACAGACCAGAATGCAGGACAGGAAAGGAATAAACTCCTCTACCTTGACTGTGCCACCTTGGAGGAACTGAGAAATTATAGGTGCCTGGAGATACCTCAGAGAACATCTGCACAAAACCTCTGAAGCCTAGGGTAGTATATACCCTTAACTTGGGAAGGACTCTGGGAAAATGCCCAAAAAGAAGGGAAAAATAAGACTACAGAAGGTTACTTTCTTTGTGAAAGGAATTTTTTCCCATCCTTTCAGATGAGGAAGACCAAAGCATATCATCAGAGGATGACAGCAAGGTCAAGGCTTCTACATCCAAAGACTGAAAAAAAAATATGCGATGATCTCAGGCCATGGAAGAGTTCAAAAAGGATGTTGAAAATTAAGGAAGAGAGGTGGAAGAAAAATTGATAAGAGAAAAGAATGCAATGCAAGAAAATTATGAAAAACAAGTCAACAGCTTCCTAAAGTAGACCCAAAAAAATGCTGAAGAAAATTACACCTTTAAAAATAAACTAACCCAAATGGCAAAAGAGGTCCAAAAGGTCAATGATGAGAAGAATGCTTTAAAAAACAGAATTGGCCAAACAGAAAAGGAGGTTCAAAAGCTCACTGAAGAAAATAGTTCTTTAAATATTAGATTGAAGCTAATGACTTTATGAAAAAACAATATATATATATATGTGTGTGTGAATTTATACATGTATTAATTTGCGTATACATATATATTTATGTGTGTATACATATATATTATATATATTAGGTGTGTATAGGTAGGTAAGACATATATGTATAGATATATGTACATGGGTGTATGTATATCTACATACACATACATGTGCATTTATATACATACACCTATGCATACACATATTCATATATACATTCATATACACATGCATGCATATACGCACATATGTATGTGTGTGTATATAACTAATGTGTATATATATATTTATTTGTGTATATATTTATACATATATATATACATATATATATATATATATATAGCAGTAATAGAAGGAAGAAAAGACTGGAAGAGCAAGTGCATGGGGTGCATGCTGTCCTGGGGTGGGAGTGGGGAGAGATGGGGAGAAAATTTTGAATTCAAATTCCTATGAAAGTGAATGTGGAGAATTGAAAAATAAGTACATTATATATCAAATAAATAAACAAATGTTTGAATGAAAAGAATGAAAAAAATAAATAAATGAATAAACTCTTCCTTACTAAGTGACTGAGGATTACTTATATTTGAATGCATATAATAAAGTCTCAACTGATAACATTGTGAATTTATTTGGTAACATATGAATCTTTTCACATGAAAGAATTTTTATAAAGATAAAAAAGTGACAAATATGATTATTAGTGAGTATAACAACTCTTATTATCTAAATATTTCAAGGATCTTAATAACATTTTGCCCTTATACTATCCTAAAACTTCTGTTATCATTATTAGATTGTGGCTTAGATTGTTTCACTTTTAAAAGAATTTAACAGTGAATTTCTTGGTCAAATTTATAAAGCCTTGGTTAGTATCTATAAAACCTGAGTCAGAGAGCTCATCAAGTTTCTAATTAGCTTCATAACCTCTATAATTTTGGACAGTTAATTTAATTTTGAGAAAAACTCTGAAAGTGGCACAATTGACCTCATTATATTTTTTCCTCTATATGAATGTAATTACATTCCTTTTACATGGAATGAAAACACTATATTTTTATAGACTCTTCTTTCATTAATGCTGTGATTCTTCTGTAAATACATGACTTCTTTAAAAACTTTTTTGTTAAGTTTCATAAGGGGAGGGGCTAAACTCCACCTCATGAAGCTTTCCCTGAATTTCCCTTTAGTAATGTCACTTTTTTTTCCATTAAATTTCACACTGTACACTACTTTGCACCTTTCTTATTCACTTATCTTGGATTATTGCTATTCACATATTTATCTTAATCCGGTGATCCATCCACACTTTGAGTACTTTGACTCAGAATCTAGCTCTACAACTTGCTACTTATGTAACATTAGAAAAGTCATTTTTAAACAATGAGGGTCTCAGTTTCTTCATTAATAAAATTAAATGGTTTGACTGGATTATCTTTGTGGTCTGCTTCAGCTCCGTCTAAGCAATTCACTTGTTTTATATCCTTATTCCTTTTGGTAATAGATAATGTTGAATAATGTAATAGAATGTCAGTTACACTACAGAAATTGAAAGTAATCGGAGATCACAAGAATAACTCACTATGGAGCACTTGGCCTAGGATAAGGAAGATCTGGTTCAAACTAGAGCCTCAGGCATTTACTAGCCTATTGACTACTGGCAAGTTTCTTAACCTTTGTTTATTTCATTTTCTTCAACTGTAAAATGAGGATAATAATAGAACTTACTTAACAGGGATCTTTTGAAGATCAAATGAATATAATCTGTAAAAAGCACTCAGCACAATGTTGAGGACGTAGTATGCACTACGGAAACATTCATTACCTTCCTTTCTCATCCCTTGATTAACCTATAAATCTGAACATTTTCTCTCTTTTAAGTTGTGTGATTTACGTGCTATGTGAGAAATACACTGAAAAAACTGCTTTTAAAAAACTTAAAAAATCAATGCTGTAATCAAAATTTACAGTAATCTTAATCTACTATATAATGATGTTCATAAACTCATAATTACTAGGAATAGGCATTTAGTGGTTCCTCTGGACTAA
This sequence comes from Bettongia penicillata ogilbyi, assembly GCA_023548195.1. Classification (NCBI taxonomy): domain Eukaryota; kingdom Metazoa; phylum Chordata; class Mammalia; order Diprotodontia; family Potoroidae; genus Bettongia; species Bettongia penicillata. The sequence continues at coordinate 262,532 of JAJHZJ010000806.1, read as the reverse complement.
TCAGTGTTACAAAACTCATTTACATTTTGACACTTTGAAACATTGAGAAGTCCTTTAAATCACTTGTGTACATCTTCCTTCTACTCATGCAAATTCTGACTCTTAATCTTTTCACCTATGTCTTTCTGTAGTGCTCTATGCAGGATACACACAGACTACTTATAATATTTCTCTGATTCTTTTAGTGCCTTGGTGGAACCAGGAGAGATACTTCAACCATGGAGTTTATATTTCAGTCATGTGAGAAGAAAGATCCTTTGAATAAAACTTAAATGGATGGGAATCTCAAATAAAGGGGCTAATGACTCTTATTTTGAAATAATAAGAGTTAACTCTATAATAAGAGTTCATGTTTATAAAGTATATTGTGTTTTATGAACTGCTTTTCTCACACAGAATGCTTTAAAATGTATTATCCTGTAAATATTAAATATTATCTATATTGCACAAGTAAGCAAATAAGGTTCATAAAGGTTAAGCAACAGAGGTCACACTGGATATGAATTCAAGTCGTGTATTTCTGAGTTTAATATTGTTTCTCTGCATCTTCATACTGAACATAATAACAGGAATTAGGAGTCCTGGATTCTAGTATTACCTCTGTCAGAATTAGCAATGTGACTCTGGATAAGTGTCTATGGGCCTGGGTTTCCTTATTTTTCAAGTGAGGTAGTTGAATAAGATAATCTGTAGGATCCTTCCAACTATGAAAGACTATATTTGAATAATTCTAAATGATCTTGTTGATTAAAACAACTTCAAAATACAAAGAGATAGGTATCTTAAAATGGCTTAATTTTCTCTCTTGCTTTTTCCACTATGATATAAGGGAAATCAAATGAGATACCACTATTTTCATGACATATATATTGACACCATGTTAAGGGACCTGATTTGGCACTTAACTTTTCTCAATTCAAAGTATATGCAATTGTATTCAATTACTCATTATAAATATTTCAGCTATAAGTGAAACTTCCTAAAATGGTAAAGATCAACTCTGTTGTGCTTTTTGCTAATCAGAAGACAGGGCATATTTTCTACAGAACACATTATTTACATCTGTTCTAATCCTTTATTCAGACAAAATTTCTTTTGTTTGCTTTTACATTGAAGTGATTTGGTCCCTATCAAGAGGCTGTTCAGAATGTCTCAGGCAAGTCTAATGTCTGTTGCTGATAACTGATAACTGATGTTGGCTCCTGTGGAAATGCTAATTTGGTAGCAGTCACTGTCAATCAGGCCTCTTGGGTTATTTTTCTTACATTTCTTTCCTGATGTGATATGTGATGGCAGATGTAGTCTGTAGCTATAGTAATTGGTTTCAACTGAATAGGAAAAGGCTATGTTAACTTAGACCTAAGCTATCTGATTCAATTGAGGGTGGAGGACAGGTGAGGAGTGAGTGAGCATGGAAATAGTTCTAAGTGGAACAAATAGAACCTAACCTCTGAAAAACATGAAATTGTAGTAAGACGTTTAAGGTACATTTCTTATGGTCCTTTGAAAACTATTTTAATGTAGATAGACCGTGATACTGAGAAACAACAATTGGGTTTGAAGTAAGAAAATCTAGGTTCTTATGTTGAACTTGCTGCTTAATATGAGTGTGACCCATCCTCTAATATTCTGATGATCTAGGCTACACAAATAATTCATAAAAAGAGGAGGAAAATTCTCCTTTATTTTCATGCTAAGAAAGAATAATACCAAAGTTCAGATTTTTTTTCTTTTGGTTTCATGCTCTCAGTTTTGTATAGTCATCTGTATGATGGTAGTAGTATTTATGTCTTTTATAGGGAGAACCTATTTATGCTTCCTTCGAGGCTGCTCCCAGGATGATGGAGTCAAACTATAAGGAATCTTCATGTTCAAACTTGCCTGGTTCTTAATGGAACAGTAATATATGACAAGGATAGGCTACTAAGTCAATAAATCTAGAATTCTGTCAATTTGGGTCCCCATTTAATGGGTACAAATAGTTACTTAAAGAAAAGCAGAAATTTGTAAATGTGATAAACTGTAATGACTTCTTTAATCATGAATTTATTATTCTTGATAAATAAGGCAGGGACTTAACTCAACTGAAGCCTAACCTTGTTGAGCCTTTAAATGTTTAAGTGAATGGTAAAAATTATTGGTGTAAATAAGATTAAATGTATGTGGGAGAATGTTTTAGACGTTAAATTTTAAGCTATCCATGACTTCTGAAGTAAACAATTGCATACAAATAATGGAAGGATAGTAACCAATAATTATTAGATAATTATTATTAGGCTGAAATGGCCATATTATACAAATATTATTACACTTAAGACAAGTTGCTCAAATTACATATGTATATATACACATATACATACATATATATATATTTGTGTATATATATATACATACCTATATGTGTGTATACACATATATACATAAATGTGTGTACACATATGCATGTACATATATGTGAGTATTAAAGTAAAAGGTTATATTTTCAAGATTATAAAATCTAGAGTGTTCATTAAATTAAAAATCATTCTGTCAATCTGATTGAATTAATGGAAGTTTTGATACAATATTATTCTTTGCATATTAAGAACTGTATCCTATTGCTTCCCATTATCTATGACCCTATGAGAGTCAATGCCACCATCACTAATATGTTCATTCTTAGCCTTTGAAATTGTCCATGTGTTCCAATAAATCTCCCACTGAGAATACGCAAGGCCAGGTTAGATAAATCAAGGTAAATCAGATCAAATAAATGCTATGGTCCTATACTTTTCCTGTATCACCAGCTTGAGACTGTTTTTAAATATCATTTTCCCTTTTGATTTATTTAAAAAAAGACATTTGTACAAGTCACATTTTTCACAGAGTCACACAAACCAAATTTTCCCAGCTAAATTTACTGCTATACATGATAGGGAAGGGATGCAGGAAGAGAATTGCAGATATGACTTTTCACTATATGTACTGAGGGAATGGATTCTATCTGGCTATACAGCTAGATCATGATTCACATAAATAATACGTTCTGGGAAGTGGTCTCATGCATTAAAATTCAAACTATTTGGAATTAATTGTTTAAAATATTCTAATTGACTTTAGTGCAACAGAAATGAGCATTTAAATTTGAGTGATGAAACCTTTGAATGGGATTCATTATTTGTACTGTTGGACCCTAGTTACATCTAGATTATTTTTGTCGCTATACAGATCCCAGCATAGTAGTAAATAAAAACACATGCAAAAAATGTTTTTGATGAAGGTGCGTAACAGCACCAGTCTTTAACCTCATAACTATGACTTTTTTATTAGAAGTAAAGTTTAATATACTAAAAACTATTAAACTGAACTGAGGGACCGTTATAGCTCTTTCACCATTTAGAACTATGGTTATAACTTGTAGAGTAGCAAAATCAAATTGTTTAATAAAAAAAGAAGCCATATGTGTGCTAGTGATTCACTCAGCCCTTTTCTTCATCCCTAAAGACAGGGTGTTTTGTCTTTGGAGAGAGATGATATAGTTTCAAATTCTTCCTCTAAACCATTCTCTGTGAATAACCTTGAAAAAATAATTTAATTTCCATTATCTGAGGTTCCTCATCTATAAACTGAGGAGAGTGGATTGAAAGGCCTCTGTGGTCTATTCTACCTTCAAAGATGATCTTATGATCCTTAAGTCTACAGAGAAAGCATGCCCCACTGTTACTTATCCAGCAAGGGAATTTAATCAAGCCAATATATGAATTGTCCACCAGGTGGTAGTGTACCAGAGCAACCAACCCAGACTTTGTCACTTCCTTGGCTTGATCTGCAAGATAGAGATTTCTTGTAGAAATCTCAATGTCTCCATCAGAGATGAGTCAGCCTGTAAATGCTTAGACTGCTTTCCTACCTCCAAACTCACATGGATGCTCCTAAGGTAGCTTTAAGAAATCTTTCCTTATCTGAATTTAATCCACTAGATTGATGAATACTTCTCAAAATATTGGAACATAAAAATAGTTTTCTATATCAGACTCAAAATCCATACTCTAAACTGGGCTCTATTCTATCATTTCACATATTACTGCATTCATAGCATACTGATTTAGTACAGTATCATTATATCTTTTATTGTACATGGAAGTAAATGAAATTTCATTGTGTATAGAATACATCTGGAAAATAACATACCAAATACTTCTATATGGAGAGAGTCATCTACTAATCATCCCACTGCTCATTTCCTGTTTCTCTTTCCAGAGCCTTCATAGATTTATTTTTTTACATATAGGAGAAAGTCCAACACCCATCCACCTGCAGGTCTTGAAAGGAAATATTTGAAACACGTACATATTCAAAACCAGGGAGTCATGGGCTAAAAAAGAAAACAACTCTTGAAAATAAACAAGCCAAATGAGATTCATAGCGATTGGCATTATGGGTGTTTCTGAACCTCTTTTTTAAATATGACTTCCTCCTGCCCATCAGACTCTGCTCCAGCATCAATATCTCTTTCAGCTCTGATAGCTTCCCTCCAGCAGTCTTCAAGGTGCCTGCTGGCACAAGGGAATCTTGGTAGCTGATATACCTCAGTTACATCTGACATTTTAATGGTGCTAGTTACTCATCATTTAGTTCCTGTTCACACTATCTATTCCCTTCTCTTAAAAATTCAAATGTTATTATCAAGAGAATGAAGAGAGTAAACCAAAAGAAAATGCTGCAATGAGCAGATAGCAATTTATCCTACCATGTTACTTCTGCTTCCAATGAAATCAAGAGACTCATACAGATCTTATATATGGGTAATCATTCTCTGGGACCAGGATCATCAGAAGGTTTTCACCCCTCAAAAATAGATGACTCATTTCCTTACCCCCCAAATTAAATGGAGCAAAGGCCACACAGGAATTCTTGGATTCCCATGAATGTGGTTCTCTGATACTTCATTGCTAAATTTGACCAGGAACTATAGCCTGAGTCAATCATTTATAAAGACTAGAAAACAAACCGAAAAGGCTTCAAGTATAGGCCCAGTAAGAGACCACCCATTGCTAAATTCAGGGAATTTAACACTACGCTGATGACAGAGATAAAAATTGGGGGCCAGAGAAACATCCAAAGCTTTTTATCACTCTTTTTAATTTTTTTTAATTTTAAAATTAAATTCAAAATAAGAAAAGAAAAAGGAAACAACTTAAATACTAAAACTAATATAATATGAAATAAGTGCACAAAAAAATGAGAGATGATTCAAAATATATAACAAAAAATTCCATTTGAAGAAAGTCTATATACACAGACATACAGACACACACACATTTATACATGAACATACATACCTATATGACTATGTATGATATGTATGCATGTGCACATACATATATACACATATGCATACATATAGAGTCTTAGGGCAGCTAAGTGGTGCAGTGGATAGAGCACCAGTGCAGGAGTCAGGAGGATCTGAGTTCAAATGTCACCTCAGACTCTTGACACTCACTAGCTGTGTGACCTTGGGCATGTCACTTAACCCTAGTTGCCTCATCCTGGGGGTCATCTCCAGTCATCCTGATGAATATCTGGTCACTGGATTCAGTTGACTGTGGAGAAGAAGTGAGGTTGGTGACCTGTGCAGCCCTCCCTCACTTATAACAAAGTCAAGTGCAAGCCATGTCATAATTTTTCTAATGACATAGTCTTGTGAGGCAATGAAAGATGAACACACATACATATGGAGTCATATAAACACAAATATACATATATATATATATATATACACACACATATATAAACATATTCCTATACATACATACACATATACTTAGATATTGATAATCATACACATACACATACATATATATTCAAATGTATCTATGTAAGACCATACTATACTTATTTCTCCTTCATGTCCTTTAGCGTGGATAACCTTGGAAAAATCTAAGTCTTTTCACATATTTTCAAGTCCATCAACTTGTCATTTCCTGCACCACAGCAATATTCCTACCTTATACTATCTAGTTGCCTTAAATAGTCCAAAATAATATTGTTAAATATGACTGACAGTGTAGTTTTAGTATTTTCTCTTTTGAGTAAATCTATTGCAACCTTAACTTTATCCAAGATCATGATTACTGCTCCTGATTCTTTTTCCCTTACAAATCCTGCTCCTGATCATTATTTTATGTTTGTATGTATTTGATTTTCTATCCTTCCTTAATCCTCTACTTTACTTTTAACCTCTGTCTTACCCTTCAATTACTTCACCTACCTTTACCCCCATGGATCCCTCCCTTATCCATCCATTCTCATTAATGTAAATACCATTCTATACCCACTTTTTAACCTGTTCCCTCTAAAGATCCCTCCCTTATTCTCTCCTTCCTCCTTCTCCCTTTAACATTTCATTTTTATGAATTTAGACTTATATACTCTTCTAGATATGTATTTATTGTTCCCTCTTGAACCCATTCCCAATGAAAGTGAGTTTCCAGAACTATCAACTCTCCTTGCCCACGTAATTCCTCTGTGTCAGTTCTTCTTCTTAGACCTCACTTACATAAGATGATTACTATTTTAGCTTTTCCTAAACAGTTTTACTTTTTCAAATCTTATCATACTGAGGTCTATCTCAATCTTTCTTACCACCTACTCAATTCCCAATAACAATCTCAGACATATATTTTGCATTTCAAATATATATATATATACACACATACATACATGTATATATGTGTATATATATATACATGCATACAGATATATCTTTGTGATTAACCTTTGATTTGTGCTTTATATTTCTCTTGGCTCTTGTATGTCAGATCTAATATTAAGTTCAAGGTTTTTTCATTTTGTTTTGTTTTTTAAACAATATGCTGAAAGTCTGACAATTCATTGAATATCCATTTTTTTTTTTTTTTTTGTCATTCAAGACTATGCTTAGCTTTGCTGGATGTGATATTGTTGGCAGGAACCACAGTTTGTTTGCTTTTTTTTTTTCTCTTCAGTGTGTAGCATTCCAAGACATTTGGTCTTTAGTGCCACCATGGCTAGGTCTTGTGTGGTTCTAATTCTACCTCCACCATATTTGTATTGTTTTTTGTTTTGCCTTTTTCTTGTTGCTCATAATATTTTGTCCTTGAGCTTGGTATTTCAGAATTTGATTTATTTTCCTGTGAATTTTCCTTGTGATATTTCTTTCAGGTGATGATTGGTGAGTTTATTTTTCTATTTCTACTTTCCCCTCTTGTTGTAATACTTCAAGAAAATTTTCTTTACTTACATCTTGTATAATTGTATCAAAAATATATTTTATCATAACTTTTAGGTAGTCTGATTATTCTCATGTTTTCTGCTCTTGATATCTTCTCCATATCAGTTGTTTTGCTCATGAGATATTTCAAATTCTCTTCTGTTGTTTTCATTCTTTGTATTTTATTTTATCATTTCTTGATCTCTTGTAACTTCATTGACTTCCCCTTGCTCAATTCACATTTTCAAGGAATAATTTTCTTCCTTAATATTCTGGCTCTACTTTTCAAGTTGATTGTTTTATTAATCTTCTTGTTTTTCTTGGATTGTTCTTATTTATTCTTTTGATGTTTTCTCAATTTCATTTATTTTTTAAAGTCCTTTTAAAGTTATTCTACAAGTTTTTCTTGTGCAGGTGACCATTTGACATTGCAATTTGGGATAGAAGAGGGTTTCCTTGCTTTAATATCGTCCTCTGAAAATGAACTCCAGTCTTCTCTATTCCCATAGTAATTCTCTCTGTTTGTACTCATTCTTCTTTTCCTTTTCATTTTTTTTTAATTTGTAGCAGCTTAGTTTTTGCAATTATCTCTAGCTCTGTGATATGGGAGATGGTGCCTTTGGCCTCAGATGCTTCATCAGTTCTCCCTTCCTGCCTGAAAGAGCTCCAGTGCCCATAGACAGAGGCATCCCTGCTCCACTGCTTCTTCGCTCACTAGACATGTGCTGGTTCTTTCTCACCCCCATGCCCAGCTTCATCTCCATCATATAGCTGCATCTGGCGTTACTTGTCACCAGACATTCTCTCAATTTTCCTTGGAGGAGACACTCAATTCGCCTCACTATCCTGAGTTCTCCTGGTTAAGGGAGATAACCTCCCAACCTGGCTCACCCAGGGATTCCCTGGAGGTGTTTACTTTTCACAGGGACCAAATCTCATCCGGGGATTTTTCTTTAGATCTTCTCCAGTTGTCCCAGGAGGAATTATTTTTACTGGTCAATTTGGCACTCATGTGCTGTTATTATCTTGTTTGTGGGGGAAATCTGGAGAGCTGGGAAGTTTCTGACCTTTTCTGCCATCTTTCCAGAATCCTCTCTTCCAAAGCTCATTTGTCAAATCCCAGAGGAGCTCTGCTGTGCTTTAGTGGAGAGAGTAGCCACGTTGATGAAATCATATACACTTGAAGTATTTTGGTAAGTAGTGAATTTTTTAAGTAATGACATATTAAGGGCATAAAGAAGCATATTCCACATTTCTATAGCATTTAGACTTTGGGTATATAAAGGTCTAAATTAAGTGCTTCAATAATTTTAATTTTACTTAAATGAAGTTAAACAGACTGAGTAGCCCAATTGTTATCTCATCTGTATATTTATGATCTGGTTGCCATGGCAATCTGGTAAATTTTGAGTTCAGGAAAGGTAGATTATATTTGGCTAAAATTTTCTAAAACAAGAACACAAAATGAGTACCTGACCTCAATGGTTTTTCTATAGGTATTTACTAGAAACTATGGCTTGAAAAAACTTTGTTTTAGAGGGTTATATTTCAGATATATCACAAGTCTCACAAAACCTGGTGGCCCTTAACATTTGACAATCAATTTCTGCAATATGTTTTATAAATATTATTTAAAATTTATTCAACAATTTTTCATGAAAGTCTTTATTGGTATATAGAGCTCACCATACTATCTGCTCCACACATAGTAAGATATTTAAGACATGTCCTATCTTTCCATTAATCTCACCAATCTGTTAAAGATTTGCTAGCTATAGAAAGTAGTTAACCCTATGATAAAGGTAGAGAAGGTGGCATGGGTAGGAACTATGTATACTGTTAGGTTGTTCTGAAAGCAGGCCCTAAGATACCATGGAATCCTCAGCAGTTGGGAGCTGCTTAGGTTTAGAATGAATCGCAACTGTTCTTGAATCAGGGCATGAGCTCCAGATGTCTATATGAGTGTTCACAGCCTTACCTAACTTGTCCTCTGAGGGCAGCAAGAGATCTAGGAATAACTGCTTCTTTCAACAGGAATAGGAAGAAGCCAAGCCCTGGCATGATGGATCAGTTTTCTTTAGAAATGTCTGATCCATTTTGTGTGGTAGTTCCCAACTTCACTATAATACACCAACCAAATGAACCTTTGACCAACAACACCTGACCTCAGCAAAAGGAGGGCAGGATCTACCAGAGATAGTGAAACACAGTTCAGGCAAAACTTTTTATCAGCATAGAGTAGGTGTATAGTAGTAGCGATTGCCGCAGCACAGGAGATAACAGATAACTGTGGAAAAAGTCATCAGGCAAAGATGCATGGTCTCATAACAGTGGCTTGAGCACCAGGTAAAGATTTGGTTCCTATTGAGACTATCTAGCAGTAAAGCCCAAATGCAGAGTGCCAGTGGTACAGAACATTATGGTAGTTTCCAGCGACAGTGGAAGCCCAATTATAGAAGAGTGGTAAACAGTAAAAAGATAGGCTTTGCTTCCTAACTTTACTTACTCTAAGGCAAAACTGATGGATCCCTCCACTTTCTTGCCAATGCAATCAACTACCTTATAGGACTAAGGGTACCATTATTGATAGGGAGTCCTTTCTATGATAACCAGGGGGAGTTAACAGTCTTTAACTAACCTCCTTAGAAGAAGGAGACAGTCTCTCTTAGTCCTTCTCATAGGATGAAGTTTGTTTTGCACTCTTTTTTTGGTTGTTTTGTTCTGTTTTCCCACTGTACCACTCATGAGGACTCCATGGATGTTTAGGTCCTAGGTGGTGGAATAGGGTAGTTCTTTCTTCATATGACGACTGATAACCATGCAGAAAATGTCACTATCTTTGCAGTAGCCCTAATTTTCCTGGTGTTCTTCCTGCTTATAGTCACCTTTTTATATGCAGAGATCAACTATGCCCATGTCCTCCTTCAAAGAGTACATCCCACAATTTACTGGGGAAGTATTCCTTTAGATTTCTTGATTGTCTGTTTTTCATCCAACCCTTTATGTTTGACTTACTCTCTTTTCCAATCATGCATTTCTTGAAATACTTTCTTAAGTTGCTTTCTATAGCCAGTTTTTCATGTAAGTATAATATAATGTCTTAGTGGGTTATGTCCTTTTGTAATGTCATAGGAGAAATGCATTTTTTTACAATAAATTTCATCTTCAAATTCCTTAAATAATAGTTGACTATATAAAAATATTTAGCTTTTCAAATTTTATTTCATTGTATGGAAACAATTCAGCCTTTGCATATGAACATGATAAAATTCCTTTGGCATTGAAAAGAAAAAAACAAACTACATAAAACACAGGAAGTATTTTCCTTTCTCTACTCCAAAAATTCACATTTACTTGGAACAAGAGAAAGAAGAGGAGAATGAACATTTATGAAATTCCTGCTTTGTGTCAGGCACTGTGTTAAGTGCTTTGCAAATATTATATTAATTAATCCTCACAATAATCCTGTGAGGTAGGAGTTGTTACTTGTCATTTGAGGAAACTGAGCACAGGATCACACAGCTAATGAGTCTGAGACCTACATTTGAACTCAGGTCTTACTGACTTCTGACCCAGTGACCTGTCAAACTGCCTCTTAGGAGTCAAAATTTCCACGTACCTATTTCAAAATACTCAGTGACTCTCCATGGCTTGAGTAAAATTCAAAATGTTTATTCCAGCATTCAAAGCCTTCACTATTTCCTTTGTAAAGTCTCTTTTTCCAGTCAAATTAAACCTCTTATCATTATTTAAATATATTCTTATCTTCCTTACCTCTATAACATAATTTATGCTACATGCCTTTTCCCCTCTCTCTGTTTCATTCTGTCAAAACCCTCAGCACCTTTATTGGCCCAGATCAAATATCACTTTTTTTCCCTTGATCCAACAATCTATTTGGGTTTATCACTTAATCAGAAGTGATCTTTCTTTTCTTCAAACTCCCTCAGACCAAGCTTGTACTTGTCTTATAGCCTTTATGACATTTTTTATTACAACTTTTGGAGTTCACTTATTATGTCATTAACTATTTTGTAAACTGATACAATTCTTTCTGATCTTTGAAATGATGATTAGCAGGTGTATATATTAGCAGTGAATATTTTTAAATAAATACTAAATCAACAAATAAATGGATGCTTTTCAAAACTTACTGATAATTAGTTAACTTGTGTTTGTAATGTGTGGTACTTTAAACAAATCTAGAAATACTAATGGCATAGGAGAAAATAAGTTAGACTGGAAGCTAGGAAAACCTTAGTTTCCATCCTGACTCAGAAACATATTAGTTATGTGAACCTGGGCAAATCAATTAACCTTTCTAAGTATCACCTTCTTTAAATGTTAAATGATGATGACAATAACAACTATTCAAAGAGTTATTGTGAAAAGCAACAAAGGTAAAACATGTGAAGCATATGTGGGACTTCTCACCAATACTAAAACTATCATCTTCATATGGTTATATTTGAAATACATTTAATATATGCAAAAATACTTGTATATTAAAATAACATGAAAATAAAGGCTTCATAAAAAGGAAATGGAAATAAGTACCACTACTGTTGATGAAAAATGGGCTAAAATACGACTAAATTTCATTCTTAAAAAGGCAGTTTATGAGGATATATGTAAAGTCATGAGTACTCTTCCCTGTGTTCAGCTGAACAGTGTGTCTAAGTGTTCTTCATAAGAATGTAAAATTAATTTGTCCTCAGGGGTTGTAGTGATTCAACTCACGCATTATTGTACAAGATGATTGTAATTTGGTTAAAACCATGAATGTCTGATAACCTCAGAGGACTGCCATACATATTGACCTATGTGTATGTCAATTACTTTATCCCATGGAACTTTAACTGGATGAAGAAGCAATGATGGGTCTTTAATATCATTTCTGGAAGTCTTGCATTTAGAGTGATTCTGAAAATAAATTACATTTCTCATCTGAAACACTAATCTGCTCTGGCTACATGAAGTTTTTTTTTTCTTCTATAATTCTGCCTTCAAGATAAAATTTCAGACTTCTGAAAATGATTTACAATTTCTAGGCCTGGGTAGGAAAACCTCAAATATAATTTGAACCAAAGAAATTACTTCCCTTAAGATATTCTAAAATCTCCTCATGGTAAGGAAAATGTCTGTCATTTAAGCACTGATTATCTATGTAGTATGTCAAGTATTTGGACTGGCACTGACTAACCTGTTAGAATGTGATGAAGTTAGAGGCATTGAGATGGAAAAGGCCATGAATTGGGATATCAAACCTAGGTTTTAATTCTGGAATTGTGTATCAATAAGCACCCCAACATACAGGGGGGCCTGTTACCACAAGTTCTTTGATCTGCTTCTCTAAAAAGAAAACTTTTGGAGACAGACTTTTGAGAGGTTAACAATCACTTTAAACAAGCACAGGTATCAGGGAAAATCAAAATTTCAGAGAAACTAAAACTCAACAGATAGGAGTTCCAAATTGCCTGACCATTAACATACATACATCTTTACCAGAGAGGGAAACACCGAAATCTGGATTTTCAAAGCCAGGTTGCTGCATAGTGTCTTCCAAGGCTCTCATCTGGCAAGGAAACCTTCTTCCAAAAAGTAAACCTCAAAGTAAACCCTTACCATCAGAGTATTTATACACTTTTCAGAACCAGAGGGCATGACCCCCTGACCCAGTGCCTCAATAGAAAAAACAAAAGGTACTTGGGACCCCCTACAAATCAAGCTTCCATCAATGGGCAGGCCCATCAATGGATGGGGAAGATCTTCTTTATTCACATTCAAATAGAGGCATTAAACTTCTTGATTACATTAAAACAAAAACAACAAAAGATTCTACTTTGCTTCTCCTCACAGATTGTCACATGCCAGTAGTGTTAAATATAGTTTAAATAGTTGCATTAACATTCTAGATTTAGATTTCATCCTCTGCTAAATTAGGATTTAGAGTAAATGATTTCTAAGGTACATCTCAGCAGCAACATTATCTATTACAAATTTACATCATGGATCCAGTCAACATAGGTGACTTGTATTTCTTTTTGCTAACATATTTTTACCAGTCCTGGACCTAGGGCACATCACTCTAACTTGAAGCTATAGAATTATGATATTTCCTCTCAGAGTAGACACAATTTTTGTTTGGGTAGGCATAGGAAGCACGCATATAATTTGTATTGGTATGGGGAGATCCAACTAGTTTCTTCATCAAAAATAAAAAAGAAATGGCACAAAGGGATTAAGGAATAACTTAATGAATCAAAAAGCATTTATTAAGCATCTGCTATGTGCCAGGGACTGTGCTAAGTGCTGAGGATACAAATAAAAAGAATGGAACAACCCATATTATTCACCATCTCTCCTTCTGGATTTAGTGCCAGAAGGGACCTCAGAGGCCATCAAGTTCAAAGTCCTTACATAGGGAGAAGGAAATGAAGAACTGTGGTTTTAGATTATCTATGGGATAAACACTTATGGTCACATAGGTAATGAGTCTTAGAAATGGGATTTTAAACCCAGAATATTAGACTAGAAAGAGTCAAAGTCCTGTCTTCTGTACCTTACAGCCTCCCTATAACTAGAGTGAATGGTGAAGAGAATACAAAGATATAGGTAGAGGAATGTTGAAGAAAGAGGGGAAAGCTTTATTTAGACACACACATGTGTGTGAGAGCATGTGTATACATATATATGTTGATATGCATACATATATGTATGTATACATGCACACATATATAATGTGTGTACATATGCATGTATAAATATTTGTGTGTAAGTATATTCAAAGAATAAGAAGGAAGAAAGAATATTAGAAGAGGGAAGATGATCATGTGAGTAAGTCAAGAGAAGATAGGTAGACAATTTGAATCAATCAATCAATCAATCTTGCTCTATTACAGTCTGTTCCAGACCTTATTCGGGAGTACTTCTAGAACTGACACAAAACAGCAAAATCTCTCTCATTCACTCACCCAGGATGTACCTGGGCCAACAACGAACTTTTCCAAAAATGCCCTCTTACCACTTTATCCTATTGAATGACCATCCCATTCAAGATTTTTTTTTAAAATTAATTTATTTGTTTTCAGTTTTCTACAATCACTTTCATATATTTTTGGTTTTCTTTCCCTCCCTGCCCCTCTAAAACCCCTTCCTCCCCACTCCCTCCCTAAGATGGCATACAGTCTTATAAAGGTTCTGCACATACATTCTTATTAAATACATTTTCACTTTAATCATGTTATATAGAAGAATTAAAGTGAATGGAAGAAATCATAAAAAAAATAATAACATGAGAGAAAATAGTCTGCTTCATTCTGTGATCCAGTTCCATAGATCTTTCTCTGGATGTGGAAGGCATTTTGCCTCAAGAGTCTTTTGGGAATTTTTTAAGTCATTGCATTACTGTGAAGGGTTAAGTCTACCAGAAAAATTCCTTGCACACTGTGGTTGTTACTGTATACAAATCTCTCCTGGTTCTGCTCCTTTCACTCAGCATCACTTCATATAAATGCTTCCAGGCCTTTCTGAAGTCTTCCTGTACATCATTTCTTATAGCACATTAGTATTCCATTGCATTCATATACCACAACTTGTTCAATATTCCCCAGTTGATATGCATTCCCTTGAATTCCAATTTTTGGCCCCCACAAAGAGATCTGCTGTACTTCATAATGTCCTCTATCTTGTTTGGTTAAAAATTTTTCCATTATCCACAAATTTGAAAAATATACTATTCTTTCCTCCCCTAATTTGTTTATTGTAGCAATCTTTATACTTAAATCATGTGCTCATTTGGGCTTTATTTTTGTGTATGGTGTCAGGAATTGGTCTATGCCTGGTTTCCACCACACTGTTGTCTAGTTTTCCCAGCAGTTTTTGTCAAATACTGAATTATTGTCCCAGGAGGGTTTAGGAAACAATAGATTGTTATACTCATTGACTATTGTGTCATGAGTGTCTAACCTATTTCTCTGGCCTATCCCTCTATTTCTTAGCCAGTACCAAGTGGTTTTGATGATTTCTGCTTTATAACACAATCTGAGATCTGGTAGGGCTAGGACACATTCCCTAGCATTTCTTTTCATTAATTTCCTCCATATTTTTGACCTTCTGTTCTTCCAGAGGAATTTTGATGCAATTTTTCTAGCTCTGGAAAATAATTATCTGGTAGTTTTATTGGTATGGCACTGAATAAGTAAATCTTTTTTTTTTTGTCATTTTTATTACATTAGCGTGGCCTACTCACCAGGAATTGATGTTTTTCCCCTTACTTAGATCTGACTTTATTTGTATGAAAAATGTTTTGTAATTGTGTTCATACAGTCCCTGGGTATGTTTTGGCAAGTAGACTCCCAGATATTTTATAGTGTCTACCATAGCTTTAAATGAGATTTCTCTTTCTATCTCTTGCTGTTGGACTTTGTTAGTAATATACAGAAATGCAGATGATTTACATGAATTTATTTTGTGACCTGCAACTTTGCCAAAGTTATTTATTATTTCAAGGAGTTTTTTACTCAATTCTCTGGGATTCTTTAAGTATATCATCATACCATCTACAAAGACTGAAAATTTAGTTTCTTCTTTTTCTATTCTAATTCCTTCAATTTCATTTTCTTCCCTTATTGCTGCAGCTAACATAACTAGTACCATGTTGAATAACAGTGGTGATAATGGACATGTTTATTTCACCACTGATCTTATTGGAAATGTATCTATCTTAGCCCAATTGCATATAATGCTTGCTGAAGGTTTTAGGTAGATTATTATTATTTTATGGAAAGTTCCCTTTATTCCTATGTTCTCCAGTGTTTTTAATAGGAATGGGTGTTGTACTTTATCAAAAGCTTTTTCTGCATCTATTGAGATAATCATGTAGTTTCTGTTAGTTTTGTTGTTGATATGATCGATAACGCAAATAATTTTCCTAATTTTGAACCAGCCTTGCATTCCTGGTACGAATCCTTCCTGATCTTAATGTATTATTCATTGTCATGATAAGTTGCTGTATTCTTTTTGCTAATATCTTATTCAAAATTTATGTATATATATATATATATATGTATATATATATATATTCATTAGAAAAATTGGTTCATAATTTTCTTTTTCTGTTTTCACTCTTCCTGGTTTGGGTAACGTAGCCATATTTGTATCATAAAAAGAATTTAGTAGGAATCCTTCTTCAGTAATTTTCCCAAATAGTCTATATAGTGTTGGAATAAATTGTTGTTTAAATGTTTGTTGGAATCCACTTGTAAATCCTTTTGACCCTGGAGATATTTTCCCAGGGAATTCATTCATGGCTTGCTCAATTTCTTTTTCTGAGATGTGATTAATTAAATATCCAACTTACCCTTCTGTTAATCTGGGCAATTTATATGTTTTTAAAAAATATTCATCCATCTCATTTAGATTGTGTATCACCAAGGCAAAATTCACAACACTGATGGTGACTATGAATATGCCAGAGTGGTTCTTAATCTTAAAATATAAAAACTCTCCATATAGAAGGCAAAAGAAAAACATTTATTTAAACACCAGAAAGTCAAATCCAGGACCAGAAAGCAAAATCTGTCATGGTGACCGAGAAGTTAATAAACATGATCACATCAGAGGGGAAAGCCATTCTCAAACCTCCCCTCTCTCAGAGAGATCCTTCTCTCCATCAATTGCCACAATGTGTCAGTTGGCCTGTGTTCTTTCCCCTATGACGTGACTCCACTCACTCACATCCTCCCGGGTTCTGCTCCACCCTTCCTGTCCTGCCTCTGGAGCAAGCTTCTCCCACCACATGTGACCCAAGCTTCCAGGGGATTTAAATAGATCATATGGGCCTATTAATTAATGAGAAAGATCTTTCCATTTAAATTACTATTACAGATTGTCAAATTTATGAGTATACAGTTGGGAAATGTAATTTCTAATTATCGTTTTAATATCTTCCTCTCTGGAGGTGAGTTCATCCTTTTCATTTTTGATATTGGTAATTTGATTTTTGCTCTTTCTTTTAAATCAAATTGACCAAAGGTTTATCATTTTATTGTTTTTTTTCACATTATCAACTATTAATTTTATGTATTAGTTCAATAATTTTCTTAATTTTAATTTTATTAATCTCTCCTTTGGTTTTCAGTATTTCTAATTTGGTATTTACTTGGAGATTTTCAATTTGTTCTTTTTCTAGCTTATTAAGGTGCATGCCCAATTCACTGCTTTCCTCTTTCTTTATATTATTCAAGTAGATGTTCAGTGATGAAAACTCCTAAAAACTGCTTTTGCAGCATCCTGTAAGTTTTGCTACATCCCACCCATGATTAACCCTCAACTTGAGGGAACCTAGAATATTTGTTCCTTTTCACCCTTGTGCTTACTTCCTTTTCTCAACAGTGGTGTGTCTTTCTTTTTTTGCTTCAGCTTCAATTCCCATTGCTTAAAAAAGGCAAGCTATTTTCAGTATTCTGAAAGGACTACATTGTATATGGATTCTGAGCTCACCAGAACTGGAAAGTATTAACTAGTTGGTCCAGTTTTCAGCAAAGGAATTAATTTCTAGATATTCCATAATAGTTCTATGGCACAATTCAAATAATTTGTATGAGAAAAAAATAGCTATATTTTCTGGACTTCTCCTTAAAGTTACATTTCTCCTGGAAAAAAGATCAGAAAAGCAGTAAGATAACCCCCCCCCACACACATACAGACATATAAACAAATATATATATATATATATATATATATACATATATTTATGAGTATGTATGTACTTGTGCATATATGTTGTACACATAAAGTATTTTCATGTCTCTTTGTATATCAATGAGACTGTGTATAAAACAGTTCAAAAAGCCCAAAATTCTAAATTTGTGTTAACAACTTTATTATTTGAAGACATTTTTAAACTATCTGACAATATAGTAAGTGATGATGAATGAATACTAGGGTGAAAACACTTTAATTGTAATCTTATACATTACATTTTCTGGAAATGCCCATCTTACTACTGTAGCATCTTCAAAATTCTTAACAAATAAATATTTTCATCTTTGCTCTGAAACTGCCCATAATGAGAAAAGAGAGCTCATGCTACAAGCTACTAATGAGTATGTCTCTAGTCAGCTGACACAAGTTATGCCTAATAATATAAGTTTTATTAATAAATATTTAAATGTATTAGTGATACTGTGTGAATTATTGGTGAAAGAAGACTGTTGGTACACATTCTTTGAAAAAGTGTTTTGGGTTATTCAGAATTAAATTGTCCATGGTGATGGGTATACTCAGTAACTAAGTTTTTCTCTATTTTTCTAAATTTCACAATATACATATACATATATATATATAACATTCTTCTCAATCCCCTTAATTGATATTTTATTACTAATTTCCAAGAAGAGAATCATTAAGTTGTTGATATATCTTCAATCTTTCTGAATTTCAGCATCATGCCTCAGGTGCAGTCTCAACCTGTAACTCCTCTATGTGCCTGGGATCTCCTCATCATAGGACATACTTCTACTATGTTAGCTCCTTTCACCCATCGATAAATTTCTCCTCTCTCCTTCCTTTAGAAGAGAGGTCTAACTGGTAGACCTTCATTCCCCTTCTCACTATACTTGTTAATTTCTAGCTCCTTTACATCAGAGAATGCCATTTTGTCTTTTTTCTGAGTTACATTAATTTGTACACAAAGCATTTTGGATTAATACTGGTACATAATAAGTCCGCAATAATTGCTTGTTACTTTGCAGTATCTTATGATCTATCCGTACTGAATTCATTTGTTGAGCCAGGTGCATCATACTTATTAACATAAACTTGAATGAGGAATGATTAATACACTCTTACCAAATAAGGTAATTTAAAGAATTTGCATTAAAATATATGAAAGTGTGTGTGTGTGTGTGTGTGTGTGTGTGTAACTTCTGAAAAGCAAAAATTTCCATGTAATTAATCAATCTATTATTCTCCCTAATAATCAATAAATGAATGGCCAATGGTTTTTCTTAGTAACCAAGGATGTTAAGGGAAGCTCTGAAATACCTTAAATCAGTTGTGCATATTTTCACACAGAAATACCCTGGCAAACAGAACTTAATCCTAATTGGTGACCATATAATGAAAATGTAAATTATCAGGCTTTAGTTCCTCCTGTTGAAAATGTGATGTAATCATTAGACTAAGGAATTTCATGTCATGGGTGTAAGGAAAGCCATTTTCCATCTGGAATTTTTCTGACTAGTTTTCTCCTTCATGATTTGGGTACTCTTAAACTCTAATGAAAGTGATCAAGGAAGCATAAAAATATAAACAGGAAAGGTAATTCATAAATGATTCAGTGTCATTAAGTGTTTTATAATCTTATATGGGAGGATGATACTTGTAACACCTGAGAACCTTATTATTATTAGGTCACTTAGAAGCAATATACATAGAGGACATGAGTGTGAGTTGAGTATAATGGGATGATATATAAAGAAATAAAATAAGGGGGCACAGAAGAGTAATGCACTGGAAGAAGAATGAAGGGAGAAATAGAATGGGGTGAAATTCTCAAGTAAAAGAGGCATGAAAGAACTTTTACAGAGGAGGGAGAAATGGAGGACTTGGGTAGATTGGAGCCTTACTCTCATAAGAACTGTGTCAAAGAGGGAATATCATGCATATTCATTTGGATATAGAAATATATCTTGCCCTATATGAAAGTAGACAAAAAGGGGGTAAAAGAAAAGAGATGAAACTGACAGAAGGAAGGATGGATTGGGAGAAGTGGTGGTTATAAACCAAGGCACATTTGAGAATGGAGAGGGTGAAAGGATAGACAGAATAATATAAATGGGAATAAAACTGGACAGAAGAAATATAGTCTGTAATCATAATTGTAATATATATGCATATATACATATATATATTTCAACTTTTTCTGATAAAGGTCACATTTTTGAAATATAAAAGAATTGAGTCAAATAAGAATACAACCAAATCCCCTATTGATAAATGGTAAAAGGATATGAATGGGCACCTTTCAGAAGTATCTATAGTCATTAAAAAATAATCTAAATCACAATTGATTAGAAAAAAACAAATTAAATCAATCCTAAGTTAACACCACAGACCTATCAGACTACTGATATAACAGAAAAGGGCAATGGTAGATATTGAAAGAGATGTGGGAAAATTGAGACATGAAAGTACTGTTTCTGGAATCCTGAACTGATTCAGCTATTATGGAGATCAACTTATAACTATGCCTGAAGAACTATAAAACTGTGCATATACCTAGTGTAATGGCAAGTAAAGTAAGATCTTTTGCTATTTTTGTTTTAGTATAATCAAGAAGTATAATACTTCTATCTGAATGTGAGGGAGGAAGATCTTTCCCACTCATTGCTGGGCCTGGGAACATTTGTAAGAAGGTCCACCCCTTTTGTTAATTAGGCACTGGTTCTCAAGGAATGTAATATTGACTGGCTCTAAAAAGTGTATAAAGATTCTGAGGGTGAGGTTTTATTTGGGGGTTTAGTTTGGTAAGAAGATTTGAGTGCCAGAGGAGGACTCTGGAAGCTGCTAAAGTGCCCTCCAGATGTTGTGCTTCCCTCTCTAGTAATTATGATCAGACAGAGGAAACTATGTCTATAGATTACATTGGGGTTCAGGGTGTTAACACTCCTGAACTAGGTGAATGATATATGTGCTTGACTAAAGGATTGATATTTGTGCTTGATTAAAGTGATTGTTAGCCCCTCTAAAGTTGCTTTTCCTTTAATCAATGTAGATCAAAGAACCTGTGATAGCAGGCCCCCTGTGTATTTTGGAGTGCTTACTGATACCCAGCAATATTACTACTAGGTCTATATTGCTAAGGAGATAAAATTTAAAAAATGAAATGGACCAAAATATTTATAGTAACTCTCGTAGTGGTGGCAAAAATTTAGAAACTGAGGGAATGACTGTCAATTGGGGAAGGACTGAACAATTTTTAGTATATGGTTGTGATGGAATATTATTATGTTATAAGAAATGATGAGCAAGATCCTTTCATAAGAACCTGGAAAAACTTAAGAAGAACTAATGCAAAATAAAATGAGCAGAGCCAGGAAACATTTTACATGAAATAGCAATATTGTAAGATGAAAAACTGCGAATGATTGAGCTGTTCTAACAATAATTATCCAAGAAAATTCTAAAGGACCAATGATAAAAAATGCTGTCTACCTCCTATGAAAGAACTGAGGGAATCTGAAAGTTGATGAAAACATTTTTTTTACTTTATTGTTCTTGTGTTTTTTCTTTTTTTTTGTACTTTATTTCATGACATGAATAATATAGAAACATGCTTTGCATGATCACACATGTATAACATATCAAATCACTTTCCTTCTTAAGAAAAGGTTAGGGGAGAGAGGGAAAGAATTGGAAAATCAAAATAAAAAATGTTAAATTATTTTTACATGTAATAAAATATTAAAAATGAATAATTTACTCTTAGTTTAAGGTACATATCAGGCTACATAATTCACTGTGAATTATCAGGATTTGTTCTAAAATGAAGTTATGAGGGAAATTTGCAAAAGCAAAATAGCTTTGTTTTTAGAACTTAAATCCTGAATATAATAACATTTAATTATAGGACCAAAGTTTTATCATTGTTAGTATTTTTAAGGGTGAAATTATGATGGACTCCATGGGTTTAGAGAGAAAAGATATTCCAATTGACTCCAATTCTGCTTAACTACTCACCAAAGGTCAGAATAATCTCATATAGCTTAGTGGGCTTTGCAAAATGAGGCTTAATTTTACTCATGTCATTTAGTAGTTAGTAGCTAAGAAAAACTCAAAACATGTTGTAACCAGTAATTTACTCTGTGATCTAATTATCACATACCCATCATTTAGATACAATGTTACAAAAGAAAATAAATTATAATGAAAGAAATAAATCTCATAGTTGACCTGTGTATCAGTTTGTTGATAACCAAAATTATTTCTAAAGTTTGTAAAGGACAACTTTTCACCAACTTATATATGCCAAAATTTTATATGTTGTAACAAGTGTAAGGTTTGGCAGGTTAATTTACACAAATCACTTAAAATGAGTGATGAGATGTCCAATCTATCAGTTTCACTCATAGGCCTTACAATAAGTATAGAAAAGTCCCTCTAGCTAAAATGAGGATACACAAGAATGATGTTACAACAGACTAAAGAAATTTAAACACACCTCAGAGTTTGTTTATAAATTTACATGCCAATTAGAAATATTCTAGCATTTGGAAGAAGCACATCATTCCAACACACCACAGAGAAGCAAAGGGGTTTGTGACTGAGATGTGAAAAAGGGTATAAATAAAAGAGGGTTACCCTCCTTATAGTATCTTCAGAGCCAAAGAACAGGGCTGAGGGAAGTAGCAAGAGAGGATCACCTCTTTTTCTTATTTCCCTTCTTGGTACCTGTCTACCAAAAAAACTTTGTGATGCAACTAGATGTTTCATTAGGCAAATGTTTCTAGTATACTGTATTTTGTTTCTACCACAAAGATGTTAGGAGTTAACTAAAAATAGAAGCAGATGAAAAGTTAAGCAAAAAGTCAAACCTGTGCCTAAATATTAGTAATTTTCTTAGCTAGAGACTTGGAGAACTGTGACAACTCATAATTTCCTCTTTCTCTAAAATTAACATCTTAAATCCTAAGGAGGTAATCATTTGAACATTTGGAGACATTATATTGCCACTTAGATTTAAAAATCAATCTAATTAATTCAGCTATGAAAATATACATTTATGTATCTATGTATGAATGTGTGTATGTGTGTATGCACATATATATATATGTATGTATTTATTCCTCATATTCTCTTTTGTATTCTTTTTTCTCCCTTTCTTAGATAAAGGTGTGGTTCCAAAGTCATCTCTTTCCCTACTTCATCCTCATAAGAAGAATAATTTAGAAAGAAGGAAACTAGAAGAAAGAATGGTGAAAGAAAAAGAGAAAAAATATCAGTTTCTTCTTAGTTTACATAATGCCATTTCAAGGTTAAGCAGGATATAATTTAATATACAATTATATTATGCATAATTTATAATTCTATATTATTCCTACATGTTATACATAATATAGTATAGATTAATTCTATGTAACATATACAATTAATATAGAATTATAAACTATATAATATAACATACATATGTTGCATATAAAATCTATATTGCATAATTAGGATATCATTTAATAGTTCAATATAAAATTTGAAAGTTATTACATATCCTTATTTTGTTTTAAATTTTAACTGAAAATTAATGCCCCACAGAAGGTAAGTGTTGCAATGAATAGAGTGCTGGACCTGAAGTCAATGATTCATCTTCCTTTGAGTTCAGATATGGCCTCATACACCTACTTGAGCAAGTCACTTAATCTTGCTTGTTCAGTTTCCTCATGTATAAAATGAGCTGAGGAAAGGAAATGGCAAACAGCTTGGAATGCTAATTTATATAGAAAATCTTTCATATTTATTAATAGGTCCATTTAACCTACCTGGGTCACATGGAAACCTGAGTTACATGAGTCTGAGTCACACAGAGCCTGTGGAAGGAGGAGTTTACTGAATGGGTAGAACAGGAAGAGGCAGAGGTAGAACAGAACTGAGAGGAAATTAGTATTGAGAGCAGTCAGAGCTAGAAAAGGTGAATGTTGCTGGCTAGCATGAGTAATTTTGTGATCATTTTTTATTTTGCTTAAGAAAGCCTGCTTGTGATTTGTTTAATGGAATTGGTTTGTGGGAAGCCTAGCAGGAGGGAAGCTTAGGGATGGTGTTGTTCTCTGTATTGTTATTGTATATAGATTTTTGTTGCTGTGATAGATTTGGCTTTCTGGTATTTAAATAAATGTTTTTGGTGTGTCTTCCACATGGAGAGATTGTGGTATTTCGCGGTTCAGAATTGCATTGGTGCTACAAATGGCGACTGGGATGAGATCACAAAATATCAGATCTCTACGTGAAGACAAAAAGACAGAGAAGACAAAGAAAGTAATGGATATTCCAGAGTGGGATGATTTGCTTTGTTCCTCCATGGCAAGAGAATGGGCTAAGAGCACAGGGATTTGTGAAAGCTGGAAGTAGAGGCTACAGAGGGGAGAACCCAGATACTGGAAAATATGTTTGCAGAAAATAGCAGCAGAGCTGGGGAAGAAAATGACAGGGATGTGCTAGAGAGGCTGGGCCTTGCTAACAAGCTATTAAATTTTATGTAAAAGCACAGATAAGCTGCTTGAGAAGGAAGCTCAGACGGGAAGGAATTGGGCTGGTTTGGAGGAGAAGCTTTTTATCATGCAGTGTTCAAAAATTCATTTAGGAGACAAAGCTAGGGTTTCAGGTGGTGGAAGAAAAAGCTGTTGTTGGCTTGGCTCACAGGAGGTCAAATTTAACAATAAGAAAGTGAATGCAGCCTGTGCATACGCTGAGCTTGATTTCAGGCCTAAACACATACCAGGAAGATATGTGTGAGGAGGATAAAGCAAAAGAGGAGGCTGAAGTTCAGTCAGTACTAAGAAGGAAGCAGGGGAATCAGGGGGCCCCCACATTGTTTGGGGAGGAAATTGAGGATTTTACTCAGCAGGAGGTCACAGATATTTTGTTAGTTCACCCAAAAGATGGGAGAATTGTTTGTATCTTGGATGGTGAGAATTAGAGAAAAAGACAAAATTCCTAGAGAAAGAAGAGAAAATAGCCAGCAGATTCAAAGTCAGAATAGATTTAGACAAGAAAGGAGTTGTTTCCTGCTCTTTTGAGAAGAGAGGTAGATTTTGGAAAAATAGATGGCATTCCAAATAATGAAATATGTAAAATGTATCTAGGAAAGAAGCTTGACTTTAGGCTGAGCAGGGAGATAGGAACTGCCCCTGCAGATCATTCTGAAACATTGTACTCAGGTTCATCATACTTCAAGGAGAATATGGGATTGGCCAGGTCCCAGCTCATGTTAAAGAGATTCTAGTCAGTGTGATGACCCCAGGACTGCAAATTGGAAAAAAGGAAGCAATAGTGAATGGGGTCATGAGAGTGGGTTCAGGGACTCCATAAGTATGGCTCCCTAAATCTTCCTTGCTTCTGGTTATTGTCTCCTTGTTTCTATTTTGACTTTTTCACTGCTCACTGATTTGTCAGATTTGTTTTCTGCAGGCTCAATACTCTTCACCTGCAGATTCCTGGTTGCTTAAGCTGTATGTCACTAACTTTTCATTGTAATGTGTCATCTCTGCACCTGAAGTCAACCAAAGTCCAGTAGGCAGCTAAAGAACTGATCTCTTAAACGGGACCTATTAGTGCAGGGATGTCCAACCTCAGCAGGAAGAGAGAACTTTCAGTTACAGAAGGTTACAGAAGAGACCTTTCCTTCAAGGGGAGAATGATGGGGTGCTTGTGCTCAAGCCCTACTCTAATATATTGTTTTGTGTTCTCAACTTGTGTTATCCCTGTTATATTGTTGTAAAGTTCTGTTGACACCAGTTACCAAAGATATTGTTTTATATGCTTATTTTCTGTTTTCAATGTTAAAGTTCTACTGATACCAGTTGCCCCACTGAACCTGACTTATGTAATGAAGAGGAAAAGTCTTGTGGCCCCATGTTAAGATAATTTAAATGGAAAATCTTTCATATTCATTAATAGGCCCCTGTAACCTGCCTGGATCACATGAAAGTCTAAGTTACATGAGTCTGAGTCACACAAAGCCTGTAGTGGGAGGAGTTTGCTGAATGGGTGGAACTGGGAAAGGTGGAGCTAGAGAAGAACTGAGAGGAAGTTAGTTTTGAGAGCAGTCAGAGCTAGGAAGGATGCAGGCAGCTGGATAGCCTGAGTGATTTTGTGATTGTGATTTTGTTTAAAGCAGTCTGCTTGTAATTTGTTTAATAGAGCTGGTTTGTGGGAAGCCTAGCAGGAGGAAGGCTTGGGGATGGTATTGTTCTCTGCATTGTTTCTGTGTATAGATTTTTGTTGCTGTGTTGGATTTGGCTTTGTGGTGTCGAAATAAAATGTTTTGATTCTGCCTTCCATGTGGAGAGTCTGTGGCATTTTGCAATTCAGAATTGTTTTGGGACATTCATGGCCACAGTAGGCTCTATGAATATCACATTGATGCTACACCCCTCTAGTATCATTGCCAAGAAATGTTCAAATGAAGTCACAAAAAGTCAGACATGATTGAAAACTACTGAAGAATAGAAACAGGTAAATCCAACAGGCTATCACAAACAGAGAGTTACTTTATGAAATAACATTCTGGGGATAACCTGTTACAGTGAAAAATGCCATATTTAGAGTCAGATCACTTTACTTGCTGGGAATCTAAGCCTTGACATTTTCCACTCCTTCGACCATAAGCAAATTATTTAAAATCTCTGGTCCTCAGTTTCCTGATCAGCGAAGAAAGAGAATTGGATATCTTTTTTAAAAGACTAGAAGTCCTTTCTAGCTGTATCTTGATGATACTATAATTTCCTCTTCTATTCCCAGAGAAAACAGAAGTAAGGGTAACCCATCCAGTGTGTTAAGATTCTGACACAGGAATTATGCACAAAACCTAACAAAAAAAAAAGAAGAGAAGCGAGGGTTGGACAAGTGTGTAAAATAGGGAGAATTTTGCAGTGACCTGAGTGAAGCAAGCATATTTGTGTTTCTGCCACAGCTAAATGACTTCTCTCTATCTCAAAGTGCATACAAATTTCTCTTATAAAACAGAGAAGATAATTGGGCTCCTAGAAGACTTCTTCATTCTTCATGTAATCAGGGAGAATGAATAGTTCCTTAAACAAAACAAAAATACAAGAACAAAGGCATCAGTGTGAAAGTGAAGAAGAAATTGTTTCAGAGAAGGACTGTATTAAATATGATGTATATCAGGAGACTGTAGGGTAGAGGAATGTGAGACAAAACACTAACAGGAAAAAAAAAAAACACTTAGAGCTGAATAACAACTCTGATGCTTTTCCTGGCTGGGAGAGAGATGGGTTCTTTGAGGATGAAAAGGCAACCTTTCCTCTGAGGAATCATATTGTGAATCCACAAGTGCCCCTCAAGAAAGAGAATATCCAAACTGTAGATGTTCAACCTTAAGAAAGAAGACAAGTGGATTTATAATTACTTTCTTCAAGTATTTGAAAAACTATCACATGTAAGATATGGGGCTAGAAGGATTAAACGATATGCTTAGCACCGGAAAGTATAAATAGGATCAATGAGTGGAAGTTTCAAAGTAGATTTAGGCTTTTTGGAAGGTAGCAGAAAATAAAAACCTTTCATAAAAATTAGCAATGTCCAAAAGCTCACTCCGATTTATTATGGGCTCACTCAAGAGATAGTGTATTTTTCATCATTGCTGTGATGTAAGGGAAGGTTTGATGCCTACCTATTTGGAATATCATAGAGAAAATTTTAATTCAGAAATAGATTAAACTAGATGTCATCAGACTTCACATTTACCTCTCATGCTCTTTGGTACTTGACTTCAGAAAGTACTCTGTATAAATATATTATGTAATTCACATTAACTTATTTCATTTGGTAAGAGACAAGAACCAAAGATCTAACTTTATTAAGTCTGAGAAAATGATTATATTTGACTTTTGGGTTCCCAGGTCATATAAGAACTATTTAACTGGCTTCTATAAACTTGATATTTTTAAAGAGGCTATGCTTTGGGGTTTCCCTATTATTTAAGAACAATGAAGAATACTTAAGAGAAATATTTACAACTCTCCGGATGAACTGTCATGAAAATAGTCCTCTCAAAATTAGAACAGAACAGATGGAGGCTAATGACTTTCTGAGAAACCAAGAAATCACAAAACAAAACCAAAAGAATGAAAAAATAGAAGATAATGTGAAATATTTCATTGGAAAAACGACTGACCTGGAAAATAGATCCAGGAGAGACAATTTAAAAATTATGGGACTACCTGAAAACCATGTTCAAAAAAATAGCCTAGACATCATTTTTCATGAAATTATCAAGGAAAACTGCCCTGATATTCTAGAACCAGAGGGCAAAATAAGTATAGAAGGAATCCATCGATCACTGCCTGAAAGAGATCCAAAAAGAGAAACTCCTAGGAACTTTATGACCAAATTCCAGAATTCCCAGGTCAAGGAGAAAATATTGCAAGCAGATGGAAAGAAACAATTCCAGTATTGTGGAAATACAATCAGGATAGCACAAGATCTAACAGCTTCTACATTAAGGGATTGAAGGGAGTGGAATAGGATATTCCAGAAGTCAAAGGAACTAGAACTCAAACCAAGAATCACCTATCCAGCAAAACTGAGTATAATACTTCAGGGGAAAATATGGTCTTTCAATGAAATTGAGGACTTTCAAGCATTCTTGATGAAAAGACCAGAGCTGAAAAGAAAATTTGACTTTCAAACATAAGAATAAGAAGAAGCATGAAAAAGTAAACAGCAAAGAGAAGTCATAAGGGACTTACCAAAGGTGAATTGTTTACATTCCTACATGGAAAGACAATATTTGCAACTCTTAAACTTTTCAGTATCTGGGTAGCTGGTGGGACCACACACAAACACATACACACACACACACACACACACACATACACATGTGCGTGCACACACATACAGAGACAGAGAGCACAGAGCGAATTGAATAGGATGGGACCATAAATGAAGTAAGGTAAACAGTGAGAGAGAAATGTAGTGGGAGGAGAGAGGGTGAAAAGGAATGGGGTAAATTATATCTCATTCAGGAGGCAAACAGGAGACTTTTTAGTGGAGGGAAAAAGAAGAGAGCTGAGAAAAAACATGAAGTTTACCCTCATCACATTTGACTAAAGGAAGGAATAAAATGCACACTCATTTTGGTATGAAAACTTATCTTACAATACAGGGAAGTGGGAGAGGAGATAAGCAGGGTGGGGGGGAGAATGAAAGGGAGGGTAATGGGAGGAGGGAGCAATTTGAAGTCAAAACTCTTGGGGAGGGACAGGATCAAAAGACAGAATAGAAACAATGGGGGGCAGGATAGGACGGAGGGAAATACAGTTAGTCTTATACAACCTGACTATTATTGAAGTCATTTGCAAAACTACACAGATATGGCCTATATTGAATTGCCTGCCTTCCCAAAGGGATTGGGTGGGGAAGGAGAGATGGGGAGAATTTGGAACTTAAAGTTTTAGGAACATCTGTTTAGTATTGTTCTTGCTACTAGAAAATAAGAAATACAGTTAATGGGGAATAGAAAGTCATCTGGCCCTACAGGACAAAAGAGAAGATGGGGACAAGAGAAGGGAGGAATGATAGAAGAGAGGGCAGATTGGTGAAAAGGGAAATTAGAATGCTTGTTGTTGGAGTGGGGGGAGAGGATAAATGGAGATAAAATTTGGAACCCAAAATTTTGTGAAAATGAATGTAAAAAGTTAAATAAATAAATTTAATAAAAAAATTAAAAAAAGAAATAAAATAATAAATTCCCTAAAAGAGACTAGTAGCACACACACTCAAAACTCTCTCAATGCCTTAGGGAGAATCTTGTTAAGGGGCAATGCATTCCCTCTTCTTATATCAAATCCTCTAACTTTGTAAATCATATCAGGTTCCATTTTGAACTTTTTATTTATCGGATCAGTTACTAGCAAGGTAAGAATTATATGATACGTGACCTTTACATTACCAAACACCTGTAGTAATGACATTTCTGTATCTTAAACATAGATATTTAATTATTTAATAACTTAATTAAAAATAAAGAAAAATCAATAATAATACCACAATAAAGACTCATATATTTAAGTAATTAGGAAACATCTCATTCCACATATATTTCTTGTTCACACTCTCTAATCAATGCAATCAAAATCTATGTTGGAGAATGGGCACTTAGTTACAGGAAACTGAGAGAGAAATTTATGGAGGATATGAAAACCACTCAATATCACAATTCATCATTGTGGACTTTGATATTATTAGTCTATTCAGAAATATCTGTATCATTCACAATTTCATCTCTGCTCACTGTTTGTTGATATTCATCATTCATCAACTGGGTAAATCCTTCATTTTCTTCTCTTGTCAAATATATCATCTAAAAATGCTTTCAATTCACAATCACACTTAAAGGGGAGTTTAGAATATTATTTCTTAAATCTAAGAAAGAAAAAAAAAACTGTGTGCTTTTATTCGTTGTTTGTTTTGTTTTGTTTTTAAAGGCAGAGAAATCCAAAACTTATTGAATGGGCTGTCTCTAGGCTATACAACCAGCCTATCCAGTTATTCACTCATCTGCATGCTATAGTGTACACTCAGAAGAGAGCTCACAGCTAAACATCCCACAGTTGACTCTTTAAGTCCCATAAAATGAACCTAATAAATTTAAAAGCATTCCAAAATTTAAGCAATATCGTGGCAGCATTAAGATCCCTCTGCTTTTCCTTTTCAAACTAGAGGTGGCAGCAGAGTGAGTCATGTTCTTTGACACAATACTTAAACTATACCTTAGGAAATGATGGGGTTTCCATAGAAGGTTTTCATCAGTTACCTCAATTTTGTCTCCCATCATTCAGAAATAATTTAGCTGCAAGTTTTATTTTTTTTTTTTTGAGTTGACTTCTCCTACTTTCAGCACCTTCATCCATCCCCCAGGTTTCAAGTCTTCACTTCTGTTCATCATAGCTTAAATCTAGTTTTTCCCTAACTTTTACCTTTAGCTCATTGTTATATACTTCAATGACTTAAATTAAAGAACCTTCCAAATTTAGGTGACCACCTTTCACTTAAAAACCGTAGCTCCACAAATTTCCCCTTTCAAATTAATAATCATTTTAAAGTTATGTCTCAGTCTCCAAATGGGTCATTGCTTTTTTTGTCTTGTTCTAGCTTTACCATCTTTATTCATAAAGTAGTTATTTTCAAATGAGTTTAGGTGTTCTAATCCCTAAAGTGTTAAAGTCTTGAAAATATCCAATATCTCTTGGGTGTCTTTAGAATTTCTGTGTGTATGTGTATGTTTGTGTGTGCTTCTGCTTATATTTCTCTTGGTTTCAATAAATAAAAAGTCTTACTCTGCCTTTTGCTAGAGCATCAAACTGTTTCCATGAGCAAAATATTGCTTCATATTATTCGTAAAGGTTTTTGAGTATTTGTATATATCACAATTTCTATTTTCTATTAAAATCTGTTCAAATGCCAGTGAAAATTATTTCTTCACATATATATGTATGTTTGTGCATGTTTAAAGAAAACACACATTTCTCATTACCCAAAATTTGCTAGGCTATCTTGGGCAACATTTGCATCTCTAGCCACTCTTTGTCCTTTATTTCCTAGTAAAGGATGTTTAGAAAGAATACAAAAGTCAGGGAGTTTGGAATGTAAAGTTACCTCTTCAATCAGACAGAGACTTGTTAGACAAGCCACTTAATAAGAAATACATGAACTGCCATTTGCACAAATTATTGAATTATTTAGCGCCTTTGTTTAATAAAAAAATAATAATAATTTCCTTCCCACCCACCCCTTGAATAGATATTTGGAAAAGATAGCCTCTTCAACTTCATTACTCTTGCTTTTAATCTTAGCTTGGAGGTTCTCAAAGTTCTCAAAACCAATGCCAATGGAGCAGCAGATTTAGTTGGTTGTTCCATGGAAAAGTTTTCATCGTGGTCCCAGTAGTGGACTAAGGATCAACTTTTAAGAGGACTTAAGGATCAACAATTAAGAATAGAGAGGCTGACAGAATATCTGACTGTACCTTTGGAGATTAATTCTTGGCCCTGGCAATGCCATAAATGGGTTTTATTTATGGAGTGGACATACACACGAATGAGATTATGGATCCACTTAATATCGCTTCTCCTTAACACTTGTACAAATCTATGAGAAAACCTTTCTATTTGCATGCTTTTATCTCTGTTATCCCATCATCAAGAATTTAATTAGGGCTTGTTATTTACTCATTCACCATACATTTATTTAGCACCTGCTATGTACAAACTACTGTGTTGGGTGCTGTGAGATGATACTTTAAGTCTAGCATTCAAATTCTAGCGCAATATTAGGACTAAATAAGCTTACCAAAAGTTATTGAGTAGCTAGAAAAAAGAAATATACTGTGCCCTAGTACATTGATGTGGAGCACTTAGAGTTTGGTCAGACATAAAAGACATCAAGGTCATCTACTGACTGCATCCTGGGCCATCTCAAGTTGTCTTGACGTTTTTCTTGCCATTAAACTTCGGTGACTAGAAGAGAAAGAGTGAGGCTAATAACCTTGCAAAACTCTGCCTCACTTAAGACCTTTCCACTTGAAATGAAATGTCTTCTTCGAAAATGAAGGACAAACATCAATCTATATGTCTATGTATATGTAAATGCACATACATACACACACACATACATATATACATACATATACATACATACAGAGAGGCAGAGGTTGAGAGGTTTCATTCTATTTTCCTTTATGGTTATCGTGATGTTCATCACTAATAGTGACAACATCACACATCCCTTGATAAATAATTTGAACCTTTTACTTTAAACAAAAAAATCTTTGCCAACCCTTTTTATCCCTAAACCTATACTGATATAATATCGAGTATGTTTTTCTTGTTATTCAATCATTTCAGTCATGTCTGACTCTGTTACCTCATTTGAGATTTACTTGGCAAAGATGCTAGAGAGGTTTCCCATTTTCTTCAGCTCATTTCATAAATGATGAAACTGAGGCAAACATAGTTAAATGACTTGTCCAGAGTCACATATTGAGCAAGAGTCTGAAGTTGAATTGGAACTCAGATCTTCCTAACACCAAGTCTGTTGCTCTATCCAGTCACCATATAGCTACAGAGTATGTGTATATATTTAGCTCATCATATAAATATTATCTATCTTTCTATATTATATAATTATATCATCATAATAATAGCTTAATAAATATTTCTTGACAGCTGGATTCCTTGCTTGATTATTCTGCAGACGTTCTTCAATTTATTTCTGTATCTATAAGTGTGAACTAGGAGTGGTGTGATACAGTAGAAAGAACACTCACTACAGAGGCAGAAGATATGGGTTCAGAATTCATCTCTGACATTTACCACCAATACGTCCTTAGGAAAGTTGCCTAATAGTCTTTAAGTCCCAGTGTCTTTATCTAAAAAATGAAGAGATTGACTTAGAGGAGGTTTCTAAATTTATGATTTAAATGTAGGTTAGCAAGGTTATATTGGGACTTGAACTTCTGAAGAAGATGGATTAGAAGGGATTTTGTTTTTGTCTTAGTATTGATCATAGAAAAGAAATCCTTTTTATTATTAATGGTTTGGTTACAAGATGACTATTTCTAGAGGTGAAAGAATTGCACATTCGGTTATTTAACCACATCTGTTATCATCATCATCATCAATTTTGTTGCTGTTGTTATCATCACAATTGCTGTCACAGAAAAATGGAGTGACTATGATCAAGGCACTGTATAGAACAAAATTTATTCTTGAAGAAGAGATTATGTTAAAGGATTTCAGTTTTATTTTCCCTTAAGGGAGTGCAGTTTTCCTGAAAAAATATAAAAATTGTCTAGGAAGCAATGATATAGATAAGGTATAACCTTCCTTTTATGCAATTTGCTTGAATTCCTCTCAGCCTGAGTCTACAATCTATGATTCACTAGTCAGTACTAATCTACAATTTGGAAATATCTTATTAAATTATACAGTCATATGGTTATTTTTATTGTATTTTAAATAAGCAGAGTTTATTTGTAAAGATCAACTTTCAAGATTAATTTTAAAATAAACTCAACAGTCAAGAACAGGTGCATTTATATGCTGCTGCATAGATGCTGATATTTCTAAACAAAATAAAATTCTATCATGTTTTCAACTATATATATATATATATATAATTTTGCTCGTCTTCCCTAAAGAGAAATTCCATTAGGTATAGTGAATAGGAAAATAAGACATTGAAAAAATAGTGAATAATCTTGCTTTGGAGGTTGAAGCAAATTTTATCGTATCTGTACAGGATAGCTGAAAAACAAAGTAAATTCAAGGAAAATCGGGAAGGAAATAAATTGGACATATATAGCATTACTTAAATTAATTCCATATTTAGTTTCAGAAGTAAGTAAATATAAAAAGTACATTACCTAATTAAATTATTTCCTCTGGAAAACTAGTGTCCTTTTAAATTGCCTTTATAATGAATCAAATCTAACTGGCTAATACCAGTATTTTAAGAAACAGAAAGACCTGACCCATAAAAATATGCAATAAGCAGGCATTATTTAGAAAATTCTCTGCTCTGTTTTTTTTTTGGTTGTTTTTGTTTTTTTAGTTACAGCTGATGGGGGAAGAAGAAGCAGCATTTGTTGATTTATGGTACTAAGAAAGTTCAAATTTCTGACTTTTTTTCTTATAAACTGTAGAAAGGATTTATCTAGCATATTGCTACTCCTCTCTTCCCCCCAAAATCTGTCTTTGTAAAGTGACAAACTGCTATACCATTGATAATATTTATCACTGTCTTGGATAGTACTTTTACTAAGACATAGTCCATCCTTACCTTTATGTCTTTGAAACTTCTCTCCAAATGGCTGTATTGCCTTGTTAATCTAAATGTTGTGCTTCATGTTTATTTTCCAGTCAGACCCAGTGCTGAACCCCTACTTAATAGAAATGCTACAGCCTTCCTAATAGCTGTGTTTTATGAATCATAAGCCTTGTGAAATTGTTAGTATGGAAAACCTTGCTCCTTCCACCTATCATGCAAAAGGACAGAAGTACTTGAACATTGTCTACAACATTCAATACTTTGAGATGTAAACCTCATACAAACTCTCATGGGCACACCAAACAATATGTAAAACACTCTAACATTCAGGAATTCTGGGAAAGTTCCACATTAATATATTTAATATTCCACAAACACACTTTTGACAAACGAGAAAAAAATGACTCTAGGAAATGCCATAATTTTTCTACTGTAATTTTACTTTTGTCACAATTAAATGAACAGTTCTTTTAAAATTGGTTTTTACTAGTTCTTGAATTCCAAGTACTTCTCCCATCCTCTCCTCCATCTTAATTGAGAAGGCAAGTAATGTGATATTGATTATACAATTGCAGTCATATAAAACGCTTCAATACTGTCCATGTTGCAGAAGAAAATGCATCCTCCTCAAGAAGCAAAATGTTAAGTAATTTTTTTAAAAAATATTCTTTGACCTGCATTCATATTCTTTCAGATCTTTCACTGGAGATGAACAACATTTTTAATCATAAATGCTTTGGAATTGTTTTGGATCATTATATTGCTGAGAATAACTACGTCACTCACATTTGATCATCATAAAATACTGCTTTTAACATGTACAATACAAAATTTTCCTAGTTTTGCTCACTTCACTTTGTATCAGTTTGTGTAATTATAGGTTTTTGGAAAGTATCCTGCTTCTCATTTATTATAGCACAATAGTATCCCTGCATAATCATATACCACAACCTGTTCAGTAATTGCCCAACTGATGATCCTCCCCTCTGTTTCCAATTATTTGCCAGCATAAAAAAAGATCTGTTATAAATATTCCTGCACACATAGGTTCTTTTCCTTTTCCTTTGATATCTTTATGGTACTGGTCTAGTAGTGTTAATGCTGGGGAAAGAGTATGCATGGTTTTATAGCCCTTTGGACATGATTACAAATTGCTCTCAAGAATGGATGAACCCATTCACAATTCTACAAACAGTACATTGATGTCTCCATTTTTCCACATCCCCTAAAATATTTGTCATTTTCTTTTATGTTAACCAACATGATAGGTATGAGGAGGTACCTCAGAGTTGTTTTAGCCTGCATTTCTCCAATAATGATTTAGAGCTTATTTTTGGAGCCATTTGAGATTAAGTGAATTCCTCAGGGTCACTGGACTGGTAAGTGTCTGAGACTGTATTTGAGATCAGGTCCTTCTGGCTTCATGGCCAGTGTTCTATCTACTGGGCCACCTAGCTGCTCCAACTTAAAACATTTTTTATGTGACTGTAAGTAGCTTTCATTTCTTCTTCTGAAAACTTCCTGTTGGTATCTTTTGACCATTTATCAATTGTGGAAAGGATCATATTGTAGTAAATTTCACTCAATTCTCTATATATTTAAGAAATGAAGGCTTTATCAGAATAACTTGCTGCAATTTTCTTCCTGGTTTCCTATTTAATTAAAATCGTGGTGCATTAGTTTTATTAATTTTTTTTAAAATTTGAAGCAATGATATATTCATTTCATATCCCATAATGTTCTCTATCTCTTGTAAATTTTTCCCTTACGTGAAAGTCTGTCAGGTAAAATATTCCATGTGTCCTATCACGATTATCTTTTAGGTATAAACCATGTAACCATTTTAACCTCATCTCAGAATGTGGTGTGAGAAGGTGTTTATACGAAATAGTCATTCCTATTATTTTAAATAGTGATTGCGTGCCTTAAAATATTGGATCTTTGGGTTTATCAAACTCTACATTCCAATGTCCATTTACTACTGCTGATTATCCCCTGATCTACTACTCTATTTCTTGCATCACTTCCAAATTATTCAGGTGACTATCACTTTACAATGCAGCATGTGAATTGGTATTGTTAAGCTACCTTGCTTCATTTTTTTTTTATTTATACCCTTTATATTCTTGTTCTTTTTTTTTGTTCTTACAGATGTATTTTGTTACTATTTTTTCCTAAATGTCTAAACTTATTACTTGGTAACTTGTTAGCATGGCATTGATTAAGAAAATTAATTTAGGAGGAGCCAAGATGGTGGAGTAGAAAGAGTCACATATGCTAGCTCCAAACCCACAGCCCATAAATGACCAATAAAAAGAACTCCCAACAGGTTTTGGAGCAGTGGAAGCCATGCAGCAATGAAGTGGAGGAGATTTCTGTTCCAGAGAGCCCTGAAAAACCGTCACCAAAGGTCCATTGTGCACCAGACCAGAGCAAAGCCCACCCCTACCTTGGCTGCATGGTCACAAGAGGAGTGGATCCGAGCAGGTTTCAGGGACAGATTCTCTGGCGGCCGCAAAGGTCCCTACACCCACAGGCACTACAGGTCAGCAAGACAGACTTCTGGGTTGGCCGAGAGGGGAGCAGAGGGTCTCCATAACTCAGGCCCCCTCAGGAGGAAGTGGTGGGGGAAGCAGCGACCAGGGGCTCCCTGAGCGGGCAGAAGCTTGGATCTATTATTGAAGGTCTCCACATAAACTCCTTGAGGGAACTGAGCCTGGGAGGTGGCCCTGTCCCCACCTAAGAACCTGAAGTTAATCTTTCTCTGAATAGCAGCACCCCACCCCCCCCCACTGAAAGCCCTGTGGCTGGGAAGCAGCATTTGAATCTCAGACCCCAAGCACAAGTGAGGCAGCAGTGGAGAGGAATCTCAGAAGTCAAGTAACTGGCTGGGAAAATGCCCAGAAAATGGAAAAAAAAGAAAGCTCATAGAACGTTATTTTCTTGGTGAACAGATGTTTCCTCCGTTCCTTTCTGATGAGGAAGAACAATGTTTTGCATCAGGGAAAGTCATAGAAGTCAAGGCCTCTGTATCCCAAACATCGAAAATAGATATCCAATGGGCTCAGGCCATGGAAGAACTCAAAAAATATTTTGAAAATCAAGTTAGACAGGTGGAGGAAAAACTGGGAAGAGAAATGAGAGAGATGCAAGAAAAGTATGAAAAATGGGTCAATACCTTGCTAAAGGAGACCCAAAAAAATGCTGAAGAAAATAACACTTTGAAAAATAGGCTCACTCAATTGACAAAAGAGGTTCAAAAAGCCAATGAGGAGAAGAATGCTTTCAAAAGCAGAATGAGCCAAATGAAAAAAGAGGCTCAAAAGCTCACTGAATTTAATAGTTCTCTCAAAATTAGAATGGAACAGATCGAAGTTAATGACTTTCTGAGAAACCAAGAAATCACCAAAAAAAAAAAAAATCAAAAGAATGAAAAAATGGAAGATAATGTGAAATATCTCATTGGAAAAACAACTGACCTGGAAAATAGATCCAGGAGAGGCAACTTAAAAATTATGGGACTACCTGAAAACCATGATCAAAAAAAGAGCCTAGACATCATCTTTCATGAAATTATCAAGGAAAACTGCCCTGAGATTCTAGAACCACAGGGTAAAAAAAGTATTCAAGGAATCCACTGATCACTGCCTGAAAGAGATCCAAAAAGAGAAACTCTTAGGAACACTGTGGACAAATTCCAGAATTCCCACATCAAGGAGAAAATCTTGCAAGCAGCTAGAAAGAAACAATTCCAGTACTGTGGAAATAAAATCAGGATAACTCAAGATCTAGCAGCTTCTACATTAAGGGATCGAAGGGCATGGAATAGGATATTCCAGAAGTCAAAGAAACTAGGACTAAAACCAAGAATCACCTACCCAGCAAAACTGAGTACAATACTTCAGGGGAAAATATGGTCTTTCAATGAAATAGAGGACTTTCAAGCATTCTTGATGAAAAGACCAGAGATGAAAAGAAAATTTGACTTTCAAACACAAGAAAGAGAAGAAGCATTAAAAAGTAAACAGCAAAGAGAAGTCATAAGGGACTTATCAAAGTTGAACTGTTTACATTCCTACAGGGAAAGTTAATATTTGTAACTCTTGAAACTTTTCACTATCTGGGTAGTTGATGGGATTGCACACACACACACATGTACATGTGCACACACACATACACACATGCATGCACACACAGAGACAGAGAGCACACAGTGAATTGAATAGGATGGGATCATATCTTTAAAAAAATAAGGTAAACAGTAAGAGAGAAATGTAGTGGGAGCAGAGAGGGTGAAATGGAATGGGGCAAATTATCTCTCATTCAAGAGGTAAGCAGGAGACTTTTTAGTGTAGGGGAAAAGAGGAGAGCTGAGAGAAAAACATGAAGTTTACTATCATCACATTCAACTAAAAAAAGGAATAAAATGCACACACATTTTGGTATGAAAACCTATCTTACAATACAGGGAAGTGGGGGAGAAGGAGATAAGCAGGGTGGGGGGGTGATGGAAGGGAAGGCAATGGGAGGAGGGAGCAATTTGAAGTCAACACTCTTGGGGAGGGACAGGATCAAAAGACAGAATAGAAACAATGGGGGGCAGGACAGGATGGAGGGAAATACAGTTAGTCTTAAACAACACGATTATTACCAAAGTCATTTTCAAAACTACACAGATAGGGCTATATTGAATTGCCTGCCTTCCCAAAGGGAATGGGTGGGAAGGGAGGAATGGGGAGAAGTTGGAACTCAAAGTTTTAGGAAAAACTGTTGCGTATTGTTCTTGCTACTAGGAAATTAGAAATAAAGATAATGGGGAATAGAAAATTATCTGGTCCTACAGGACAAAAGAGAAGATGGGGACAAGAGAAGGGAGGGATGATAGAAGAGAGGGCAGATTGCTAATAGGGGAAATTAAATGCTCGGTGCATTGGGGTGGGGGGAGGGGAGAAATGGGCAGAAAATTTGGAACCCAAAATTTTGTGAAAATGAATGTAAAAAGTTTAATAAATAAATCTATAAAAAAAATAATTTAATTAGAATTGTCCTTTCTATCACATTAGTTTAGCCTTCCCATGAGTAATTAGCATTTCTTCAATTGTTTAGGCCTGGTTCTGCTTCAGGAATTAGAATTGTGTTGATATAATTCCTCAATGTGTCTTGGCAGATAAACTCCCAAGTTGTTTTTTTTTTTTTTTTTTGTTCTTGTTGTTTTTATTTTGTATTGTCTGAAGCTATTTTACATTAAATTCCTCTTTCTATTTCTTGTGACTAGACTTTGTTGATAATATATAGAAATACTGATGATTTAAATGGATTTATTTTACATCCTGTCGTGTTGCTGAAGTAGTTAACTATTTCAACTTCTTTTTTAGTTGTTTCTCTAGGATTCTCTATGTATACCAAAGTATTTTATGCACTTCCGATAGCTGATTTTACTGTTGTTGTTGTTTTAATTATGTTCCCTAACCTTATAAAATGTATCTAGCCTGCATTTACTTAATTCACATGATTGTATGTAGCCAGTGTTCTATGACGTTCTTCCTCCAAGTTCTGGAGTCATGTGAACATGGTCATATTTTTAGGGGTATGCTAAAAAAACAAACAAACCAACAAAAAACAAATGAATAAGTCATATACTGTCTTTTGTCTAGTTGCCTCCACCTAGAATTTTCTGTTGGAAAATCACTGATTATAGATTTTATAGAGCATAGGTCTATGTAAATTTCTGTAAATTGGGTAAATAGGTCCTCAATTTCAATATGGGAGTCCAAGCTAAAGCACTGCACATTGGGCAAAACAAAACCTTTATTTCATCTTACAGATAATATACAAGTTTTTAAGTACTCATAGGAACCCATATGCACACACACACAAACAGACACACACACACACACACACACACATACACATATATATATATAATATTATATACACATATAGATATAAAGCACCAATAATAATCAATTGACAACATAAAAATAATAGCTGATATTTATGCTATATTGGAGTAACCCTCTAATCCAATGCCTCAATAAAAAAAAAAAAAAAAAAAAAAGTACTTGGAATCCTCCTATAAAACAGCTCCTCTAATCAAGCTTCCCACAATAGGCAGGGCCATCATTGAGTAGGAAAGATCTTCTTTAATCACATTATTTAATCAGAGGCACTTTTATTAAAACAACAACAGCAAAGGATCCTAATTTGATTGCCATTATAGTCACTGGCAATGTCAGTTATAAGATTTTGGAGAAAAGCAAATATTGTTTTTTTTTTATTTTGAAGAGAACAGAATCATGAAAGTAAAGACTTATGCAAACAATTTTGCCTCCCTATGAAATTCTTTGGCAGGTCATTAAAAGATGACTAGTAAACAAATAGGAAAAGAAGTAAAGCTCACAAAGAGCCAGTATGACTGAATCAAGAACCTGGAACATGAAGGACTAAAAATTTCCTTTTTTGGTGGAGTGACTTAACTGGTAAATTAGCAGAATTTTGTAGAAATAGTTTGCTTTTTTTCTTAAACTGATTTCTTTGGAGTTCCCTCTTTTCCTTGGGGTCATTGCCATTTTTCAAATTATCCAGGTTCACAAATTAATGGTTACAGATTTATATCCTGAGATTTAGAACTGCAATAGACTTTAGAATCTATCTTACCTCTTTATTCTCACTTACCTTCCAAATTTAATCAGCTGTCAATTCATGTAGATTATACCTCCTCAACACCTGCTATATCCCTTTCTCTCAATTTGCATAATAAACACCCAAGTAATTGACC
Organism: Bettongia penicillata ogilbyi; assembly: GCA_023548195.1. NCBI lineage: Eukaryota > Metazoa > Chordata > Mammalia > Diprotodontia > Potoroidae > Bettongia > Bettongia penicillata. The sequence goes on along the minus strand of JAJHZJ010000806.1, from coordinate 220,959 downwards.
TCATTATCTTTTGCCTGGGATATTCCAATAACCTCCTAATAGGTCATTCTGAATCCAGTTTCTCCCCTTTCTAGTTCCTCCTTCCCATAGCTACCAACTAGTATTTCTAAATATCAGATTTTATCATGTCATTTTTCTGTTCAATAAGCTTTTGTGGCTCCCTAATGGTTCCACGATTTTCTTTTTTTTAAATCTCAATTTTATAATTAAATACTTTCACAAGTTGATGGACATTCTATAGGATTGTTGCTCATATGGATTCTCCTTTGAGTCCTCTCCCTTTTCTTGGTTTTAAGAGAAAAAAAAAGTATTCTATGTCTCATTTGATCTTTTCCACAATTTTTAAAAGAAGCAAATCAAGGCCTCAGAAAGGTTAAGGGAATTGCCCATAGTTACAGAGAATAATAAGACAAGGTTTTATTTGACCCCAAGGTTCTCTTCAGTCTAAGACTAAATTTCATGCAGTTGTTTCTGCACGAAGTTGCATGAGATTTCAGATAAAGGAGATTTCTCTTTTGGTAGATGTTATTTTATGAGACTTTCTGGATCATGTTAGCTATACCTTCAAAGATAAATGGGACTTAAACAGGTAGTAGTAATAACATGGGCACACTGCTTTGCCCTGAGTAGAACATAATACTTATTTGTTATATAGAGTTAAGTTTAAGTGATTAAATTTAACTAGGAAGGAAAAGAAGTAAACGTTGTTAAGGACAAGTGCCTCCCTCTTAGAATCCCTAGCTTCCTCCTAGGCTCAGTTCATGTGACATTTTATGCAAGAAACTTTTCCTGATTATACTAGTTATTTATTATCCTTCACATCCCCCAGAAAATACTGTGTTTATTTTGTATACTTCATGAAAAATTGATACTAGGCGATCATTTTTTTTAAATAACTGACTGATTAGAGGATAGAATATAAGAAACAGAAGAATAGGAAATAAAAAGAGTAGATTGGGTCTACATCATGGATAACTTTAAATAACATGCTAAGGAATTTAGTTTTTATTCTTTACAATAATGACAAGCTGCTACAGGTTTTAAGCAATTATGGAATACCATAATTTAGGGTCATACTCAATGAAAATTAATCAGGCATCAGTGAATAGGATAGATTTGAAGAAGAGTGATAAAAATATGGGAGGAAACCAAGAAACTATTGTGATAAATCAATAGTGCTAATACTATTTTTGGCAAGAATAGAAAATTAGAATACATAATGAAATGAGTAAAGCAATGCACTTGCCTCATAGTATCTTCTCTAAATTAATGGATCTTGTATTCTAATTAGGAACACAGATACATAGAGGAAAGCTATCCGAAGTGTCACTTAGTACAACCCTCACATTTTTCACATATGAGGCCCAGAGGTAAAATTTTTCATTAAAGTTATATGTTGCTGGAGCCAGATTTCCAACAAGGTTCCAAGACTCCAAATATTTACAATCTTCTCCTCATATTGAGTTCTAGTTATAACAAAAATAATTCACAAATACCTGTCAAACCATGAATTCTAACTAACATGAAGGAGGAAAAAGGATAAAACATCAAATTCAGAGGGCAGGACACAATGTTTTTTAGGTACAGCCCAGTAAGCCCAGAAACCAATAAAAAATGAACAACTGAAAAAGTTAGACAAAGTTGAGAGAAATGAATAAAAATGGTCGTCAAAAGTTTGAACATTGAATAAAAGGCAGAGGGAAGCTTATAAAAAACTAAGAAGTATCTCAAGAAAGTCAGTTTTGATGCATTGCCCCATGATGGTTTTTGTGGTACAGGTCACTTTTTACAAAAAACAACAACAGTGAATTTTACTGACTTTCAACTGGTAAAGTTGTGATCAAACATACAGAGGAGGAAAGGGACTATAATTCAATAAGGGTAATTTTTCCCCCCTATAATTACAAATTAAAGCAGAATGTTCCTTTAAAATCATGGAACAATTGGTTCTATGGCACTGCTATTAGACTACCATATTCTGAATATGCCATATAATAGACCTTTTAGATTTGCAGAAAAATCCAATTCCATAAATGCTATGGATCACTTTTTTGGTGTTAAAATTATGAGCTTTTATTTCAAGAAAGTTCGGGGTCATTAAAGGAAACTTGCAATTTGAGAGAATAAAGTCCATTGGTATCTTGATTAATTTTTTATATATGTGTGTCTGTGTGTGTGCATGTGTGTATTTCTGGGTATATAAAATTTATTTTTCAACGTTCACTTTTATAAGATTTTGAGTTCCAAATTTTTTTCTCTCTCTCTTCTCTCCCCCCTCTGAAAGGGGGAAAGCAATCTGATATAGACTATACATGTACAATCATATTAAACATTTTCACTTTAGTCATATTGTAAAAGAAAAATCAGAACAAAAGGGAAAAACCATGAGAAAGAAAAAAAGGGAGAAAATGCAATACTCCAATCTGCATTCAGACTCCATAGTTCTTTCTCTAAATGTACATTACGTTTTCCATAACGAGTCTTTTAGAATTGTCTTAGATCTTTGTATCGCTGAAAAGTGCTGTCTATCAAAGTTAGTTATCACACAATGTTGCTGTTTCTCCTGGCTCTGCTCATTTCACTCAGCATCAGTTCATGTAAATCTTCCCAGGTTTTATGCTTTTCTTTCTGAAATCTGCCTGCTTATCACTTATTATCCCACAATAGTATTTCATTACATTCATATATCACAACTTTATCCATTCCTCAATTGATGTTCATCCCTTTAATTTCCAATTTTTACCACAACCAAAAGAGTTGCTATAAATATGTTTGTAAGTATAGATCTTTTTCCCATTTTTTATGATCTCTTTGGGATACAGACCTAGCAGTGGTATTGTTGTATGAAAGGATATGCACAGTTTTATAGTCCATTGGGCATAGTTCCAAATTGCCCTCCAGAATGGTTGGATTAGTTCACAACTCCCCCCACAATGCATTACTGTTCTAAATTTCTCACATTTGACATTTTCCTTTTTTTGTCATATCAGTCAATCTGATAGGTGTGAGATCATACTGCAAAGTTATTTTAATTTGCATTTCTCTAATGAATAGTGATTTACAGCATTTTTTCATATGAATATGGGTAGCTTTAATGTTTTCATCTGAAAAGTGCCTAATCATTTCCTTTGGCCATTTCTCAATGAGGGAATAACTTGTGCTCTTATAAATTTGGCTCAGTTCTCTTTGTATGTTAGAATATATTATCTTAACATTTATTATATATACATATATATATATACATATACATACATCATATATATGTATGTGTATACATGTGTATGTGTGTATGTATGTATATATATTTATATATCTATATTATATGTGTGTGTGTGTGTGTATTAGAGATGAGAGTTTTATCAGAGACACTGGCTATACGACTTGTTTCCCAGCATTCCAATTTCCTTCTAATCTTGACTACATTTGGATTTGTTCCGCAAAACTTTTTAAATTTAATGTAATCAAAATTATCTATTTTTCCTTTCATAATGATCTCTACCTTGTGTTTTGTCTTAAATTCTTCCTACTCCATAGATGTGACAAGTAAACTCTTCCTTGCTCTCTTAATTTCCTTATGGTATCAACTTGTATGTCTAAATCATGTACCAGTTTTGACCTCATCTTGGTAAGTGGTACAGATGTTGGTCTATGCCTAGTTTCTACCATACTATTTTTCCAGTTTTCCCAGCAGTGAGTTATTCTCCCTTATACTGAGGTCTTCGGGTTTATCAAACAGTAGGTTACTGTAGTCATTGACTACTGTGTCTTGTGGACCTAATATGTTCCACTGATCAGTCACTCTTATTTTTTAGCCATTATCAAATAAATTTAATGTTCCCTACTTTGTCATACAGTTCATGGTCAGGGAAGGAAGGAAATGGGAGGGGAAGGAATAGATCAGGGAAGGGGAGAAGAGAGCAGCGGGAAGGAGAGGAAAGGTCAATTCACTGGATGGAATTGCTTCACTCAAAGTGAGAACCTGAAAATACCTTAGTTTAAAAGGGCCAATGTCTCCCACCACCTCCTGAGACATGTCCAGGTATCCTGATCTCGTATCTGCCCACTGGATCCAGAGGGCTTTGGAGGAGAAAGTGAGGTGATTTTGCACAGCCCACTCTCACTCACATCAAAGTCAATTACAGTCAATTCGTCATCTCCCTGATGTCATGGTCCTCTTTGATATGATATGGCTGTGGCACCTTCCCTTACATTTCACTCATTGCCTTGATACTTTTTTACCTTTTCTTCTTCAGATGAATCTTGTTATTATTCTATTCTAGCTCTATAAGTTAACTTTTTTGGTTGTTTGTATGGTATGGAACAGAATAAGTATATTTATTTAGGTAGAATTTTCATGTTTAGCATATTATGTTGGCCTACCCATGAGCACCTGACTTTTTTATAATTATTTAGATCTGTCTCTATTTGTGTGAAAAATGTTTGATAATTATATAATTGTAAATTATATATATATATAATATTACATTTATGTTTTATTATATAAATTGCATTACATCACATTGCATTACAATGTATGGCATTGTAATATACTATATAAAACATATATTTACATACAATCATAACTGTGAAAAATATTCTTATAATTCCTGGGTTTGTCTACAATTATTGTAAATGAGATTTTTATTTTTGTCTCTTGCTGTTGAGTTTGTTAATAATATATAGATATGTGTATCACATTGTTTTACAGAGAAATTAGTTCTAAATTCCAAAGAAGAAACTCACAACCAAAAACTTGTGACTGGCTTGTAAACTTTTGACTGTGCACAGTTGCATAGAACACGCATACAACTGAGCTGTAGAATTGTACTTTTTTGGAGCCCTTTATTAAGGTAGACTATACAGTTTTTTAGTGATTGTTGAGTGTTGGTGAATGAATTGCTTTCATTTATTCTCTATTAGGAACATTGGAGAGGGGAGGACAAACCTGGAAGCTTTTGTAAGTAAGCCATCAGAGAAAAATGTTCCTCTGCATTCTTTCCTAATTCAAAATTGATAGTTCCTGTGATTCATGTGGTATAGGTGTTTTAAGGGCTTACCAAAAACATCTATTAATTGTTCATTATTTTTTTTACCAGAGCATATTTTTCTTTTAATGAAAAGGCAAATTTATCAAGTTCCTTCACTCATTTTAATTTTTGTATTTCACTAAATATAGCTGTTCAGATCTGTAAATTGATGTTTTTGTGAACTGCCCACTCAACAGAAAAAGCAAAGGGAAAAGAGAGCCTTCTTCCCTACTCCCCCAAATAAAAAGTTTTTATTCTTGATTTTTGAATTGAAGTTCTATATATGTGCCATATACAGCTGAGGCAAAGGTATATTCCTTTCTATCTCTATTCAGTTTTCTCAAGAGATCTATCATATTTACCTTATCCAGAGTTTTAATCACCTCCTTAACTTCTTTCTTGTTTATTTTGAGGTTAGATTTATCAATTTCAGAGACGGGAGATTGAGGTCCACTACTAGTATAGTTTTGCTCTCTATTTCTTCCTGTAACTCCCTTAACTTCTCCTCTAAGAATCTGAATGCTACACCACTTGGAGCAGATATGTTTAGTAATGAAATTACTTCAATGTCTGTGGTGCCTTTGAGCATGAAATAGTTTCCTCCCTTATCTCTTTTGATTAGATCTATTTCTCCTTTTGCTTTGTCTGAGATTAGGATTGCTATCCCTGCTTTTTTTACATTAGCTGAAGCACAAGATATTCTGCTCCAGCCTTTTACCTTTATGCTGTGTATATGTCCCCATTTCAAATATGCTTCTTGTACAAACATGTTGTTCGACTAGCTGTTGGACTATGGTTTTTATTTATTTTATTTATCTGTCTCCGTTTTATGGGTGAGTTCATCCCATTCACATTCACAGTTATGATTACTATCTGTTTTTCCCTCCATTGCCTTTCCCCTTATTTATGCTTTCAGTTCTCACTTCTCCCTTCCCCTCCACAATAGTTTAATTTTTGACCACCACCTCCATCAGTCTTCCCTCCTTCCTTTTAGCCCCTTTCACTCCCCTTTTCCTTTGCTGCATCTTCTCTCCTTTTTATCCTCCTATCCCTTTTCTTTTCCCCTTCCCTTCCTACTCCCTATAGAGCTAGTTGTACTTCTAAACTTAACTGAATTTTTTTGTTGCCTCCTTGAACCCAAACAGGTGAGAGTACCTCTCAAAAATGCTCATCTCCCTTCCCTCTTTCCCTTAAGTGTAATATATTTTTGTGCCTCTTCCTGTGATGTGATTCACCTTTTTCTGCCTCCTCCTTTTCACATCTTTAATTACAATCCCTTTATACTCTTAAATCACATTTTTATCATGCCATTATTTACTTTAAGCCTGCTCCCTCTATCTTTGTATATCCCTTTTCTATATCATAATATATATGCAATTTTAAATATTAAAAAGCATCATCTTCCCTTATAAGAATGTAAACAGTTGGCAAATATTGAGTAACAATTATTTTTCCCCTGTTTACATTTTTATGCCTTCCTTGACACCTGCACTAGAAGATTCAATTTTCTGTTGAGCTCTGGTCTTTTCATTAGGAAGGTCTGGAAATCCCTTATTTCACTGAATGTCCATTTCCTTGTCTGAAATAATACGCTCAACTATGTTGGGTAATTAATCCTTAATTATATTCCCAACTCCTTTGCCTTATGGGATGTTAGGTGCCAAGCTCTGGACTGCCTTTGGGTGCTGGGACTGCCCTTCGGGAGGTGGCTCTGCCCTGAGGGGCTCTGGCTGGGGATATAAGGAGATGTCAGGGAGGGATTAGGGGAAGAGATGTAGGAGATGTAAGCAATAAAGTGAAGTGCACTGGCAACCCCGGGTGTACTGTGCAGTCATTACCCCTCCGTGGAGGAGGGGTTGGTGTACCGGAGATGTCCAAAGACCCAGGAAAGGGTAAGGGTAAGTGTCCAAGCGAGGGCAGGGGCTAGACCGATAGGTACCACCTGAATCCAGGAGAAGGCTGGGGAAGGATCCCTGTGCATAGATACTGCCTGGCCTAGTATCCAGGCGAAGGCCGGGGAATAGCCCCATGCAATGGAATATCATATTCCTATTCCTTTGATCTTTTAATGTGGAAGTTGCTAAGTCCTGTGTGATCCTGACTGTAGCTCTTCAATATTTTCATTGTTTCTTTCTGGCTGCCTGCACTATTTTCTTTTTCCCTAGATAATTTTGGAATTTGCTGACATTCCTCTGTGTTTTTAGTTTGGGATCCCTTTCAGGACATGAACAGTGAATTCTTTCGATGAATATTTTGCCCTCTGGATCTAGAAATTCTGTGCAATATTCCTTGATGATTTCTTGGATGATGTTGTCCAGGCTCTTTTTTTTCCATCATAACTTTCTGGTAGACCAAAAATCCTTGGATTTTTCTCCCTTGGACCTATTTTCCAGGGCAGTTGCTTTTCCAATTAGATATTTTACATTCCTTTCTCTTTTCCTTCTTTTGATTCTATTTGACTGACTCTTGATGTCTCATAGAGTCAGTAACTTCTCCTTGCCCAATTCCAATTTTTATCAAGTTGTTTTCTTCAGTTAACTTTTGCATTTCCTTTTCTATCTGTCCAATTGTTCCTTTCAAAGACTTATTTTCAGCAGTTAGGTTTTGTACTTCATTTTCCATCTTCTTATTTGATTTCTTATTCATATTTTAAAAATCATTGGTCAGTTTTTCTTCCACTTCTCTCATTTCACTTAAAATCCTTCTGAGCTTTTTCCAGAATGTTCTTTGTGCTTCAGATCAGCTCATATTCCTTTCTGAAATTTCAGATGGGAGTCTAGCTATAATGCTGACCTCTGTGATATTTATGTTTTGGTTCTTGTCCCCATAGAAAGATTCTACAATCTTTTCTTTTCTACTTTAAATCTTATTCATGATGATTATTCTTTTCCTGGCTTTTAAAGTAGATTTCTGTGTCTGCAGTATAGGGGGATCTGTCCCACAGTTCTTGTGCCTAATACTTTCTGCTTTGTGTGTTGTGATCTCTGGTTCTTTCAGCTAGAAGCTAACATGCTGCAGCTTAACTGTTACTAAGCTGGTTTGTGTTGGAAAGCAGAAGAGATGAGGGTTTTTCTGGTTTCTCCAGAGTTACCTTGTAGCTAGCTTGTTAAGCATGGGGAACAGGTGGTCTGTCCACAGGAGTTCTCCTCTACTCAGGTAGAGCATAGAAAACTCAGTGTTTCATGATCCCATCTGTGTTAGTGTCTTCCTGATTCCCCTGGGGTCCAAAGCCATGCCTTGTGTTGGCAGTTGCCAGCTTCAACCCCTGGGGCTCAGGATCTTCTCTCAGTTTGCTGGGGTCAGGCTGCCTGAGACAACTCTGGTCCTGCACTCATCCCCTTCAGCCCCAGCAAGAGGGACCCTCCTCAGTGATTTTCCTAGCCTTGCAGGCTAAGAGATTATTTAGCCCTTCTGCTGTTCCCATTCTTCCAGGGTTTTCCCTGGGGAGATATTCTCTGGGCTCTTCAAGGTCAACAAGGGGAGGGAGACAGCAATTACTGATCACTCTGAAATACAGTTCTGAAGAAACAGGCTTTTAAAAAATCCATAGTGATTCAAATGGTGCTACTTGATTAAACTTTTAAACAAAAATTGCTCTAGCTTTCATTTAATGGCCAATAATCAATTCTAGACTGAGACTCTATTATTTAATGTTTATATTTTTATAGATTGGAATAAGTATGAATAGCAATTGGTTTTTGTGCTGGCCAAAACTCAGAGGATCTTACTCTCCCAGATTGATACTTTTGTGATGGCAAACTTGTCTACCTTTTGTCTTAATTCTAACGTACCTAGTAGTCATCTAATGGGCATTGAGAACTAGGAAGACCTTAATTTAGAAAGGCCACCTTCAACCACGGAATCTAGGGCCATCTCAATTGTCTTGACTTTTATTTTGCCTCTTGACTGATGACTCTGGAGGAGAGAGTGAGGGAGATGACTTTGCTCAGTTCTGCCTAACTGAAACCTAGTTTACCTGCAAGTAAAGACATCATCCTTGAAATGTCACTGCTCTTCCTCAAGAACCAATGGCAAACAATAATATGCACACAAAGAAACACATTCACACAAACATACACATGCACAAATACTAATGGAAAAATATGATTTTAATGAGTGAGTGTAATTTTGTCATCCTACTAAGGACCCAGGAACGTGGAGAGGGAGTAATTCCAAGACAATTATTGTTAGTATCTTTACAACATACATTCACTGATGAAGAAGTTCATAATATTATTTGTTAAAATGTTAATTATTTTAATCCCTTTTCCCATGTATGTTATTTTAATGGTCTTTTGTCAAATTGTCATGGACTGCTTCAAGGGGTTATGCAATTTTCATAGCCTTTATAGAATTAGCATGGCATTTCAGAAATATTGGTAAAATTTGACAACATGAGCATCAAAAGGGAAGTTCTTTTCCATGTATTTTTTGTACGCAATAGTCTCCAAGAAGCAGAAAACTTTGGGAAGCAATTAGACAATCTTTCCTCTTTTGATTTTCCAGTTTCTGTTCTCTCTTGATTTTCTTCCTACCAGTTGGCTGATTTCATCTCAGTTTATCTCCATGGTATGTCTAACATTTGCTCCCTCATTTTAATCAATGTGTTACTACTGTAATTCAGGCATATATCACCTTTTGAAAAGAAGCGAAAGTCAGATATTTCATCTATATAAGTTATTTTCAATGTAATTCTCAAATTCACATTTTTAAAGTGCAGTTATAACTGTGTCACTTCTCTGCTCAAGAAGATTCCTTGCATCACAGTTTATTTTTTGTAGGATAAAATACAAACTTCCATTTGCAATGTCTTCCAATAAATGACTCCAGAATTTTTAAATATTATTCACTTTTGTTAACTCTTCATTGCAGCTAAACTGACTTATTTTTCATTCCTTCTATATGTATTCTAACTCCCATCTCTATGCCTCTCAGTGGATAACTGAACAGTTACTTTTGTTGCCAGAGTTATCAAAGTGTCTTATATGTATGGTCTTAATATATTTTTGAAAGGTTCCCTATTAAAAGAGAGTCATTAAGTCTGTTATATTAATCTAGGAAATAAAATTGCTTTTATTCTTGCTGTTGTAATCAGTGATCAAGGAAACAAACCCATAACGTATACTGTATACCTCTTGGATAGCTGTAGAAAATTATCTGTGGAAATTTGACTGTTCTTCAAGAACATACTTTATACAATTTTTTAAATGTGATTTTATGAGAAAAAGAAACAATTTTACTAAGTATTATTCGAATTTATCTATTTTGATTTGAATATGAAATAGTTTAGATTCAAGTAGGCTTGTTTAAATAACATCTCAATTTTAAAATCAAAACATTTAAAATTGATTAAAGGAGGGAAAAGAGCAGGGAAGGAGGGAAGGAAGGAGGGATAGAATTTGAAATTCAAAACTGTAAAAAAATTTTAGTTTTCTTTTTTATTAAATGGGAATAAAATATTTGTTTTCAATAAAATTAAAAATATAAATGTATTATAGATATCAGAAATTAAGTATCTGGGTGAATAATTATTGATATTTTCTTATATCATTATCATTACATAAGATTACTGTCTTTTCTTTTACTCTGGCCTTTCGAGTCTTCCCCTTTTTTTGCAATATATTGGAAACTGATTACTAAGTTCTTCTGATAATGAGTCAAGGGGTGGTCCCTAATATTAAAAATCATAATAACCATAATAATCATAATAAATCCAACTGGGAAGGGAAAAATTTCATGGTTTCTGCCCAAAAGAGAAATAGTTACTATTTGCATTTACTCCTACCCAGAAAAAAAATATACCATCAAATGGTGCTTGGGCAAGGAACTATTGTTTTCTACTCAATGAGATCCAGACAGAATTGGATTTAAGGATTTGTCTTTGAGTAATAAATCAAACCAGTGAACCTCAAGTTAACCAGCCATTAAAATTTACCTTCCTTTGTGTAGAACACCCTCATATAATGAGAGAAGAGAGAGGAGGAAAGGACAGGGGAGGGGAGGGAAGGAGATGAGAGTAGATGCCTGTTCACTGAATGGCCTTGCTTCAATCAAAGTGATAACCTGAAAAGACCTTAGCTACAAAGGGCCAACATCTTCCACTGCATCCTGGACCATCTCCAGGAATCTTGAACAATGTCTGGCCACTGGACCCAGATGGCTCTAGAGAAGAAAGTGGAGCTGGTGACTTTGCACAACCCTTCCCCCTTTCAATTAAAGTCAACTGCAAGTCATATCCTCATCTCCCTGATGTCATAGTCCTCTTTGGGAAAGAAGAACAAACCACATAACCACACAGTTCTAATGTAAATTTTTCTGTTTGTATTGATTAAGTCTGGTCTCATTGGAAAACAACTGACCAGGGAAATAGATCCAGGAGAGACAGTTTAAAAATTATTGAACTACTTGAAACCATGATAAAAAAAAAAGGTTCTAGACATTATATTTGAAGAAATCATTAAAGAAAACTGGCCTGATATTCTAGAACCAGAGGGTAAAACAGATACTGAAAGAACCCACCAATCACCTCTTGAAAGAGATCCCAAAAGGAAATGTCCTAGGAATATTGTAGCCAAATTCCAGAGCTCCTAGGCCAAGGAGAATATATTGCAAGCAACCAGAAAGAAGAAAATAACAAATATTTTGGATATACAGTGAGAGTAACACAAGATCTGGCAGTTTATACACTGAGAGATCAAAGGTCTTGAAATGATTTTCCAAATGTCAAAGGAGCTAGAATAAAACCAAAAATCACCCACCTAGAAAACTGAGCTTATAATGCTTCAGGGGGGAAAAAAATCATTCAATGAAATAGAGGATTTCCAAGCATTCTTACTGAAAGACCAGAGCTGAATAGAAAATTTGATTTTCAAAGAAAAGAAACAAGAGAAGCATGCGAAGGTAAACAGGAAAGAGAAAACAGAAGGGACTTACTAAAATTGAACTGTATACGTTCCTACATGGAAAGATCATATTTGTAAATCTTGAGACATTTCTCAGTATTAGGGTAGTTGGAGGGTTTATATACATATAGACACATATAGATAGTGAGCACAGGGTTAGTTGAATAGGTAGGGATGATACATAAAACATAAAATTAAGGCATGAGAGAGTAATACATTGGGAGTAGAAAGGGGGAAATAGATTGGGGCAAATGAGCTCACATAAAAGAGGAAAGAAAAGTTTTTTCCATGGAGTGAAAAAGGTGGAAGATGAGAAGGAAAGAGTGAACCTTAGTAGCTTCACATTTGGCTTAAGGAGGGAATAACATGCATACTCAATTTGGTATGAAAATCTATCTTACACTACAGGAAAGTAAGGGAGAATGAGATAAATGGGGTGTGGGGAGTTGGTAAAAGGGAGGGCAAATGGGAGGAGGAGGTAATTAGAAGTAAACACTTTTGAGGAGGGATAGGGTCAAAAGAAAGATTGAGTAAATGAAGGGCAGGATAAGATGGAGGGAAACATAGTTTTTTCACAATATGACTGTTATGGAAGTGTTTTGCATAACTACACATGTATTACCTATATTAAATAGCTTCCCTTATTTTGGGGGGAGGGATGTTTGGGGAAGGAAGAAAGGAGAGTAGTTAGAAATCAAAGTTTTAAAAACAAATGTTAAAAATTATTTTACATTCAACTGGGTAATAAGATATAAAGGAAAAGAGGTATAGAAATCTGCCTTGCCCTACAGAAAAACAGAGGGGATGGGGATAAGAGAAGGGAGGAGTGTGATAGAAGGCAGGATGGATTTTGGAAAGTGGCAATTAGAACACACCCTCTCTTGGTGTAGGCAGAAGGGAGAGAAAAGGGGAAAAATTTGGAACTCAAAATCTTGTGGAAGTGTGAGTTGAAAACTAATAGTAAAAGATTTATGGTTCCAGGAGCAAAGATGGTGGAATGATCGATAATTGCTATCTCATTCCCCTTGTTGATCTTGATGAACCCAGAGAATATCTCCCAAGAAAAAAACCCTGGAAAAGTGGGAGCAGCAGAAGAGGTAAAAAGACTCTCATGAGGCTAGAAAGATCACAAGGGAGGGTTCCTCTTGCTGTCACTAAAGGCAACATGTGAAGTATCAACACTCTCCCAGATAGCCCCATCTCAACAAACCGGGAGAAGATCCTAATCTCCAGGGGGGCCACACCACCCCTCCCCTGCATATGAAGAGCTAGCTCTAGGGCAACTGAGGGGAAAGCCAAAAACACCCTCACCTAGCAGATGCTTTCCAACACCCGCCAGCTCAGCACCAGGTAAGCTGCAGTATTTTAGTGTCTGGCTGCAAGAACCAGAGACCACCACACAAAGCCTCAAGTTTTGTATACAAGAACTGTGGGACAGAGCTCCCTGTGCCACAGACACAGAGACTGACTTTAAAAGTCAAGAAAAGTTTTATTATCCTGAGTAAGAAGCAAAGCAAAAAAGAAGAGACAATAGAATTATTCTGTGGGGAAAATGACCAAAATACAAATACCAAAGAAGGCAGCATTGAGACTGTACCCCCATGTGAAACTTTAGAAGGAAATTTGAACTGGTCTGAAGCAAAAAAAGGCATTCCTGTAAGAGTTCAGGAAAGATTTTAATGTAAATGGGATATCGATAGATAAAGGGAGGAGGGACAAATTAAATGATGGGATGATAACTAATGTGATTTAAGAGTGAAAAAGGAATTGTAATGGCAGATGTGAAAAGGGGGAGGCAGAAATAAAAAATTCCATCACAAGAAGAGGCACAAAAATATAGTACAGTACATGGTAAGAGGGGAGGGAGATGAACATTCTTTGAGAGGTATTGTCCTCTGATTGGATTCAAAGAGGGCACAAAAATCTCAGTTAAGTTTAGAAATACAATTAGCTTGTTTCCTTTTCTTCCAATTGTTTCTTTTATCTGCTTGTAATTTTTTCTCCTTGAGAATTAGCTCTACAGGCAGTAGGAGGGGAAGGGGGAAAGAAGAAGGAGGGGAGGCTAAAAGGGAGTGAAGAAGTAGTAAGGAAAAAGGGGATTAAATGGGAGTGGTGCTGAAAGATGGGAGGGAAGTTTGAGGGAGGGAGTGCTCCAAGATTAAAACTCTGTTGAACGGAGAACTAAAAGCATAAATAAGGGGAGAAGTTAGAGAGGGAAAGACTCAGATAGTAATCATAACTGTGAACATTAACAGGATGACCTCTCCCATAAAAGAGAGACAGATAGTAGAATGGACTAAAAACCATAATCCAACAATATGTTGTTTACAAGAGGCACAGTTGAAATGGGGGCATAGACATAGAGCAAAGGTAAAAGCTTGGAGCAGAATGTTTTACTTCTGCTGATGTAAAAAGAAGGAGGCATAGCAATCCTAATCTCAGACAAAGCAAAAGCAGAAATAGATCTAATCAAAAAGTATAAGGATGGAAACTTTATCCTGCTCAAAGACACTATAGACAATAAAGCAATTTCATTGCTAAAAATATATGCTCCAAATGATATAGCATCCATATTTTTAGAGGAGAAGTTAAGGGAGTTACAGGAAGAAACCGTTAGCAAACCATACTAGTGGGGAAACCTCAAACTCCCCCTCTCTGAACTTGATAAATCCAACCTCAAAATGAACAAGAAAAAGCTAAGGAGGTTAATAGAATGCTGGATAAGGTAGATATTACAAGTCTCTGGAGAAAATTGAATGAGGATAGAAAGGAATATACTTTTTTTCTCTAGGGTACCAGGCACATATAAAAAAGTTGACCATGTCCCAGGCCATGAAAACTTCACAGGTCAGTGCAGAAAGGCAGAGATAGTCAGTGCATCCATTTCAGACTATAATGCAGTAATACTTATTTGAAATCAAAGGCCATGGAAACACAAACTAAAAAGTAGTTGGAATGTAAACAATCTAATTCTAAGGAATTAATGGGTTAAACAGCAAATTATAGAAGCAATCAACAACTTACTTCAAGAGAATGACAAAAAGGAAACAACCTACCAAATTTTATGGAACACTGCAAAAGCAGTTGTTAGGGGAAGTTTTATATCTTTGAATGCCTTCATGAATAAAATAGAGAAAGAGGAGGTCAATTATCGGACGAATAAAATTAAGATTAAGAGCTAAGTTTTTTTAAGAGTTGGTTTTATGAAAAAAAATTGATAAACCTTTGGTCATTTTGATTAAAAAAAGAGAAAGAAGAAAATCAACTTACCGATATCACAAATGAAAAGAGTGAACTGACCTCCAATAATAAGAAATTGCCTTACCCAATTGTATGCCCGTAAATTTGACAGTCTAAATGAGCTGAATAATTATTTTAAAAGATATAAGTTGTCCAGATTAACAGAAGAGGAATTTGAATACTTAAATAACCCCATCTCAGAAAATGAAATTGAACAAACCATCAATGAAATGCCTAGGAAAAAATCTCCACAACCAGATGGATTCAGAAATGCATTCTACCCAACATTTAAAGAAGAATCAATTCAATACTATATAGACAACTTGGGAAAACTGGGGAAGAAGGAGCCCTCTCAAATTATTTTAATGAAACAAACATGGTATTGATACCTAACCAGGAAGAGCTAAAGCAGAGAAAGAAAATTATAGACGAATTTCTACAATAAATATAGATGCACAAATTTTAAATAAGATTTTAGCAAAACAAATACAGCAACTTATCCCGAGAATAATACATTATGATCAGGTAAGGTTTATACCAGGAATGCAGGACTGGTTCAGTATTAGGAAAACTATTAGCTTTATTGATCATATTAACAATAAAACTAACAGAAACCAAATGATTATCTCAAGAGATGCAGAAAAAGCTTTTGACAATATAGAACACCCATTCCTATTGAAAACACTGGAGAGCATAAGAATAAATGGAATGTTCTACAAAATAGTAAGCAGTATCTACCTAAACCTTCAGCAAGCATTGTATGCAATGGGGATAAGCTAGATGAATTCCCAGTAAGATCAGGGGTGAAACAAGGATGTCCATTATCACAATTGTTATTCAATGTATTATTCGAAATGTTAGCTGCAACAATAAGAGAATAAAAAAGAAATTGAAGGAATTAGAATAGGCAAAAAAAAATCAAAGTTATCACTTTTTTGCAGATGATATGATGATATACTTAGAGAATCCCAGAGACAAGTAAAAAAACTCCATGAGATAATAAACAACTTTGGCAAAGATCCAGGTTACAAAATAAATTTATGCAAATCTACATTTCTATATGCTACTAACAAAGCCCAACAGCAAGAGATAGAAAGAGAAATCCCATTTAAAGCTAGGGTAGACAATATAAAATATTGGGGAGTCTACCTGCCAAAAGAAACCCAGAGACTATATGAACACAATTACAAAACAATTTTCACACAAATAAAGTAAGATCTGAGTAAGTGGAAAATATCAGTTGCTCTCAGGTGAGCTGAACCAGTATAATAAAAATGACAGTTTTAGCTAAATTAATTTACTTATTCAGTGCCATAGTAATGAAACTATCAGATCATTATTTTGTAGAGCTAGAAAAAATAATATCAAAATTCATCTGGAAGAACAAAAGATCCAGAATATCAAGGGAACTAATGAAAAGAAATGCCAAGGAAGGTGGCCTAGCTCTACCAGATCTCAAATTGTGGTATATAGAAGTAATTATCAAAACCACTTCATATTGTGTAAGAAACACCAGGGTAGACCAATGCAATAGGTTAAGTACCCAAGACACAGTAGGCAATGAGTATAGCAAACCCAAGGACCCCACCTTCTGTGAAAAATCACATTGTTCGACCAAAATTGCTGGGAAAACTGGTTAACAGTGTGATGTAAACCAGGCATAGATCAATACCTGATACTGTGCAGAAGAATAAAGTTCAAATGGGTACATTATCTAGGTATAAATATTGATGGTATAAACAAATTAGTAGAGCAAGAAATAGTGTATCAGATTTATGGAGAAGGGAAGAATTTTTGACTAAACAAGTGATAGAAAACATGCAGTGCAAAATGGATAATTTTGATTACCTTACACCAAATAGTTTTTGCACAAATAAACCCATTCCAAACAAGAGTAGGAAGGAAGCAGAAAACTGGGAAAGAATTTTTGCAACTAGTATCTGTTATAAAGGCCTTATTGCTAAAATATATAGAGAGCTGAGCCAAATGTACAAGAATACAAGTCATTCTCCAATGGATTAATGGTCAAAGGATATGAATGGTAGTTTTCAGAGGAAGGAATTCAAGCTATCTATAGTCATATGAAAAAATGCTCTAATTCACTATTACTTAGAAAAATGCAAACAACTCTGAGATACCACATCACACCTATCAGATTGGCTAACATGATAAAATAGGCTGATGATAAATGTTGGAGAAGATGTGGGAGAGTTGGAACACTAATTCATTGTTGGTGGAACTGTGAGCTGATCCAACCATTCTGCAGAGCAGTTGGGAACTATGCCCAAAGGGTTGCAAAAATGTGCATTCCCTTTGACTCAGCAATACTCCTTCTAGGACTGTATCACCAAGAGAACATAAACATGGGAAAGGGTTCCACATGTACAAAAGCATTTATAGCAATACTCTTTGTGGTGGCCAAAAACTGGAATTCAAGGGAATGCCCATCAGTTGGGCAATAAATTGTGTTATATGAATGTAATGGGACACTATTGTGCTATAAGAAATGATTAACAGGAAGACTTCAGACAGGCCTGGAAAGACTTATATGAACTGATGCTGAGTGAAAGGAGCAGAACCAGGAAAATTTTGTACACAGCAACCATCGTAGTGTTCGAGAATTTTTTTCTGGTAGACTTAGAGCTTCATTGCAATGCAGGGACTTAAAAAAAATTCCCAATGGTCTCTTAAGGCAAAATGCCTTCCACATCCAGAGAAATAAGTTTGAAATTTGTTCACAGGATGTAGCAGATCATTTTCTTTTGTGTTATATTTTAGTTTGTTTTATGATTTCTCCTATTCATTTTAATTCTTCTATGCAACATGACAAAGGTGAAAATGTATTTAATAGGAATATATGTGTAGCATGTATAAAAAACTGTACGCCATCTCAGGGAGGAAGTGGGAATGGAAGGGAGGAAGGAGGGTGAGGGAGGGAAAAAAATGTAAGTTATATGGAATTGATTTTGGAACACTGAAAAAAAAATAAAATAATAATCAAAAAGAGAGAGAATATAAATAAAATAAATAAGGCAAACATGAAAAAAAAGGATAGAAATCTAGAAAGAACCATATGAAAAGATCTGAAGCAAGATCAGTAGAACCAGAAAAGAATATAAATTGGATATAACTATATATAAAAAGTCTAATGCAAGGCTCAAAATAAAACCACTTTTGTCAGTTCATCAATACTTCATCACTTCTAAGTCATCTTCAAGCTCTAAGTCTATGCTCTTTTGTTGCTATGATCATATAACTGAAGTAAAATTGATTTTATAGTATTTCTTTGCCAAATAACCACACAGTAAATATTTACTTTTCTGTTTTTATAGCTATTCAATAATTTTGATTAAACTATGTCGAGGAGCCATGGGAATTACCAAAATATAGCAACCATTTATATATTGTCATTTAATAAACAAAATCTGATAAATTTAAAATGTACACTATTCCACAAATTTTATAAGTATTTAAAAATGTAAACTAAACTTTAAAATTTAAACTGTTGAATGAATGCTATTTCATAATTATTGTCCATCAGAATTGTCAACAAATGCATATTCAAATGTTTCTAAATTCATATCAGAAAAAAACACTAATACAAAAAAAAGAGAGAATCTGTCCTCAACTTTATTCAAAATGAATTCAGAATTCTGCTAGTGCTAACCTTGAATAATGCTTCTATATTCTGTAAAAATCAAAAGCACAAATGTGACTCCATGTACTTACTGAATTTGGGTCTGGTGTCAGGACACATGGTGCAGGGCACATAGCCTATCCCCAGCCTAGTTATTATTCTAGTTCAGATCAGTTCTGAATTTGTGCTGCCCATAACTTTTAGAAAAGGTGTTTACATAATAAATTCAGACTAACAGTTAAGTGATTTGATCATGGTGTTGTGCATTAATCAGATATAAGAAGAGAATACTGAAATGGCTAACTATAGGTTTTTTTTTTTGTTTTTTTTTTTTTTATTTTCCCTTTCCAATATATGCAGTACCTTTAAAAGATGTTAAACTACATACAGCAAAAAAGGAATGAAGCAGCAAATGGTCTAGTGAAATGGTAGAGTCTCCATCAAATTTCAGATACTTATCTATTTCAAGTCTTAAAAAAAATCAACTTATCAGTTTTCACATTGTTCAGGAAATTTAAGCTATATTCTGTGTATATATGATTCTGTACACAGGTGAACTACTGGCTCCCTGTGGTAGTCTTTGAAGATGGGGTTTGAAGATAGAATGTTTAAAGTACATAATCAAATGAAGAAAAACACAGGCACCATTAGGGTGAAAGTTTTGTTTTGAAAAAACATTTTTTTAATCCTTCCTAGAAAGAGGCCTTTTCTAGGCTCTGTAGTACAGAAACAATAATGGATTGATTTGGGAAATATAGAATACACCCATTTAGCTATTATTGTAATTAAGAATCATGGAAAATTATTATTGGTTTCTTTTTTTCTTCAAATATACTTTCATGCTCTTTATATAAACTCTCTCACTACCCCACTTTTGCAAACATTCACCTTCAACTTAATAATCTGAAGCTAACAACTTTTTTATTCATATTGCATGTATATTCTCAAAAGTATTTTATGCAATTAAATAAAAGTAGCTATGGGGTAAAGGGAAAAATCATAGATGTTAACTCAGCTACCTTAAAATCAAACATATTGTGTGTGTGTGTGTGTGTGTGTGTGTGTGTGTGTGTGTACACATACAGAGAGAAAGGGGGAAAAAAGAGAGAGGGAGACTAACTTGGACTGAAATGACATTCTGAACAAATAAATGCAAAGAACCTAATAAGTAATCTTTCTTTAAGATACATTTGAGACTGCACTTTTGTTACTATTCTGTTAATTCACTTTTTGTTATTCAAATACATCATAATTACCCCTAATTTTAATGAATAAATAGCCCTTAACATTAAAAATTTATTTCCCAGTATGTCTGTAATAAGGAAGAAAAGATATTTTTCTTACCTTTAATCTCTGCATCTGGAACAGGGAATAATTGAAGATAAGTAAAAAAATAATAAAGGAGGAGAATTTTGTTTTGCTATATGTTACATCTTGCAAAGAAAGTCGGTTACTCAAAAAAAAATAATCAACATGTTGTGGGAGATGTCTAAAATAATATTTTAAGAGCATTTGTTTAATCCATATAGTTTTGAATCACAAATGTCAATTAAAGAGATCAAAGAAATTAAAAGATAATTAAATTTATATTAATTCTCAATCGAAATAAGAAAAAAATTATGCACTTCTATAGTCATCCTTGGAAGGAAATTTGTCCCATTCCTGGAATTTTGATATTTTGAAAATACTAAAATGAAGCCAATGAATTTGATACCTCACACTTATTTTTTTTTCTCACACCAAATACTGTAAGATTTAATAGATAGTCCTACATGTCAAGGACTGTACATAGAACATTGCAAATGTGAATTCTAAAGATGATAGTACTTTGTTTGATAAAGCTTTCCACTTTTTAAGTATTTCTTCAAAGTGCTAGAAGCACGTTTTCTTTGTAGATGATATGTGAAAGTTTCACTTCCCACAAACATTAATTACCACTAATAGTAGTCTAATAGAATTCATGCTTCTTCCTTGAAACTATGCAGCATCATGGCATGCATTATAAATCAACTTTATAAATGATCACAATTCATGCTTTGAAAATCACCTTGGAAACTATAAACACAACCAATTATAAACGAAACTATTGTAACACAGATGAGGCAGCTTTATCCTTTGTTAAATCTTACATTTTGTGAGTCAGTAATTGATGAAAGAAATAGAAATTTTATTTAGTGTTTTCAAGGTATGGTTTTGTTTGACTCTGTAACCTTAAATGTGGACACAGAGCTGAAGAGGCAGCAGTAAAAAGAGATGAATGTTTCATCACCTAGCATTAATTTTGAGGTAACAGCTGGATATTTTTATCCATAGTTGGATAAAGAAATTTAGGGAATAAAAACAACCTGGGAGTTCTAAAAAGTTTTGGATGTGTTGGTTTTCCAGACAAAGAGGAAGAATTCCACAATAATCCTTAACAAAATTTCTTTCCCCATCTGCAACGCCAAAGCTCTTACTAGTTCACAGGAGAGGACTGTCATGAGGAGTTCTTTCATTTTAGGAAAACACAGTTGAGGTGAAGGAGAGATAATGATGATGGTGATATTGAAGACAGAATGACTAAGGGCATCGTCCTGTCAGATAAAAGATATGGCCAATGTAAAGGTATGCCAAGAGTGTACATTTTTACTCCGTAAGATTTGGGGTAAGATTGGTCAAAGGAGAGGAGCAGGGTATAGACAGGACCCTTGGGTTGTCAGTTCAGTGGCAATTAAATCATGCAAAAGAGCAATCAGCAGAAGACCATGCAGGAAATTATGGGGATAGGAGTCAATGTGGAGAAACTGAATATGCCTTTCTAGATAAATAGTGTACTGCCCCCTGATCTCAAAATTTTAGGTAAAACTACCCCTGGCTATTTATAGCTCAGGTGAAATGTAAGGACTCTAGCTAATTCCTTGCATTTGAATACCTTAGAGATGCTGAAGAAGGCAAAATATTTTACCTAGAGTTAGGTTCTCACTCAAATATATCTGACTGGGCAACACTTCTTAGGTCACAGAGCAAGTCCAGTCAGAGTGATCAAAAGTAAAATGGAAATTTCTACTCCAAAAATTACAGAGAAAGGAATGGATGTCAATCATGAGAAAGGGGTGTGACCAGAACAGAGACAGCCTGCCAAGGAAAGACTAGGCTACAGAAGAAGTGTATTTGTGTTTGTGTGTGTGTGTGTGTGTGTGTGTGTGTGTTATTCCAAAATAGCAATGAATGTTCTCCCATGTTTGAGGAAAATAGTTATTCCATGTGAATGCAATACACTAAAAGTATTCATTTTGTGTTTCTTAATGTTTCCTTCCTTTTTCAGTTGCCATTGTGCATGCCCCTTTGCAGATTATCTCTGCAACAGTAAAACTTAGTCTGTTTCTGACACCTAATATTACATTGGCATTAATAAAAAGAAGAGGAAAAGAACATCCTTCTCAATTCCATGTCCTTCCAAAAGATCCTCTAACCCTAGAACTAACCATTTTCCCAATAGGAATTTATATCTTCCATGTATCTCCAAGTGGAATTTGGGATCTTTTATCCTGAGGTCATATGTGATTCTATGTGATTCATGGATTATAGGAAAAAGATCACTAAAGAGGGAAGGTTTCCTATGCCAGCCCCTTACCCTACTGAAAAAACTTCAGGGAAAAACACTGAGTTTAATAGACAATATTCAAAATGATAAAAGAAATGTTCATCATTAAAGCCATACATTGCAGTCTAGCTGATTCTTAATTATCTAGGGGCTAATTAGTCACTTTGTGGATTTTTCTTACCCTTTTCTTTTGCTGTTTCCCCCACTCTTATCATTTCATTCCTCATTAGAAACTTTGCCACAGGGCAGGAAGAAGAAGCAAAGGAAAAGCATGTACAATGTGTAGTTCAACTTTTCCATTTCATAATGATTTTCTAAAAATGTGAATAGGTGAGAATTCTTTTTACATAGTTATAAACATAGATAATATAAGTATAGATGATGCAAATATAAGTATGTATCCACATATCTATCTATGAATATATATGTGTATATAATATGTGTATATATATAAATGCAATACATATCTATATGTTATCTATACAATATATGCATAAATGTATACATAATTGTAAATGTAAAATATGTTTATGTACAATGGATTCTGTATGATATGAAGGAACCCTTCATTAAAATTCATAAAAAGCTAATTATAATTTACAAAATAATTATTAAATATTCGATTTTTAATATGTTCTATAATTATGCTCTAATCTTGTAAATTAAGTATCAAAAACAAGAACCAGAAAAAGTAAACATAACCTTATAGAGTACTTGACTTGAAAGAAGTTAAAATCAGTCAATAAGGAAAATATATCATATGAAGAATTAGGGAGCACACTTTTTTAGGTCTGTTCTATAAGGAGTGACTTTAGGTTTGTTTGTCCAAACTACACTTTCTATACTGATACACATCTAGCTCTACCTGGTGTGTGATCTCAGTACATAGCTTGTCAGCAGAGACACATTTTGCGATTAATTTGCTCTTCAGGGAGGACCTCATCTGTATTACATCTGGTAAGTAGCATATATCATGGACATCACACACTTAACTCAGAAAAGGAAGCTGTCACTTTTTCCATTAAGAGTCTATATTCTCCAAGGTTTGTAACTTAAGTTCTAAAAATTGCCAGCGGCATAAACCTAACATGTGAGGTGTTGGCACTGCTGTTTATCCTGAAAGCAAGGATATGTGTTGGTAAGGATTGACACTGCCTTTCACATTTGTACGTGTGACTGTAGATATTGCGGCTACCCATATATGCTACTACTCAACTGAAAGTATGTGCCTAGCCATCTTTGCTGTGTTGTACATACATAAAGAAGAGGATCCATTGTTTTAGAACTGCTTTCCAAGGAAGAGCTTTGTTTACATTTCTTTTCTAGATTCCTTCCATTGTTCCTTCTCCTTGAACTTCTGTATTGCTTATTGCTAACAGCCAAGTTACTTCTTTCACTGGACTCTCTTCATTCATCCCAACTAGCCATTAGATTTCAAGATTATGTAGCATCACCTGAAGGAAGGGGTCTTTAAATTACATACTTAAGCAGCACTTTCAAGGATGTTCCTTTAACATTTAGTTACTCAAATGGTAAGGTAGAACGTGTGTATGTATTTTGTGAGTACTGATTAGGTGAAGAGAGGAGACAGACAAGAGAAAGACAAACACACACAGAAACACACACAGAAACACACAAACACACAAAGAGATAGAATACACATTCTTTACTTAGCAAGTAATGTCTTACTTAACAAGACACCTTGTTAAAAGGAGCAAGTATATAGCTAGTAGAACTTTATATGTACAATATTTGCCTCATTTTCTTCATCTATAAAATAAGCATAATCATAATTTCTACTGCATAAAACTGCTATGAAAATCAAATAGGATAACATATATAAAGAACTTTTCACATCTTACAACACTATATAAAAGCTATCATTTTTTTACTTATCAATCTTTCAGTTTGTAGCTATGCAATGTTTGAATTTTCTTTACATTGGGCTTATTCCGAAAAGTGGATGTAATGTTGCCAGAAGAAAGGTGTCTGTTTACCAAAAGGTTGGTGGGAAACACTATTTTAATTAATATTTTGTTTAATCATGAAGCATCTCAGTTTTCTTCCACGTGTGTGTGTGTGTATGTGTGTGTGTGTGCGCGCGCGCGCGTATTTCTACAAAGTGTTTTTTCACCTCTATATCAAGTGGTGGGTAGTACATTTAATTGCTAGGGCTTTAGAAAAATGGTTGGTCATTACACTTGCCTGAGAACCTAAGGCTTTTTAAATTGTTTACTGTATTGTTGTTTTATCCATTCTTGCCTTAGTTCTGCGTTTTACACTAAACACTACTTCATATAAGTCTTCTTAGGTTTCTTTGAAACTATCCTCTTCATTGTTTTCTTATAGCAAAATTGTATTCCATCATATTCATAAATTATAACTCCCCTCATTGATGATGGGCATGTTTACAATTTCTATATTCTTTGACACCAAAAAAAGAGCTGTAAATAGTTTTGTTCATCCTTCTTTAGAATGGTTTGTTTAGTACTACTCCTTCTCTTAATATGTAATACCTCTAATTCTGTCTTCATCTCTTTCACTCCAATTTTCCTAGTGAATGAAACTTATTTTTTTTCCAGGTACAAAACCTTTATTTATTTTTTATAAATACAATTAATTTATTTTTCAACTCTCAATATTTACTTTGACAACAATTTGAATTCAAAATTTTCTCCCCATCTCTCCCTGCTCCCCCACCTCAGCATACCATGAACTTCATCGACCCCTTCCTCCAATGTGTCTTCCTTTCTATTACCCACCATTCCTCCATCCCCCTACCCTCTATGTTCCTGTAGGGCAAAACAGATGTCTCTACCCACTTGCTTGTACACCTTATTTTCCAGCTACATGCTAAAACAATTTTTAATACACATTATTAAAGCTTCGAGTTCCATATTCTCTCCTTTCCTCTCTCCCCAACCACCCTCACTGAGAAAAGAAAAAAATCAATATAATGCAGAACACTTCCATAACTGTTATGTTGCAAAAGAATAGCCGCATTTCCCTGTATCCTATCTGGACCTCCATTTATTCCATTCTTTCCCTTGACCTATCCTCCCACAACAATGTTTGCTTCTGATTATCTCTTTCCTAATTTGCTGCCCCTTCTATTATCTTCCCTCTCCTATCCCCTTCCTCTCTGCCTTTCTACAGGTTAAAATAGATTTCCATGTGCAATTGAGTGTGTGCTACTCCCTCCTTAAGTTAAATTCTGTGAGAGTAAGGTTCACTTATTTCCTTTCATGTCCCCCCTTCCTCTCTATTGTAAAAACTCTTTCTTGCCTCTTTTATGTGAGATGATTTGCTACATTCTACCTTTCCCTTTCTCTTATTCTAGCACATTCCACTCAACAGTAAATTTTATTTTTTAAGTTTTCTCCCTTCATATTCAGCTCACCCTGTGCCCTCTGTATACATATATACACACACATATATATATTATATGTGTGTATATATGTATATATACATATATATTACACATACATACATTTTCATACACAGCTACACACACATATGTGTGTGTGTATATATATGTATATATATATATATATATATATGCATATGTATGTGTGTATGTATATATAATTTCCCTCTCAGTATCCTAACACTGAAAAAGGTCTCAAGAGTTAAAAGTAACATCTTTCCATGTAGGAATGTACACAGTTCAACTTTAATGAGTTCCTTAAAGCTCCTATTTCCTGTTTACCTTTTCATATTTTTCTTAATTCTTGTATTTGAAAGTAAAATTTTCTATTCAGCTCTGGTCTTTTCAACAAGAACGATTGAAGTCCTTTATTTCATTGAAATTCCATTTTCCCCCCTGAAGTGTTATACTAATTTTTGCTGAGGTGATTTTTGGTTTTAAACCTATCTCTTTTCACCTCTGGAATATCATATTGCAAGTCCTTCTATCCCTTAGTGTAGAAGCTGTTAAATCCTGTTATCCACATTGTATTTTCACAATACTTGAATTGTTTTCTTCTGTCTGCTTGTAATTTTTTTCCCTTGACCTGGAACAGTGCAATTTGGCTAAAATGTTTCCAGAAGTTTTTGTTTTGGGATCTCTTCAAGGAGGAAATAGGTGAATTCTTTCCATTTTTATTTTACCCTGAGGTTCTAAAATATCAGAGTAGTTTTGCTTGACAATTACTTGGAAGATGATATCTAGGTTCTTTTGTGTGTGTGTGTGGTTTTCAGGTAGACCTTTTTGGACCTCTTTTGCTTTGGGTTAGTCTATTGGTAAAGGTGTTGTTTCTTCACCATTTTTTTGATTCTCCTTTAGCTAGCTGTTGACTTGTTTATCATAATTTTCCAGCGTCGCTCTCATTTCTTTTCCCAAGTTTTCCTCCACCTCTGTTACTTGATTTTCAAAATTCTTTTTCAGCTCTTCCAT
Source organism: Bettongia penicillata ogilbyi (assembly GCA_023548195.1). Classification (NCBI taxonomy): domain Eukaryota; kingdom Metazoa; phylum Chordata; class Mammalia; order Diprotodontia; family Potoroidae; genus Bettongia; species Bettongia penicillata. Next base: position 194,174 of record JAJHZJ010000806.1, on the reverse strand, counting down.
GGCCTGAGACCACTGCATATTTTTTTGGAGGCTTTGGGTGTAGAAATGTTGACCTTGCTGTCTTCCTCTGATTGTGTGTTTTGCTCTTCCTCATCCAAAAGGATGGAAGAAAATAACCTTTCACCAAGAAAATATCCTTTTATAGTCTTATATTTCCTATTTTAGGATATTTTCCTAGTCAATTGATTAGATTTGATTCCTTTGTCAAGTGCAGTCTATACTACCCTATAATGCCCCCAGCTTCAGAGATTTTTTTCCAGCCATTCTCTGAGATATCTCCAGGGATCTGTAAGTTCTCAATTGCTCCAAGGTGTCACAATCAAGGGAGAGGAGTTTATTCCTCTCCTGTCCTGAACTCTAATGTGTGAGCAACCTGAAAGCACTCTTTTATGCCCTTGAACTGCAGGCAGGATTCCCTCTTCATAAGCGCCACCAGCTCCACCATGCCAGTGCTCCTCCTCACCATAAGAACACCACTCTGAACTGAGACTCAGAGCAGCTGCTCAATTCCTCCAGGATCACAAGGCTGAGGGTTCCAAAAGTGGCAGCACCTCCCATGTGGCTGGGCTTTGGACTGGACTCTGCTCTCCTCTCATCCAGGTCAAAGAGCTTTCTTACTGACCTTTGAAACTATCTTTAGCATTTATGTGTTGAGAAATCTGGAAACTGCAGTACCTAAGATGATTCAGCATTAGAACCCACAAAACGACAGAATGAAACAAATTTCTGGCCCAAGACAACATGGAAGGGAGAAAGTAAAGGTCTGTCCCACCAGTCCAAGAGAAGAGTGCAATTCGGCATAGGCCATGCTGCCAAAGACAGGGCCAGAGCAGACCCCAGGAAACTGAATCAGAGGCAGCTGTGGTGATTTTCAGATTCTCAAACTGCAAACACCAGAGAAACCTGAGTTCTGTAGGAAATGTCTCTCAGATCTGGTTAAGAGAGGAACTCTGTCCAATGCTAGCCTCAGAGTAGTAGCAACAAAGGTGGCAACAGTAGTGTCTCCTTCCTGAGCTCTCAGCTCACAGACAATGGGGAAATAGGGCAACTAATTAGAGGGGGGTGGCAGGGATCCCTTTACTGGCACTGAGGCAGAATTCTCTTGCTTTACTCATAGATGGATCTGGGTCTCCATCCTTGGTATCAGTCCTGGGACAAGGAGAAATGCTGGGGTGGTGGAGCTTGTGACAGTGATGGAGAGGAAATTCTCGTTATAATTTCAGGACAGAAAAGAATGTGGCACTCATAAACAATAGCACAGTCTGGGAGAGGAGTAAACACCTCTCTTTTGAAGATCATATAATCTTGGAAGAACTAAAAATATATGGGTGCCTAGAAGTATCTCTGAAAAGAGCTGCACAAAACCCCTGAAGTTTGGCGCAGTTTGCCCACCACCGTGGAAGCAGAGTACTACCTTAACAAAGGACTAAAAAGACAAGTAGTTGGCCAGGAAAATAAACAAAAAGTAGGGGGAAAAATCAGACTATAGAATCTTATTTTGATTACAAGGAAGATCAAAATGTACAACCATAAGAAGACCACAGAGTCAAAGCCTCTAAATTCAATGTTTTCAAGTAAAATATGAATTGGTCACAGGTCATGGAAGAGCTCAGAAAAGATTTTGAAAATCAAGTATGCACAATAGAAAGAAAAATTTGGAAGTGAAATAACAGTGATGCAAGAAAATAATGGCAAATGATTAAATAGCTTGGTGAAGGAGACACAAATAAAAAAAGAATGAAGCAAGTCACACCGTAAAAAGTAGACCAACCCAAATGGCAGAAGAGGTCCAAAAAGCCAATGAGGAGAATAATGCCTTAAAAAGCAAAATTGACCATAAGGAAAAGGTGTTCCAAAGGTTCACTGAGGAAAATAACTCTTTAAAAATTAGAATAAGTGCTCTCTTCAAAACTTCTTCAAATACCTTTAAGAAATGGTTCTAAACAAATTCTAGAGCTGAAGAACTCATAACGTGATGGAGTGAAACAAGTCTCCAGCCCAAGAAAGTCTGGGATGTTGACAGGAAGAGTCCAGAGCACTGCACTGGAAGCAGAGCTCACTTCATTGTGGGCCATGCCAGCCTAGATGGGACTGCAGCAGGTCTCAGAGAACTGAATCACTGACTTCTCAGCCCACAAAAGCCTAAGACAGCATAGAAGTTCAGTGGGAAATCTCTATTGGAATGAAATGGGGAAGGGGCATGTTCCAGCCCCAGGACCAGTGGAAGCAGTGTTGGCAATGACAGCAGCAGCAGCAGCAGCTGCTTTGGGAGCTCAGATCACACAGACAGTGTGAGGATACAATGGTTGATCAGGGAGGAATTGCAGGGATCTCTTTGTTGACAGTGAAGCAAGATTCTCTAGCATTGCCCTGCTTGGATGTGAGTCAGAGTACTGTGTAGTGTTCCTGGGGCAAAGAGGATCTCTGGTATGGTAGAACTTGTGGTCCAGTGCAAAGGGAATCTTCTTCACCTTTCAAAGGCAGAAAAGAGTGTGGTCAGTTAAAGACTAGAGCACATGGCAGAAAAGGAGCAAACACCTCTCTTTTGACCATACCACCTTGGAAGAAGTCAAAAATTTACAGGCCCCTGGAAGTACTTCTGAAAACAGTTGAACAAAATCTCTGATATGTGGGAAAATACACTGTCACTACCCCATTGGAAAGAGGTCCTACCTTGACAAAGAGTTAGAAAGTCAAGTATTTCACTAGGAAAATGAGCAGAGGGCACAAACACCTGAGACTATTGTATCTTAGAGAAAGAAGATCAAAACATACGAGCAGAAGAAGATAATGATGTAAAGCTCCTACATCAAAAGTCCCCAAGAAAAAGATGAATTGATTACAGGTTCTAGAAGAGTTCAGAAAGGATTTTGAAAATTAAGGGAGATAGAAGAACAATTGGGAAGAGAAATAAGAGTGATGCAAGGAAATCATGAAAATTGAGTGAACAGTTTGCTAAAGGAGATGCCCCCCCCCAAAAAAAAAGGACTGAAGAAAATAATACCTTCCAAAGTAGACTAACCCAAATATCATAAGAGGTCCAGTCAATGAGGAGATGAATGTCTTAAAAAGCAAAATAGCCCAAATAGAAAAGAAGGTCCACAAACTCAGTGAAGAACACAATTCTTTGCATATTAGAATGCAGCACATGGAAACCAGTGATGTCATGAGAAATCAAGAAAGTATAAAACACAACCAAAAGAATGAAAAAATGAAGATATTTCCTTGAACAAACCTCCGACCTGGAAAATAGATACAGGAGAGGTGATTTTAAAAATCATTGGACCACCTGGAAACCATGATCAAAAAAAAAAAAAAGAGCACATATCATCTTTCAAGAAATTATCAAGGAAAACTCCCCTGATATTCTAGAGTTGAAGGATAAATTGGAAATGGAAAGAATCATCTGATCATCTCCTGAAAGAGATCCCAAAAGGAAAACTGCTAGAAATATTGTAGACAAATTTCAGAGTTCCCAGGTCAAGAAGAAAATATTTCAAGCAGCCAGAAAGGTCAATTGAAGAACTGTGGAAAAACAATAAGGATAACACAAGACATCAATTTCTATGCTGAGGGATCAGAGGGCTTGTCAAGGGACATATGATTAAATCCAACAATCATCTACTCAGCAATACAGAGCATAAAATTTCACGGGATAAATGGAACCTTATAGAAATGGAGAACTTTCAAGCACTCTTGATGAAAACCCATAACTGAATAGAAAATTTGACTTTCAAATGTAAGAATCAAGAAAAAGTATGAGAAGGTAAACAGGAAAAAGAGACCACAAGGGACTCATTAAATTTGAAGTGTTTACATTCCTAAACAGAAAGATGATATTTGTAACTCATGAGACTTTTCTCAGTATTAGGACAGTTGGAAAGAAATGCAAATATGTAGATATAGATATATAGATACACATATGTGTGTATATGGATATGTACATGTGTGCATGTGTATGTAAAAGTATGTGTGCATATATATGTGTATATGTATATATATTCACATATACACACATATGTATGTGTGTGTGTGTACATAGAGAGAGAGAAAGTGAGAAAGAGCACACAAGGTGAGTTGAATATGAAGAGATCATACCAAAAAAGAAAATTAAGTGTTGAGATGAATGTACCAGGGGAAAGAGAAAAGGAGAAATAGAATGCAGTAAATCATCTAACATAAAGAGGCAAGAAAATGTTTTTACAATGGAGGAGAAAAAGGGGATAAGTGAACCTTCCTATCATTGAATTTGGCTTCAGGAGGTAATAACATACACACTCAATTGGTTATGGATATTTATCTTACCCTATAGTAAAGCAAGGGGAAGGGGATAAGTGAGGGGGAATATGGGAAAGGAAAGCACATTGGAAGAAGGGGTAATTTGGAGTAAATCCTTTGGTAGAAGGAGAGCTCAAAGGAGAGAATTGAAGGGCAGGACTGGATAGAGGGAAATAGAGTTAGTCTTTTCTAACATGACTCTTATAGAGGATTTTTGCATGACCATATGTGTATAACTTTTATTGAATTGCTTTCCTTCTCAATGAGTGTGGGTTGGGTGTGGGAAAGGGAGAGTCAAAGCTTTACAAATGAATGTTAGAGGTTGTTTTTACATGCAACATGGAAATAAGATATATAGGGAATGGGGTATAGAAATCTATCTTACACTATAGGAAAATAAAAAGGAAAGAAATGGGGGAGGCAAGGATAGAAGGGATGACAGATTGGTGGAAAGTGTCATCAGAATACATACTTTACTGGGGTGAGGGTAGGGAGGAGATGGGGAAAAAATTTAAAATTCAAAGTATGTGGAAATGAATGTTGAAAACAGATACTTCTATATGTGAACAATAACAAGACATCATAGTTTGCCTTCCTTATTTGATTTTGCACATAGTTTCCTGTTGACAGATCATAAGAATCGAAGGACATAATGAACTATTTTGTCGGTTAAATTGGAGTGTGAAATTAGGTAGAGACAACATGAAATGACAAGAAGACTCTTACAGCTGAAAATGGAATTGGCTTAGTCATGACATTATTGGGACTATTGCTAGCCTTTCCCTGTAAAAAATGAGAAGTAAATGCAATTTATTTTCCCTTTGCTATGGCTTCCCCCTTAGTTATACCTATGTTGAGGGCACTATTGGGGAAATCAGCTATTCAAACTCAGAGTTCTAATCCTCCACTTCCAATGAAGATGAAATTTAAAGTAAAATTATTTAATTAGCCCTGTACTTATCAACACTGGAGAGGTAAAGTGGAACTAGAGACATACCTCACCCCCCCCATACTCCTGCAGCTATAACAAGATTGTTTTCTCTTTACATAAGTAATTATATAGGAGAATATAATTGTATAGTGTTAGTTATTTGAGTGAATAAATACCACTTGCATCTAGAGCAATAGACCTTCAAGAAAATTCTACTTTACATGTGGTCTACTAATGGTAGTGGTTATGGCAAAATTTTCTCAAAGTCTTAAGAAATAGGGTATTATAAAATCTATAATGTGTTTCCACCCAAGGGAAGTCTTAGAGGTGGAGAGAGGATAATTTATAAGAATGAAAACTTATGAAATGGTAATTATTTTCAGAGTACATATTGGTACACATAATGCTTGGCAGTACTCTCTCTGAGTGCCCTAAATCACTAATAAACTAATCCCAGTTAACTTAATTGTATTTTTGGCTGGTTTCAATGTCTTTGGAAGAAACTAAATTGTGATTCCCAGTAATGGTACTATTTGTTGACATCTTATGCAGAATATATAATATATAAATATCAAATGAGCCAATTAATAAGATGGGGAACAGAATTTGCTTATACTGTTGAGGACCATGTGGATGATGGAAACCTTTACATAACTGACAACCTTTACCTTTGTATAGCAGAATTCATGTTAGGAATCTATACCATTACAGGATGCTTTAAGTCCGTAAGAGTGTCCTATAAGTGTTTAAAGGTTATTTATCTTTCATAAATTTCCTCAGAGTACGTTGAAGATTGTCTCAAGGACATCCATACTATGTAAGAGTCATCTTTAATGCATTTCATCTAAAGAATAAAATATATAAAGATATAGTCTTCTTACATACCATGACTATTGTCAGTGGTGGGTTTTGTTTTTGTTTTGTTTTTTTTGTAATATTAGCAGCATGCACGAATAAAATTTTTAGAAAGTTCAACTTTTTTCCCAAAAAAGTTATGTATTCTTGTAAAGACATTTGGAAGTTAATAGGTTTCTGTTCCTTGTGATTTGTTAGTTAATATTTCTTATAAAATAACATAACATATGTGTGTGTATGTGTGCATCTTGTTCTTTACACAGTTTTTGCTTATAGCACTGCCTCTATTCAAATATATCTCTATCAGGAAGCATTATAATATAGTTTTTCCAGGTAAACTAGAGCTGTTTCTGTGATTTTTTCTCTTAAAATGCTTGATTCCACAGTCAATTTTCAATTTCTTTCTTTTTGGCCTTTTTTATCCTCCTTGCATGAATTGTTTTCTCCAGCTTGTTGCAATTATTCTTCAACTTCAACTTCCTCTAAAATTCAATCAATTTCTTCCTTCACTGGACTAAAACTGACCAGAAATACCTAATATTTTTGTGTTACCTAATCAAGAAACATACTTTTCCTACTTTTTTTCTTTGGGTCATGTAATCCTTTCAGTTTTCTTTGGCATTACCATGCCCTCTTTTATTCTTCTTACATGTCTTTAAATGATCTTAAAGTATTCTGATCACTTACTCTTCCTTTCAATCTATTCTCTGATAAAAGTTGGATTTTTTTGGTTCCTATTTTTGTTTTTTTTTAGAAATTTATCCAGGCCAAACACTTCTCTCCATTTGAAGTGGCAAGAATCTTAGATTTGGAAGTCGTATGGAATTGAATTTGAATTTTCCAACTACTGTGGTATTGACAGGGATATGTTAAAACCTGCTCCTACCCTTTTGGGAGAACCAATTGTTTAGTTTTCAGTGTGTGCATTTACACTTCAAAATTCTACAAATCAGGACTTGATTGAGATTTTGTTGACTGTATTTAAGAGGAGAAAATGTTAGTAGAAGTTCAACTTATGCTTTTTTGTTTGATTTTTTATTTGTTTTTCTTCCTAGAGAAGCACTTAGTAAAAATATCAGTATACTCTTGGGTATCGAGCAAATCACTTCATCTCTCTGAAATTTAATCCCCGTTTCTTTAAAGTCAAATATTTGTTATATATGATTTCTAATTATCCCTTTCTTAATAAATTTTCTTCTTTTTAGTCTCATTAGACTTTTTCCATCTTTTGAACTGTCAAAAAATACTGACTCCCCCTAGGGGTTCACTGTATATACCTATATTACCTACTCCATAACCTGGTTTAAAGTTATTTAGTATTGCCCACATAATTTTCTTTCTTTTCTTAGAAATACAATAACTTCCTCACACTGTTCCTACATACCACGACCTCTGTTCTTATGCTAGATGATCTCAGGATACATCTTGACATTGTTGACAGCACCACCATCATCTAGTTCTTCAATTTTCTTCTCTATGTCACCTGACCCTCACAGTGAGGGTCATACTCTTCAACTTGACCTCAAGCACAATTGTACATCTTTCATGATCAAAACACATAATGTTCTTCTGATCATTAATTCTGTATTTCCCTGTGTCTTACCACTTCACAAATTGATTCTGTGGCCTTACCTGAGACCTGCACTACTCATCATCCTTGTGCATTATGCTTGCTCTGGTTTCATTTTCTTCCCAAATAATGCTGAGGAAGCAGACTGGAATTTGTCCAAGGCTTTAAATGTAATGCAGAAGAATTTAATATAAATGTGAATAGGAATTCCTGGAATGTACTGACTAGAGGAGTAACAAGGTCAGATCTGTTTAAGGATAAATTGGAGACAACAGAGATTAAAGGCTGGGAGAATTGATTAGGAAGGTATTAAGAGATTAAAGGCTATAACTAGCCAGTCAAGATTATATCCTCCTCTATTCTCAAATCTCTCCTACCCTTTTCAGATTTCTACTCATGTCTTGCCAAATCCCTATCCTGGATTACTCCCCATATTCACCTCCTCCAATCCTATTCACATGGTGCTAATTGAAATGAGAGAAAGTCAGGCAATAATCCAGATTAAGTCCACTAAAAGTTGTCATTAGGTCATTTTAAATGGATCCTCGATGTACATCATAATCCTTTCTAATTTCATACCTAACTGATTCCCTATCACACTTTCCATAATAACTATTAAAGATTGTTCTTCTCTCCTCAAACATCACTTACCTCTTACTTTCTAAGATAAGGATTTTGCCTCATACTTTACTGGAAGAACAAAAGATGTCATTTATTGAGGACTTCCACTTCTCCCCCTTATCTACTTCTTAAATCCCCATGATATTACACCCCAATTTTTTCTCTATTATTCCATCCTTTGAGAAAAAATTGACTGTTCTGTCCAAAGTAAATATCTCTCTTCTTGTGACCTTGATCTTCTCACCTTCAGTCTCCTGATTTTATCCAGTAATTTGCCAGTTAAACTCTACCAGTTAAACTTTACCTGGCTATTATGTATGTTCTGCTGCCTACACACCTGCCTAGAGGAGAAAAAAAAAAGAAAAAAAATCGAAAGGAAGGAAGGAAAGAATGAAGGAAAGAAGTCACACCATTTTTTTAAAAACAGATAAATAGATAGATACAATTAATTATTAAAAAAAATTCTTTTTTATCCCATCCATCCTTATCCTTTTAAGCCACCATATTATATTTCTTTTAACTCCCAGCCACACTATGAACTATTGAGGAATAATTGTACAGGGGAAAGAGTAGGAAGAAGTAGTTTCATTTTGTGTCTCTGAAACTGCTTATGTCATCTTGGACAAGTTGCTTAATATCACTGTCCCTCAGTTTCTTCAGATTTAAAAGGAGGTTTTATGAAATGACCTCCAAGGTCCCCTTCAGTTCTAAATTGTGATGCTAGAAAAAAAAAAAAAAAAAAAAAACATGTTACTACGAGACTTACTGACAACACTTGCTCACTTGACTCACTTCCTAACTCTTTGCAATCTGACTTCTGACATCATTAATCTACTGAATCTATTCTCATCATGGTTGTCAGTGATTTCTTAAATCAAACAATCAGTCAATACATAATCAGCAAGTAATAAACTGTATAATTGATCAGGGAATGTGCTCTTAACTGGAAAGTAAAACACTAGGTCCTGCACAGATTTTAGCTTTCTAGAGTTATTCAGGTATATTGAGAGGTCAAGTGACTTGTCTATTGTTATGCAATTTGTATGTGGCAGAAGCAATACTTGAACCCTGATAATCACGCTGATACTTGATTTACAAATGTGGAGCTCTTTGTCACATTTTATCATTTTTTGATTACTACATTTTTTCATCTTTCTACTTAGTTTGATAGCATTGACCACTTTTTACTCCAGGATTTAATTTCTTTTTTCTGATATTACTTTCTCCTAGTTCTCCTCCTTTTTCTCTGACCATTTCTTTTCTTAAAATGTTTATTTATTTTTAGTTTTTAACATTCATTCCACAAAATTTTGAGTTCCAAATTTTCTCTCCATCTCTCTCCTCCCCCACACCAAAATACCATGCATTCTGATTACCCCATCTCACAATCTGACCTCCCTTCTAACTCCCTTCCCTTCCCTTATCCATATCTTCTCTCTTGTCTTGTAGGACAAGACAAATTTCTATACCCCATTACCTGTATTTCTTCTTTTCCAGCTGTATGCAAGAAAAATTCCTAACATTTGCTCCTAAAACTTTGAATTCCAGCTTTTCTTCCTCCCTCCCCAACCATTCCCACTGAGAAGGCAAACAATTATATATATATATATATTTACACACACACACACACATATATATATATGTATATATATATATATATATATATATATATATGTATGTATATACCTTTGCAAACGATTTCCATAATGTTCATGTTGTTTAAGACTAACTATATTTCCCTCCATCCTATCCTGCTCTCATTTTTCTATTCTCTCTTTTAACCTTGTCCCTCCCCAAAAGTGTTTACTTCTAATTCCTCTCTCCTCTTTGCCCTCCCTTTTACCATCACCCCCAACCTACTTATCCCATTCTCCACTGTTTTCCTGTAGTGTAAGGTAAGTTTTCATACCACATCAAGTGTGCATGTTATTCCTTCCTTAGCAAATGTGATGAGAGTAAGTTTTACTTTTTCTCTCTCATTCACCCCCCCTTTTTCCCTCCATTGAAAAAGCTTTGTATTGCCTCTTTTATGAGAGATAATTTATCCCATTTCATTTCTCCCTTTCTCCTCCCATCATATTCCACTTTCAAATTTAAATTTTATTTTTTTTTAGACGTGATCCCTTCCTAGTCAACACATCCTGTGTTCTCTGGGTAGAAAATCCATTAGAAAAAGTTTCTCATGCCACTTAACACTCTTGTTGCTGATAACATTAACACATTTTTTTTTAGCATTTCAAATTTACTTTAGAAAATTTTCTTTTTCTTTTTATCTTGAGTCATTGATTAGTTTAGGGGCAGCTGGGCACACAGTGGATAGAGCACCAGTGCAGGTATCAGGAGGACCTGAGTTCACATCTCACCTCAGAGACTTGACACTCATTAGCTGTGTGACCTTAGGCAAGTCATTAAACCTTAGTTGACTCATCCTGGGTCATCTCCACTCATTCTGATGAATATCTGTTGACTGCATTCAGGTGGCTCTGGAGGAGAAGTGAGGTTGGTGACCTGCACAGTTCTCCCTCACTCAAAACAAATTCTTGTGCACATCATGTCATTATTTCTCTGATGGCATGGTCTTCTTCGGCAATGAAGGATGAACACACACACACACACACCTATATGTATATGTGTGTGTGTGTGTGTGTGTGTGTGTGTAATTCTTCCAACTACCTAAATACTGAGAAAAGTTTCAGGAGTTACAAACATTATCTTTCCATGTAGGAATGTAAACAGTCCAACTTCAGTAAGTCCTTTATGATTCTCTTTCTTGTTTACTGTTCCATGCTTCTCTTGATTCTAGTGTTTGACATCAAATTTTCTATTCAGTTCTGGTCTTTTTATCAAGAATGCTTGAAAGTTCTCTATTTCATTGAATAACCATTTTTTCCTCTGAAGTATTGTACTCAGTGTTGATGGGTAGGTTTTAATCCTAGTTCCTTTGACTTCTGGAATATCATATCCTAAGCTTTTTGATCGCTTAATGTAGAAGCTTCTAGATCTTGTGTTATTCTGATTGTATTTCCAGAATACTCAAATTATTTCTTACTGGTTGCTTGCAATATTTTCTCCTTAACCTCAGAACTCTGACATTTGGCTACAATATTCCTAGGAGTTTCTCTTTTGGATCTATTTCAGGAGGTGATCCATGGATTCTTTCAATATGTATTTTGCCCTCTGGTTCAAGAATATCAGGGCAGTTTTTCTTGATAATTTCATGAATTATGATATCTAGGCTCTTATTTTAATCATTGCTTTCAGGTACTCCCAAAATTTTTAAATTGCCTCTCCTGGATCTATTTTCCAGGCCTCTTGTTTTTCTAGTGAAATATTACACACTGTCTTCTATTTTTTTTTTCATTTTTTTGGTTTTGTTTTGTAATTTCTTGGTTTCTCATAAAGTCATTAGCTTCCACCTGCGCCATTCTAATTTTTAAAGACCTATTTTATTCAGTTAACCTTTGAATCTCCTTTCCCAGTTGTCTAATTCTGCTTTTTAAGGCATTCTTCTCCTCATTGACTTTTTGGACCTCTTTTACCAATTGCGTTAGTCTATTTTGAAAGGTATTATTTTCTTCAGCATTTTTTGCATCTCATTTAGCAAGCTGTTGATTTTGTTTTCATGATTTTCTTGTATCTTTCTCATTTCTCTTTCCAATTTTTCTGCACCTCTGTTACTTGATTTTCAAAATCCTTTTTGAGTTTGTCTCTGGTCTGAGACCATTTCAAATTTATTTTGGAGGCCTCTGATAGTAATCATGGTTCTTCCCCTTCTGAAAGGATGCAAGTATATACCTGTTCACCAAGAAAGTAACCCTATATACTCTTATTGTTTTCCCTTTTTTGGGAATTTTCCCAGGCAGTTACTTGATGTTTGAGTTCTTTGTCAATAAGGAAGTATACTCTGGGGACCTATAAGCTCTCAGTTTCTCCAAGATGGCACAATCAAGGGAGAGGTGTTTACTCTTCTCCTGGCCTGTGCTCTGGTCTGGGAGCTACCAAAACTTTGTTGTCCTGGATCTGCAAGTTGAATTCCCTTTCCAGAGAGTCAACCAGCTCCACTCAGGGCTGAGACCTGGATTAGTGGCTCAATTCCTCCAGGGTCTTTATGCAGAAAGCTTCAAAAATGGACACTACTGTGGCAGCTGCTGCCTGTGGCCTGGGGTTAGGGGAGGACCCTGCTCCCTTCTCACTCATTTGAGAAAGCTTTCTCACTGACTTTTGAAGCTGCCTTTGTATTTGCGGATTGAGGGATCTGAGAATCACTACTGCTACTAAGTATTCCACTGCTGAGGCCTGTTCTGTGTCCTATCCCTGCTGCACAGCACAGCCCATGTTGGATTGCACTCTGCTTCATATGCTGTGTGATAGAACGTTCCTGTTGGTCTTCCAGGCTGCCTTGGGCTGAGAATTTTTTTCACCACGTTGTTTTGTGGTTTCTGCTACTCCAGAATTTCTTTGGAATCATTTTTTACAGGCATTTACAGGGCTGTGCAGGAAGAGCTAAAGTATGTGCATCTTTCTAGTCTGCCATCTTGACTCCATCTGTCTGAACTTTTCTTTTTGCTTGGTTTTGTCACTTTGTCCACAACAATCAACATTCTGACTAAGGCTTTGTTCTACACCAACCTTTCTACATTCCTTCATTTAGTGACATCATTAACTCCAGCTCCCAGAGTTTTATCATCTTTATACAATCAGCTTTCATCTGCTTAATAAAATTCTACCTCTTTTAGATTCTTCTTTATGTCAACAATGAAACCCTTCTTCCATGTTTTGAAAGAAATATTTCATTTGTCATGCAAACTGGGAGAGTAAAAGGGAAGTCCTTTCACCTCTTTCTTTCAAAAGGGAGACAAGAATATAAATTTAACATTCACCGAAGATATTGCTTCTCCAAAATTTTCTAAAATTAAAATCCTCAGCATTCATTCTTTCTCTTTTGGGACTCTACTAATCAATATCAAGGTAAAATGCTGTGCCAATCTGCTTGTCAGTCCTCCATTTAGCTCACAGGTGGTTATTTTGTACTTCAGGAACATTTAAAAAATTCCCTCAGTAGGTATTTGTCTTCTATAAGATAAAAAGTTTTTCTAAGGGAAAACTTGAATTATATAATCTCAAATTTAGTAGGAACCTCAGAAGTTAGAAAAATCAACGTATGAGTAACAATTCCTTTTATAAAAATTTCAGCAAGAGCATATCTAAACTCCTTTTGTAAACCATCAGTGGCTAGAAATTAAAAATTTTTATGACATTCTTATTTTAGACAATTCTAATTGTGATGAAGTCCAATCTCCCTAGTTTTATCCAGCTTACATTTGGCTCTGCAATCTATCCCCATTTTCCATATTTCTTTTCTCTCCAGTTATAATTTTTCTTCAACTAACTACTTTACAGAGACTTAAAGATAGCTGCCATATCTTCCTTAATTCTTCTTTTTCTAAGTTAAACTTGAGCATTGGTCTGTCTGGGGATGAAAAAAGAAAATCAGTCATTTAATAAAGATTCATTAAGTGTCTACTATGCACCAGTCTCTGTGCCAGACTTTGAATATTCAAAGATGAAAATCAGTCCTTTACTTCAAATGCCCTCCATCTAATGATATCAATTAAGTTATGTCCCTTAACTAGCCCTGCTGACCTCTTCTTAAGATACCTTATTTTACATTGTCATTTCAAAAACATATTCAGTTCTGACCATAATACTTCAGATATACTCTGACCAGGACAGAATATAGGTGTAGCATCACTTTACCTTAAACTAGAAACTGCTTTTCATTAAGATCTTAATTAACAAATCACATAGTTGACTCCTTTTAAATTTGTAGTGCACTAAACCAATAATGATGTGGTAGAAAGAGCAACTTATGTGGCTCAGAGGGAGGGCCTGACATTGGATATCACCCTCATTACTTACCCTTTTGCCTTTGGGCAAATCATTTAAATTCTTCATACCTGATTTTTCATATCAGAAAAAAAGGAGTTGGGATGGATGGTCTCTAAGCTCCCTTTCAGGTTGGAATCCCATGATCCGTTATGTTTTAGGTAAGAAGAGATTTTTGGTGTTGTTATTTTCCCCCTGATTTTCCACTAGTGAAAGGTTTCAAGTTATTAAAAAAAGAAACAACAAAACCCACAAACAATCCTTTGTATTCTTAGAAGTCAAATAGGTTTTTGTTGCTTTTGTTGTTGCTTGTTTTTTTGTTTGTTTTTTCCTCCTTGTGAAGAAGCCCTATGTATAATGAGAGCTATCCTCCCCTTGTAGAACAAATATGTCATTGTGTAGCTGGACAGAAGACAGAATAGATATCTGTATCCTCTTCTCCCCTGACCTTTCTCTGAGGTAGACTTTATTTCCTTCCATGAAGGAAAGCAGAAAGTTTGGGCCAGAGGTCACTCTATTCTTCTCAGGGAAAGAGGGTAATGGGCTAAAATTGCATCTATCTTCTCTCTTAAATACATTGAGTCTAGAGGATACAATTTTGGATGCAGTCTAATTGCTTATCACTATTTCATTATTTAGGACATCAAGCTTTGTATCAAGTCTTGACTTCTTTTCTACCAAATGACAGTTCCACAAACAGCACACGTATAGCAGTTAACTAAGAACCCTGTCTCTCCAAATACATAAGTAGCATCAATGTGATATTCCCAGAGCCCAGGGCAGTCATGAATATTCCAGTGCAATTCTGAATCAAGAAATACAACAGACTCTACACGTGGAAGACAGAATCAAAACATTTATTCGAAGAGCAGAAAACCAAATCCATAGTTAACAAAAATCTATAAGCAATAACAATGTAGAGGACAACACCATCCCCCAGCCTTTCCCCTACTGGGCTTCCCACAAACCAGGTCCCTTAAATCACAAGCAGGCTTCCCTTAATAAAATGCCTTTCTCCCAGTCATAGTCAGTTGTGGACTTGCCTGCATCCTTCTGTTCTGACTGCTTTCATGACCAGTTTCCTGTCACCTGTGTTCTAGCTCTGCCTCTTCCTGTTTTCCACACATTCAGGAAACTTTTCCAACCACAGGGTCCATGTGACTCAGACTCATGTGACTCAGGACCCATGTGACCCAGGCAGGTTACATGAGTCTACTAATAAATATGAAAGATCTTTCTATTTAAATTGCCATTACAAGGTTGCAAGACAGAAAAAATGTGCCAATGAGATTATACAACAGATAGTGCAGAGCAAAGGATTTCTCCCTTTGTAAGGAAGCTAATTCAGCTCAATTAAATGATGAAGTCTTAAATTTCATCCAAGGAGAAGAATTCTCTTATGTAGCAATCTAGAGATCAGGATATGATGGAGATTTTCAGTTTTGCTGATGTCTTTTAGAGTCTTTTTCTCCAACAACCAGAAGTGGGATTAGCCATGGCTATCTTCCCTCTTGAAGTAAGAAGTGTGACATGTCTAGAGTGACTACAGAACCAGAAAATCTCAAAGGAAATGAAAGATCTGAAATGCTCTTATTCCTACCAACTCTGTGCTCCCCATCATGCAGAATAGAGCATTGTTTTCCACCAATGTGTTGAGTTACATACCACTGAGTTAGGAGCGAGGTCAAACTTTTATATTATTAAACTCAAATTGCATTTTATGTCCTATACAATCTTTTCACTCTTTCTTAATAGCATTTCTCTTTACACAAATTTTGTGTTCCTTCCAAACTATCCTGTCCTATTCGCTATTACTCAAACTTAGCATTCCATCTTTCCATGCATTGTTCCTCTTGACTAGAAACCATTCCTTCCTCACCTTCAACTCTTAGAGTCTCTTTCTCTGCTCATGAGTAGGCTCTTGTGCCACTTTCTCAAGAAGACTTTCTTTCTCCCCAGTTGATAATGCTCACTTATCAAATATTATCTCATTAAAGATTAGAACTCCCTACATCCCAGATATTATTTTTAATTTATCCTTGGAAGAAGGCATTACTGGCAGTTTTTCAAGAATTTAATTTAAAAACATATAGTCTTTTTATACATTAGAAATTAATAAACGATAGTACCTAAATGGACATCAATACAAGAAGACTGGATCAAGATCAGAGGGCAGATTTAAATTCAATTTGAAAAATTTGGACTTTATTCAGAACAATGGGGTTCTATGGAAACTTTGTAATGTGGGAAGTTATATCATCAAACCTGTGTTTCAGAAATATTACTATAGTATAGGTGTGTAGGATGTGTTAGAGAGAAAGGATGACTGAAGATTGATTACAGCAACTCAGTAGTGCAAGTGAAAAGTAATGAGAGCTTTAATTGGGTGAAGTAGAGACAGTGGAAATGAAAACAAGAAAACAAATGTGAGAAATGTTTTGAAGGTCGAATCAATAAGATTGGTGACTAATTGGATGTAGGGGTTGAGGAATCAATGATGACTCATAGATTTAGGCGCTTGGGTGATTCAGAGAATGAATGTAACATTAATAAAAATAAGAAAATGCGAAAGAAAAAGAGATTTTAAGAAAATTATGAGATCATTTTTAAATTCATTGTACATGCTTTCGTTAATAAGTATGTGCAGTCTTCAGTACTGTTTAATAGAGTGTTAACCTTTTGTCAAAAAATATTAGGATTTCCATGTAAGCTCAGAAGCATACCAGCACTATGATCCTAGGTAAGTCAGCCTCTTTGAGTCTCAGTTTTTCATCTATAAAATTATCTATCTTATAGTAATGTTATAAGGATCAAGTGATATAATGTAGGTAACATGTTATGCAAACCACTTTAAAATTTAATAAAATATGAACAATTATTATTAGTATTAGCATTATTATTTTATACATCCAATCTTCATTAAATTGAAGACTGGAGATTTCTTTTTGTAAAAATTTTACAGAAATGTTCAGTCATAAATCTTTAGCAACTAGAGGTCAAAGAGCCTATTTATATATTTATAACATCAACTGCTTTTCATGAAACAGAATCAATTTTTTTCATCAACAAAGTAGACTCAGACATAAAAAATTCTTGCTTAAGTCCACATGAAAAGTTGTCATTTCCAAAGTCCAGGGTGTTTTTTTTGGTATTATTCAACATTGTGCAATAGCTATATATTAAGGCATTCATATATGCATAACATTGTGGCAAAAACCTGAATGGGATGGAGCATTTCTATGAGTCAGAACCTTTACAGTCACAGAGTTTATAGTCCTGTGGTGACATACTACACACAAAATAACTATAAGAAAACAAAACATTGACAAGAGATATTCAAGCAAATTGTTCTTTGAAATCTGAGGAGGGATATATGCTAATACCTACTTAGGTGGATCAGTGAAGTTTTCTGAGACTGTGTTTAGACAAGTTCCCATAGGCCCTTCCCTCCATCACTCATCTGCAACACAGCTGCAAAACTGACATTCTTGAACACATCTCACAAGGTTACACTTATCCTAAATAAATAAATATTCACATATATACTATATATATATATATATATATATATACACATGTAATATATGTATTTGTTCTTAAATTGGCATACATATGTTTATGTATGTATGTGTGCATATGTATATGCATATGTATATATGCATATTGGGCATGGTAAATATGTATGCAAATAATACATACACATACATACACATGTATACATATATGTATAAACACATACACACATATATACAAAAAAATTCACATCAATTTCTTTCACAGTCTTTATGATATATTCAAAGTCACACTTGTTTTTCCTTAGATTCAACCTTAATATCCTACTTCCTGACATTTACATATACTCTACCCTGTACAAGGAATCCTTCATAGTTAAACTCAAATGCCCCTTTCTACAATAAAGTCTTTCTTAATGTTCACATTTGACAGTTCCACCTCATTTTCCCCCTTAACAAATGTAAATAAAGACATAAGCATACATTTGTAAATAAACACATGCATATACATTATTCTTTACTTTGTGTATGTATGCATATTGCACTCATAATATAAATGCTACATATAATAGAAATATGTATGTACATACAACATAAATAAATTTGTAGCATTTGCTTTATGTGCATATGTTCTTTGTGAACAAGACCAATTTATTATTTGCCTGAATATTGCTAGCTTAGAGAAACAGCGTGTTATGAATTAATGGTGAGTAGTCCTTGATGTAAGGAAAACCTGGAAGCATATCTGAGTTTTGATGCATTCTTCCTGTATGATCATGGGAAAATCATTTAACTTAACCAAATCCCACCCAGCACTCTTAAGACTCAAAGTTGTAGGAAAGGTGCTGATGTGCATTTGTAGCAGGAATTTCTCACTGAGAGCTTCTTCCAATGAGGAAATCACAGGTTAAGTTAAACATACATGTGTGTATGTATATATATATATATACACACACACACACATATACACACATACATATATACATATACATATGTGTGCATATATATATAAAACTGCTTAGAACATGACATAGAATATAAGAAATAATTCATAAATTCTTTTTTTTACCTAATTTGATTCCATAATATGATTTTTCTAACCACCTAGAATCAGCAGTCTATTTGGTCACTCTTTTTAAGTTTTGCTTTGTTTTCTTCCATTTTCTCTCTCTTTTTTTTTAACAATCACAAGTAATTTATTTTTGAGAATCATTTGACATGAAATTATACAAATACAATTTGTATGAACACAAATCCACATTTGTCATAACGCAGAAGGCAAAGGATACATCAAAAACAAGAAAAGTAAATCAACCGCTATATACAATTTGACACAATTGTATCATGTACACTAAAAGTCTCTTACATAATAGTCATCTCAGATCAATAGAAGACCACTCTCAATGTCGTCATCCTGAAAGATAGGCTGCTGTAGTATCCACACCTGTTTTAATATGACTGGTAATTGTTTGGTGATTACCACCCCCTCGGGATGCTTTGCCATAAGTGCTTTGTTGACCACTGTTGTCTGCATATCCTTGTCCATATCCATAGTTCCCATAGCTATACCCAGTATAATCATATCCGCCACAGCTACTATAGTTTTGGTCATCACCATAGGCATTATTGTAATTTCCATATCCTTGATCATAGCATTTATTAAATCCTTGGTCCCAGTTTTGGCCCTGACCTCGGCCATGACCCCTAGTCCCACTTCAGCCTGCAGCTGCAGTGCCCCTCCCTCCTTTCTATTGTTGCTGTTGCTTCCTGTATTCCACCTTGGGTTGGGCAACTTTGATTTCACACTTCCCAGATCCAATCTGATGATATCTGTTTTCTAATAATTTCTTTATTGGCTCTTCATCTGTATATGTGATAAAACAAAATCCTCTTCTTTCATTTGTTTTTGTGTCCATAGGAATTTTGATGTTCTCAATCTCTCCAAATGCACTTAAGTACTCCTTGATCTGTTCCTCCGATGTGTCTAGGCTCAGTCCGCCCATAAACACTTTTTTGGGGGGGCTCCTTTCTCTTTAAAGCTTTGGCCCGCTTGGATTCTATCAACTTGCCATCCAGCTTATACTCCTTGAGTTCCAGCACCTTGTCCATGCTGGTGGCGTCCTTGAAAAGGACAAATCTGAATCCCCTCGATCAGATCGTGAAGGGATCTGTTTTAATCGTGCAGTCTACAACCTCTCCAAAATGAAAGAGGTACTCAGTGAGACTTTCTTGCTCGTATCCGAGCTTAGACCTCCAATAAACATTTTACCGTCATCCTGCTGGATCTTGCTGGTGTTGATCTTGCAGGCCTTAGAGAACTCCTCCATGTTGCTGTATTCATTCATGTCCTCCCTGGTGGCGAAGCTGTGGGCCAGGGGCAGGCGGTGAGGAGAGGCAGTCGCAGGGGTAGCACTTTGGATGGAACCCAATTTAAAATGGTGGCGGAAGATCGTCTTCTATTTTCTTTTACCAGATTTTCTAAATATAGTATAATTGTATCATTCTGAATATATTCATTTTAAGAACTAATGTAATAAATTAGCAAAACTGTATATGTAATGTGATTTCTAAATGTGCAAGTATATTTATTGGACAAAATATCTCTTTGTAATCTAAATGTTTTTATTTTAATTTATTGTTATGTTCTAATGTTATTTCATTTAAATTTCTGTGTCATTGCTGCAATGACATATTCTTATTTATAAGAATTATGGTAATAATATTGATCAGCATTTGCACAGTAGGTTGTGAGGTATGCAAATTGCTTTTATAGCTATATCTAAATTTGTGCTTTATGATACCACATCTCATCTACAAAGGAATTTTTGCTTCCTTGAATCACCCTGACAACCCCTGCTGTTTTGGAACTTGTTTTAGTGTGGAGGAATGGAATAAATACGGTGGTCTTGACAGAAGACTCCACATTCTCCCCTGAAATCCAATTATAGCTGAATGACAGCATTACAACTAGAATAACAATCTGATGCCCATTGATATTTTCTGAAGTCCATGTAGATGGATGCTCAAATGCTTACTAAAAGCCTGTTTCATGAGAATATAGCAACTAACTGAATACTTTTCTGGATCATTGCAGAAACTTGGTGATAATTCCTTTGTAAAATCCAAAGTCTTCCAAACTGGGATTCACACAGTCTCGTCACTTTTTTGACTAATTCAGTAACTTTGACTACAAATTCTGAATCTCCTTACTGTATGTTCACCCAGTATATGTTCTGTTTAATAATGAGAAACACTAAGATATTTTTGTCACTATATTGGCAGGAAAACTTTCCTCTATAGCTAGTTACTGCATAACAAAATGACCAGTTAAAACCTTTATGACTTTTGTTCTTCTGTAGTTATCTGTATTTTGACAGATAATTTGAAAACAGAAAATCATATGCAAGAAACAAAAAGTAAGAAAAGAAGTTACTAGAAGCAGGACTTAAGAACCAGTAGAATGTCAGAGACAAAAAATGGTGACCTGAAAAGAAGTGAGAAGGGTAGGGACAGGAACATGTTAGCTAAGTAAGAATATGTGCATTATATGAAAAACAGCAATTATAAATGTTTGTCTGAATCTAGGTATTAAGGCCGTGGGAGAAAATATGAATTAGGGTACAAGCAATATTCACAAAAGTTCAATCTCAATTCAAGATCTAGTCAGATACACAATAGTCCAGTGGGTCCATCAAAACCAGATCTTCTGTTTAAGCAAAATTAAGACACTAAATAAATAGAAGTAAAAGAAAACAAAGTATTAGAGCATAAATAGTACCCAGAGGGGTTAACACACCGTTTTGCCCTTGTTGACTTATGTCAACAAGGATTCATTATGCCAGATGTTGTGTTATATATTAGGGATAAAAAAAAAATTCATTCACTAACCATTTATTAAATACCTACTGTGTGTCAGGCACTGTACTAAGTGCTGAGTATACAAAAAAGAAAGAAAAGAAAGAAAGAAAGAAAGAAAGAAAGAAAGAAAGAAAGAAAGAAAGAAAGAAAGAAAGAAAGAAAGAAAGAAAGAAAGAAAGAAAGAAAGAAAGAAAGAAAGAAAGAAAGAAGGAAAGAAGGAAAGAAGGAAGGAAGGAAGGAAGGAAGGAAGGAAGGAAGGAAAGAAGGAAAGAAAGAAAGAAGGAAAGAAAGAAAGAAAGAAAGAAAGAAAGAAAGAAAGAAAGAAAGAAAGAAAGAAAGAAAGAAAGAAAGAAAGAAAGAAAGAAAGAAAGAAAGAAAGAAAGAAAGACAACAGTTTCTCTCAAGGAAGGAAGATGGAGGTAGGGCAAGATGGAAACCCTCAAAGAGGGACAGTTGAGTAGGAAATAAAGGCGTGTCTGACCTTGGAGTGCTCTTTAAGTAGAAGTTTGGAGAGGAGCTCTTCACTTTGTCCTCCACTCAAAGGAACCCCAAGGGCAGAGGGTATAAATGAGGTATGAGTACCAATACTGATGAGATTTGGAGGAGGATGAGGTCCCTGATATTGAGGTTCCTGGAGGCATGAGAAGTCCATATGTGTACATCCAGGTTAAAAATTGGAAAGTCAAAAACATAGCTCCTGTTTACATAAAACTCAGAATTTAGAGGAAGACAGCATGCACATTATAATCCATGCACATACAAAGCATAGGCAGTGAAAGTTAAATTTAGGTAATCTTGGAGGGAAAGAGGGAAAATTGTATGTGGGAAGGGTACTGAGGAGCAGAAAATTCTTCTTTAGAATGAAAAAGGAAACAAGGATATCTAGGGGTCAGGTTTGGAGAGGGGGGTATATTCTAGGCATGAGCAGCAGCCAGAACAAGTGCAAGGAGCAGCAAGAAGGAAAGAGTAGCAGGATTATAGTGGGATGAGATACTAGAAGGATAAGAGGGGATAATTCATTATCAACATCATCAATGTAGTTAACATTTATTTATTACTTAACATATGCCAGTATTGGGCTAAGTGCTTTACAGCTATTATCTCATTTGGTCCTCACAACAACCCTAGAAGGTAGATGCTATTATCATTCTCATTTCAGAGATGAAGAAACTCAGGGAAACTGAGATAAAGTGATTTCCTCAGTATCACATGGTTGGCAAAAGTCTGGGTCCTAATTTAACCTCCTCATCCAGACTCTACTGTACCACCTACCTGCCAAACAGGATGTCTTATTTGATCCCGACATTAATAAGGAGCCAATAGAATTTGTTGAGTAGAGAGGTGTCATGATCAGATTTGTACTTTAAGAAATTGACATTGGCTGTTAAATTGAAAATAGATTGGAGTGCAAAGCTACTTGAGGAAGACCAGAAGACTATTAAAGTAATCCACGTAAGAATTAGCGAGAACCTATGTGAGTAGTAGTGGGGAAGCAGGAGACCAAGTAAAGGACTATTACAATAATGTCAAAAGCTGCTGAGGATTTGTGTGAGTAGATGTAAGAGTTGTGAAAGTGAAAATGCAAAAAACTGGAAAAAATTAGATATATGTGGTTAGTATGAGTGAAAAATCAAGGATGGCACTAATATTGTGAGACTTGATGACTGAAATTATGGTGGAGCCCTAGATAATAATAGAAAGTTAAGAAGAGGATGACTTGTAGAGAAATATAATAGGTTGTATTTTGAACCTGATAATTAAAATTCCTGAAGGAAAACAAGTTAGTGATGTCTAGGAGGAGGTTGGTAATTTCAAGTCAATTCAAGAAGCATTTATTAATTATCTACTGTTTGCCAAGGGACTGTGCTAATCATTGTATTAATGCTCAGCAGAGAAATGACTTCTTTGTGTGTGTGTGTGTGTGTGTGTGTGTGTGTGTGTGTGTGTGTGTATAGAGACAGAGATACCGATAGAGATAAAAAAATATGGTTATGTAGTTCTGGAAATAATCTGAATATTATGAATATGAAAATGATAGTTTAAATTATAGGAGCAAAGGAGGTCAAGGGATATTATATAGAGGACAAAGGAAAATGGGTCCAGGCTGAACCACTGGAGAATACCTACCAAACAGTGGATATCACAAAAGAGGGAACTGAATAAAAGCCATCAGACAGAGAAGAAAGCTAAGGGTAAAGAATCTTTCTCTCTGTGTAACAATAACTTGAATTGGAAAATCTTTCCTATTCATTAATAGGCCCATTAAGTCACATGGAACCTATGGTGGGAGGAGTTTGCTGAATGGGTAGAGTTGGAAGGGGTAGAACTGGAAGAGGCAGAGCTAGAGTCTTGAGAGCAGTCAGAGCTGGGAAGGATGCAAGCTCCTGGGTATCGTGACTGATTATGTGATTGTTTGTGGTTTTGTTTAAGAGATCCTGTTTATTATGAGTATGATGGACTTGTTTCGTGGGAAGCCTATCAGGAGGAAGGCTTGAGAATGGTGTTGTCCTCTTCATTGTTATTGTGTATAGATTTTTGTTGTTGTGATGGATTTGGGTCATAATAAATGTTTTGGTTCTGCCTTCTATGTGGAGAGTCTGTGATGTTTCTCAATTCTGAATTGCGCCATGATATTTGTGGCTGCCATAGGTGCTGTGAATGTTACATTGGTGCTACACTAGTCATATGCCATCTTTGGCCAAATTCCTGTTGATTTTATTTTCAAATAATCTCTCATATATGCTTCTTTTCTTCTTTTTCACTACTACTGCCACCACCCTGGTGAAGGAACTGATAACCTCATTCTACTGAAATTGGTTTCTAGTTGAGCTCTTCCCTTTAATGGTTTTATCTTCTTGTTAGCAACTTCCCAACTCCCACCCCATCTCCATATGAAAATACACAAGGATCTTTAGATTTCCACCAAAAGTACAACATACAGAGAAAGACTTAGAAATTCATTTATGGTACCTAGGAAAGAAGTATCTTAATTCATGTCAAACATGAGCCCTTCTCACAGGTACTCACAAAACCTTATCCTATCTGACAGCAATTCAGAAATAAACTGTAAAACAAATGTTTGCATGTCATAGAGGTTGTACATTTGCCCAAGAAGTATGTGGCTATTCAACACAGTAACTCCATTTGATATACTGCATCCTGTGTAACTCCCTGAACTGTGAGAAAGAAAAAACCAGTCTTTCTTATGTTCCTTAAGTCTTAGAAGCATATAAAAGTGAAAGGTTCAAAGACAGCTTAACCTAAGCACTTAATTTTTAATGACTTAAAACAATAAGTTAACGTAACAGCTTACAGCGGCAGTATAAGACTTAATTGTCTCCCTATTCTTCTCTGGAAAATTATAGTTGCATACCTCTTACCTACAGTTACTTTTAAAGCATTATCAAGGATTTTATCCAATTTGGACACTGTCTATGTCTGTCTGTCTATCTATCTATCTGTCTATCAATCTATGTACATATACAAGAGATATATACATACACAGACATACACACACATTTCACAAAATTAAAGGGTAGAAAGAGGGGGTTGGCACCCAGATCATCCATCATTCTGGGCTTATCATATGAAATATTTGCTCTGAAAAAAATCTGAAATTATGACAGAAATTAAAGTGTAGGATTTCTGTGTTGTAGCTCATATTTGTATTGAGATTGATGCTGTGACTAGAATGTAAGTGATTTGAAATATAGTAGGCCTAAAGCAAATCAAGTATCTGCACTAACCTTAGTAAGAATATTATGGGCCTGTAGGACCACAGAAACACCAGAATTGGGGAAAGAGATCAGGTCAGAAAATAGAATGGAACAAAACTTTAGAATCAATCAGCAGTAGGATCTAGAACTTAAATGGCACCTTCCTGAAAAAAAGAACCAAGATAAATTTCAAAATTTCAATTTAAAAAATATTTTCTTTAAATATGTTCCTTTTGTTCTCTTTTTTTCTATCATAGAGATTAGATATTACTCTAAAATTTGAAATGATTTTTTTTTCTGTTACCTAATCTTGCTATTATACCACTTTGGCTATTTCAGAGGTTGGTGAATTGAGGCAAACCACACCCTTGAATGACTTCTATTTCTACTCCACATAGTTGATTCACTGGGAGATACAAAAATAATAGCATGACAGAATTCCCTCCTCCAAAAAAAAAAAAAAAAAAGATCCCTTTGCTTGGTTTGGCTCTCTGACTTCATACACAGGTCTGCCTTATGCCAGTTGTCTAGAAGACTTTTAGTATAGCTTAAATTCTCCAAGCCAAATGACTACTTAGTGCCCACTATAATTTGGTTGTAAAAAACTAGTCCTAAAGCTTGTGGATTATGAGTATTGGATTTTAATTTCACATTTCTTTCTCTCTTTTTTCACAATCTAGGCAGAAGAATGAAGCCAGTCAGTCAAGACCTTTAACCACAACCTCTTGTCAATATCTCATCTTTTTTCCAAAAATGAGGGAAAATTAGAAAATAAAATATAATCTCCTTTAAAAATTGAACATTAAATTTATCATCATAGTTTAATGTTCTAAAATAAAGTACCTCTCTCCAATACTCAACTAAAATTGAAACTTAACAAAATTTAGCCAAGACTCTCATTATTACTAATACACCGAAACCCTCTGGGGTACCCAAGAGACACATTTCCACACTCTTTGCTTGATAAGTTTGTTATTGCATTAAGTCTTAACTACATTTTATAAGGTCAAATCCCAAATCTCCTTCTTAATCAAAAGAAATCACTACTCTGCCCCCACAGACATTGATATAGAGGATAATGTTTGGATTATGAAATACATAAACTATTTCCTCTTCCTAGAGTACATCTAGGCCAAGCCCTGCTTCCAGGGACCTCTTATCTACAGTTCATTCAAAGGTGCATGCATATATGCATAGGGTAAATCCTTAATACTTAGAGGCAGCGGGTGGTGCTGTGGTGCAGTACAGAGAATGTTGCAGCTATAGTAAGGAATACCTGAGTTCAAATTCGGCTTCAGATAGATACATATTAGCTGTGTAACACTGGACAAATGACTTAACCTTTGTTTGCCTTACTTTGGACAAGTGATATCACTTCTGTCTGTCTTAATTTCCTCATCTATAAAATAGAGATAATAGAATGTTTTTGAGAATAAAATGAGAAATCTTAATGTGCTATATAAATGCTAACAACAACAGCAATGAACATAAATGTGTTAAAGGACATAAAAATTTTTTTTTCTCAGATATAAAATCATTTATTTGAATCATTTCAAAGCACCATGTAACTACATATCTTAATATAATATGACTTCTTGATACATACATACATATATATGTATATACATATATATGACTTTGTAAAGCTTAATATGCATATTGAATATTAATATTAGTAATCATTGGCAATGCAAATGTTCTTGGGTAACCTTATGCAGGAAATAAAATGAAGCCCATGGATTCCTGGTTTCAGAGTTAGGAAGACTTGGATTCAAATGCCAACATCTAATACTAGTAGTATGATCATGACCATTCACCACTTCCATAAAATATGGATGCTCAAGGAAAACTAGCACCACTGGTGTGAAAGCTTGTCCTTTGCTGTGCTGCTTATCTACCTTTTGTGTTCACATGTCATTCAGCTTTCTTCTGTGACTCCAAGAAGCTGTAGCATGCTCAGTGTCCATGTCCCCATAAACCATCTTAGCAAGTTGACAAGCAGGGGTGGGAAACCTGTGGCCTGGAGGTCATATGTGGCCTTCTAGGTCTTCAAGAGTGGCCCTTTGACTGAATCCAAAAGTCACAGAACAAATACTCTTAATAAAATAGTTTGTTCGGTAAAACTTGGACTCAGTCAAAGGGCCTTACTTGAGGACCTAGAAGACCACATGAAGCCTCAAAGCCACAGGTTCCCCACACCTGAAAGTTAAGTGCAATTAGTAGGTCTCAAAATCATTGGCAAATTAGGAAAATGCCTTCCCGAGCCTAAGTATGGGAGAATAATAACATTTTTTTCTCCAATATCCATGAAGGCAGCTGAAGCAGGAGCTGTGGAGCACTTAGAGTTTGGTCAGACATCAAAGACACCAAGGATATCCACTGAATCTTGGGCTATTGTCAATCATCTTGATTTTTGTTCCTGGAAGAGAGAGTGGGTCTGACAACTTTCTGCAATTCTGCCTCACTTAAATCCAAATCACTCCTGAGTCAGACATCACCCCATGATACCTTTTCAAAAACAAAAGATAAATGGCAACAACAAAATATTTGTAAGGGGACATCACAAGTGAGTTGTTAGCATTTTTCGAACTGCTCTATTTCTGTTGAAGTTAACACTACCCTTTCATTTACTGAAATTTACAACTTTAGAATCAGTAGTTTTTTTATCATGTTGGTTCTATTTCACATTTATACCTCATTCTCCACTTACATGGATCCCAGTCTTGTTCAGTTTGTCATACCTTATTTCATTGTTTATTGCAGTTCTTTCCAAATTATCCTCCTCATCTCAACTTTCTCCTTTCTAATCCATCTTCCATACAGGTATAAAATTGATATTTCTAAAGTTTAAGTCTGACCTTCTAAGTTCCTTTCTTAAGAAGCTCCCGTGCTTCTTACTTGCATCAAGAATGAAAAACAAACTTCTTTCTTTATTGTTCAAGGTCACAATCTGGCTCCAGACTACCTTTTCTGTTTATTATAAATCACTCCGTTCATCTACTTTCCATTCCAACTGAGGCGGCTTACTACTCATTCCTTGTATATGACATTTCATATCCTATCCCCTGACCATTGCAGTTCTCAGATAAACAGAAGGTCCCCATTTATCTAAGAATTCCTACCCCCATTGAAGGCTCCAATCAAATGCCACTTCCCATATAAAACATTTCCTAAATTCCCACTTCCAGTTGCTGATACCTTTTACCTTATATTATACTAATATTGTGTGTTTGTGTTTACTTGTATGAGTAGATGTTTTTTCCCTCCCAATGAAATATAAGTTCCTTGACAGTATGGACTGTTTGTTGTTCTTTGTATCCCAAGCATGCACATAGTTCCTACCACAGAGTAAGCTAATAAATCTTTGTTGCACCCTGTAACATGTATTCAGTACTTTATAGGTTTTAAAGAACTATGTAAAGAGAATTTACTTTTATGTAATTTAGAGGTAAATCCCAATATAGAATCAATCACTAACACTATCATAATGATGTCACAATGAAGAAAAAATCTTAATGTAAGGTTGGGCTTCATTATCATATGAAACATTTCGCTATGATCAGATCAAAGGTCATAATATTCTGCACTGAAAGTGATGCATTTCTCATTTTTGATAACATTATGTGGACGGAGAAAAATCTGTTTCTACTTGTCATTTTAAGCAAAGTTAAAAAGACTGCTAAGAATTTTTCCAGCTTAAAACTGCAATGAGTTTGATGATGAAGAAATCGTGAACTACACTAAAATTAACTACCATTCTTGGCCATTGTCACATTGATGGCTGATGTTCAAAAAATTGAAAGAATCCATTTGATGATCCATTTGGTCATTAATGTGATTAAAAATGATTGAGAGGGCATTAAGTCTAATTTATTTTTAAACTATTAGTGTAATTTCACCTATTTTATGGATGTTTCATGACAAGCAGTTCAGCATGTTGGATAGAAAGTTGGGCTTGCAATCAGTAAGACAAGTGTTCAAGTTTACTCTCTGCAATGTACTGTCTAAGTAATCCTAGACAAGTCATAACTTCTCAGTGCTCCGGGTAAGTGGTTTTCAAAATGTGTTCTGGGGACTCCTAGGGTACCTGAGAACTTTTCACGCATTTACAAGGTCAGAATAATATTCATAAAAATACTAAAATGTCTTAGTGTCAGTGGATGATACAATAGATAGAATGTTAAGCCTGGAGTTGGGAAATGGCAAACTACTCCAACATCTTTACCAAAAACACCTCAAACCACTTGTTCAGTCATTTCAATTGCTTCTAACACTTTGTTACCTCTTTTGGGTCAATCTTGGCAAAGATACTGAGGTGGTTAGCCATTTCCTTCTTCAGCTAAAGAAAACTGAAACAAACAGGATTAACTGAATTACCCACAATCATACATCTGATAAGTGTCTGAGACCAGACTTGAACTCAAGAAAATGGGTCTTTCTGACTTCACACTAGGCATTCAATCCACTGTGCCCCATCTGCCCTTTGTTAGCAACATGTCTTACTTTACAAAATGATTGTATGTATTGATGTATACAACACTCATAAATACATACTTTTGAAATCATCCTCAATTTTTTTTTTAAGAGAGCAAAGGGATCTTCAGATCAAAAAATTTGAAAAACAATGTGCCACCCTTCATTGAGAATGAGCATTTCCTCATCCAAGGAGTTCATTTTATTATTGAAATTAGAGGCATGATCCCTATCTTGCTTGTCTTCACCCCTCTGCTTGAGCTACTTACTTCTTCTGACCTTTTACGCACCTTCTGAAGTTGCACTGGAATATTAGCTCCTTCCTGATTCACTTAATTATTTTTTCGCCTAGAAATTAAAAAAAAAATGTGTTTAAGCCTTCATAAGTTTAGGGTTACTAAATATACTGAGAAGAGAAATTATAAAGAAAACGCAGCATTGCAATTGAAGTAGTAGGGAAGGAATATGGACAATACAGAAGAAAGGAAGCAATGAGAATCAAGTATGTGGAAAGAAGAAGTTTGAGTACAAAGAATTACATTGAAATCGGAAATTAAATGTTAATCCCTATCTCTGCCAATATCCATATGACTTTTGGCAAATCATTTGAGTTATATATATATATATATGTGTGTGTGTGTGTGTGTGTGTGTGTGTGTGTGCATATATATGTGTATACTGTAATAATATATATGCAACAATAACATGTACAATTATAACAAATATAATATATAATTACATATATAATATGTTATATTATATACAGTTTTCTCTCACATAAGCACGCACATTTTGAATCCAAAACCTTTTTATCTTAATTGGGAAGTTAGTGACTTACCTTAGAAAAAGCTTGCAGATAGAATGATTTGAAGAAACATGATTATAGTCAATTGCATTTTTTTCACATTGTGATTACAGCTTAGCAAGCATCATCATGTACATGAGATAGGGAAGGGCATATTGACTGCCATTGGACTCTTTCAATCATACTTCTAATGCTAAACACTGATTCCTGTGTGGAAGATCATTGGACAGAAAAGACAATAGGTAAAGATAAAAACTCTTTCACAATTAGATTTTTGCTCAAACAAGATATCCACCAACCAATCATCTGTTTTTCTCCTCCTCTTCAAACAAGGAGCAATGGATTAAAGGGCATGAGATGTAGCTTGGGAATAAGAATTTCCTGGTAGAGGGTATTAGGAATGAAATTTAGGAGTTATAATTAGCTTCTTTGGAATTGTGGAAAGCAAAATGAGTTTTTCACTAATGGGAATGCCTTGAATATGACACTGCTAGGACGATGGTGGCGAATAGATACATCTTCAAGCATACATTTTGAGTGTAAGATTTGAAGCACAGGAAGTCACAATCAACATTTTTGTCCAAACATTCCTTTAGACATAGTAGAAGGGACACTCTGCAGTCAAAAATTCTTGGTTCAGATCAGAAATTTGATGCTTACTTTTTCTTTTTAATCTTGGAGAAGATACTTACCCTCCCTGGATCTTAATTTTCCCAATTGTAGAATGGGAGTGAGAAGAGAAGACTTCTAAGATCCTTTCCGCCTCTAACTCTACAATACTGTGATCTTAAGTGAGTGATTTACATTATAAGAGTTGGAAGGATACTTCTATGCACAATTACTCCTGCTTACAGACACTTTATTCTTTGCTACTAATTTTCATACTTTTGAAAGTACTTCATTTTCCACATGAAGAATGTGATTTTGCCTGGAGGTTCATTTCACCTAACTATGTTACACAAGGCAGTTTCTAAGAAACTGAGAAAGTGAAATGGCTAATTAAGGAAGTAGTGAAGAAAGCCTTCCCCAGATAAATGTCTAGGACCACATTATTAATTGTATGCCCTGATTATTTGAGATTCAAAAGATACATTAGACATAGTTGGTCACAGAGACTAGGGACTTCAACATCAAAACAAAAATTAGCTTTTAAAACTTTGTTATTATAATTTAGGAGACAACTTTCTAGTGCCAAATCAGGAGTTCAATTGTCGTTGGAATAATATTAAAATATACTATTTTTATGCCCTTTATAGAAAAGAAGCAATTTAGTTTCTAGTCCTATGTTTAAAAAAAGGAAGGAAAAGGCTGAGATGAGCATCATCAATTCATTCTCTGTGTTAGTATGTTCTGTCAAGAAAAATCAGCATTTTGATTGCTGAATTGTCCTCTTTTCATCACTTCACACCTCTAAAAGACACAAATGACTGGCTCCAAATCATTCTTATCAGTGTTTCTTATCAGTTCTGATGTCAATCCAGATGCAGCCATCTGTTCTTGCTGCTGAACAACTTTAAACAAACTTGTTTTCCTTTAATATTCTTTTTTAATTATGGCACTGTTTCATCATGAGGAGATTCATAATGTTCATATGTTACAGTGATCATATGTTACTTTTGCCTGCACATACAATTTTGTTTGCTATTATTGCAAAAAAATATGTAGACTATGAAAGCTATCTCTAGGGAAGAAGTTAGGACCAGGAGCTGAGAACAGGGAAATTTGTTTAATACATTCTTACTTTCCAAAAAAAATAAGGGTTTTTTTTTTCTTTTTGCTTGACTTTTCAACAAAAAAAAAAAAAAAAAGAAGCTTCTGTCTTAGCATCAGAGAGGAGGGCAATTTGAGAAAAGTACCATTCTGTGAACCTCATGGAAACCTAGGCACAGATAACAGGATAAATCAAGTCTGTTTTGTGAGACAAAGGAGTTTGAAGCTTGAATAGGGCATATATGTGTAACACTGCCACCCTGGCCTATACTATCTGGGGACCAGGTATATTGGATCTGAGCTCTCTGCAAATGGTTCCATTACCCACTGATGTTATTCTTTCAAGTGTAGGAGTGGATATCCCGTATCACAGTTCCATTTAAACTTTAGATGTTTGTTCAGATTTTACGAAAAAAAAATTTGCTTTGAAAGAAATGATCACAACCATACAAACTTATTCCCCAGCACAATACTTTAATCTCCCATACCACCTTAAGTCTCTGAGGGAGAAGATTAGATTCATATCTTAGCTCACTTAAAGTAGAGTTCTTTAATAGTTAATTCTTAAATATTTTGGCAATTTGTCAATTTTACTATTGTTTGTATTCTGTTTTATATTGCTTCTCTGATTCTAGTCATAAATAAGCCCCGTTAAAATACCAACATGATTACCACTACTTCTAAGAATCAGAATAAGAAGGTTGAGTGTAACGAAGTCACATCCTTTCTCCAGCAAGTTCTGATCATATGTACCTAGAAGATAGAGGGAGGGTGGTAACATATAGAATCCAGTAATGGTGCCTGGAAGCCAAGGTCCTGAATGATTAATGCAACAGAGACACAAAAGCACTCATGGAAAGGAGAGACAGTGTTAACTCTCTATTGATCACAATTATTCCACCACAGACTTTTAAAGAGAGAAGACAAATATCTTATTGAAGAAAATTAGTCAAGAAAAGAAGAAGACAGAGAAAATATGTAATGTACAGACTAAAGAGAAAAGTAGCACTCACTCTTGCCAGTAACATCAATTTCTTCCTATCAAATTTACTAAGGTAATGTTGCCAGAAAGGTTCAATCCATCATGAGAGACACTTGGGAATCCAATAGGAAGTTGAATTAAAGACAACCAGAACTCATAAATTATCTTCCAATGTCCCCCAAAATACTGTTTAAAACTCTTTCAAGAGGAGTAAAGATTCCAATGCTGAAGGCAAGGATGTTCTTTTGTTTATTTTTTACTAAATTTGACATGATCATCTATTTAGGAAGTCTTCCAATAGCTTATGGTTACTTTAATGCAATTTATGTTTTAATTATACACCAAACACAGCGATTTTCTTCACATCCATACATCACGTTTTTGGAGGGGGGTGTGGGGGACCAGGTTTAAGAGCAGGTTTTTTGTTCCATAAAATCTTGAAGCCCAGTTCTGATTGTGACTATCTGTTGTGTTGTTTTTGTGGGTAAGAACTATACCAGGAATCTAACTAGAGGAATTCTCCTAAAAAAATCCAAGTGTGTATCATGGATTGAATTTAACCACTTTTTAGAATAAAAGCCTAATGACCAAACTGTATTAGAAAGTGAGTGTTGACTTTGTGACCAAATTCAATAATTTTGCCTTAGAAATAGAAAAATATCCTAAATATGCCAAACATTTCACTTTATATTTGAATCCTCATGAATAAAAACATTTCACATATTTGCAAATCCAATGGACATAGGGGAATCATATGGCAATTATAGAACCACTTTTCAATTATTCTGTAACTGAAAAATATAACCCAAGGCAATGGAGAGTATTTTTATTTTGCTACTGTTTGATTGTTTATGTCAATAACCCACACCAACAGAAACAAATAGTTTTTCACCTTAGCATCCATGAATATTCATAAAAATGATCAAACTTTATATTTTTATTAAATTATCTTATTTGTTTTCAGTGTTCTACAACCACTTCCAAATATCTTACTCTTTCCCCCCCTTCCACTCCTTACCCATTCCCTCTCCACTCCTTCCTTGAGATGGTGTACAATCTTATATAGGTTTTATACATACATTCTTATTAAAAATATTTTCATCTTAGTAATGTTGCATAGAAGAATTAAAATGAATGGGAGAAACCATAAAACAAAACAAAACAAAATATGAAAGAAGATGGTCTGCTTCATTCTGTGATCCAATTCCAAAGTTTATTCTTGGGATATAGAAGGAGTTTTGATTCAAGAGTCCATTAGAAATTTTTTTTAAGTCCTTGCATTGCAACAAGTACTAAGTTTACCAGAAAAAAAAAATCCTCACACACTGTGGTTGTTGCTGTGTACAAAGTTCTCCTGGTTCTGCTACTTTGTCTCAGCATTACTGCATATAAGTCTTTCAAACACTCTCTGAGGTCTTCCTGTTCATCATTTCTTAGCACAATAGTACTCCATTACATTCATATACCACAATTTGTTTCTCCATTCCCACTTGATTTCCAGTTTTAGGCCACCACAAAAAAAGCTGTTATAAGTATTTTTGCACATGTGGGACCTTTTCTCATTTCTATGGTCTCTTTGAGATGCACTCCCAGAAGTGATATTGCTGGGTCAAATGGTATGCATATTTTTGTAGCCCTTTGGGCATATTTCCAAATTGCTCTCCAGAATGGATGGATCGGCTCTAAGCTGCACCAACAATGAATTAGCATTTCAACTCTCCCACATCTTCTGCAAGATTTATTGTCTTCCTGCTTTGTCATGTTAGTCAACCTGATTGGTGTGGTGGGGTACCTCAGAGTTGTTTTAATTTGCATCTCTCTAATCAATAGTTATTTAGACCATTGTTTCATATGACTATATTTAGTTTTAATTGCTTTCTTTGAAAGCTGCCTCTTGATATCTTTGGACCATTTATCAATTGGGGAATGACTTGAATTCTTGCACACCCAATGCAATTCTCTATATATTTTGTAAATGAGGCCTTGATCACAGACACTAGCTGCAAAAAATTTTCCCAGTTTTCTATTTCCCTCCTAATCTTGGTTGCATTGGGTTTGTTTGTGCAGAAACTTTTCAATTTAATGTAATCAAAATTATTTATGTTGCGATTCATAATGTTCTCTGTTTTTTGGTCAAAAATTTCTCCATTCACCAAAATTTGATAAATACACTACTCCTTTCTCCCCTAATTTGTTTGTAGTATCAATCTTTATACCTAGATCATGTATCTATTTGGACTTCATTCTTGTGGACTGTGTCATGCATTGGTCTATGCCCAGTTTCTAAGATACTGTTATCTAGTTTTCCCAGCAATTTGGGCCAAACAGTAAGTTCTTGCCCCAGAAGCTAGGGTCCTTGAGTTTGTCAAAGAGTAAATTGATACATTCACTGACTACTGTGTTTTGGTCTATGCCTCTGTTTCTTACTCCATATCAAGTGGTTTTCATGATTGCTCCTTTATAATACAATTTGAGATCTGTTAAGTCTAGACCACTTTTCCTAGCATTTCTTTTCATTAGTTCCCATGATATTCTGGACCATTTATTCTTCAAGATGAATTTTGATATTATTTTTATAATTCTAGAAAATAAACATTTAGTAATTTGATTGGTATGTCACTTAGCAAGCAAATTAATTTGGCCAGAATTACCATTTTTATTATATTGACTTGCCCTACCCACAAGCAACTGATGTTTTTCCCCTTTCTTATATCTGCCTTTATTTGTGCAAAAAGTGTTTTGTAATTGTATTCATTTAGGCACAGGGTTTGTTTTGGCAGGTAGACTCCCAGATACTTTATAGTGTCTACCATAGCTTTAAATGGATCTTATCATTCTAACTCTTGTTGTTGGGCTTTGTTAGTAATATATAGAAATGCAGAAGGTTTGTGTGAGTTTATTTTATAATCTGCAATTTTGTCAAATTGTTTGTTATTTCAAATAGTTTTGTACTCAATTCTCGGAGATTCTCTAAGCATATCATTATATCATCTGCAAAGAGTGATAACTTAGTTTCTTCTTTGCCTATTCTCATTCATTCCATTTTTTTTTCCTCTCTTATTTCTACAGCTAATATTTCAGGTACCATATTGAATAACTGCGGAGATAATGGACATACTTGTTTCACCCCTAATCTTGCTGGAAATATGTCTAATTTATCCCCATTACATATAATGCTTGCTAATGATTTTAGGTAGATACTGCTTATTATTTCTTGTAAATTTCCATTTATTTCTATGCCCTCTAGTGTTTTCAATAAGAATTGTTTTTGTATTTTTTCCAAAAGCGAATACTGCATCTATCGAGATAGTTTCTAGTTAGCTTCGTTGTTGATATGATCAATAATGATAATAGTTTTCCCAATGTTAAACCAGTGCTGTATTTGTGGTATAAATCCTATCTGATCATAATGTGTTATTCTCATATATTCAAGTTGCTGTATTCTTTTTGCTAATATCTTGTTTAAAATTGTTGCATCTATATTAGTTAGAGAAATTGGTCTATAATTGTCTTTCTCTGTTTTGGCTCTTTCTGATTTAGGTACCAAAACAATATTTGTTTCATAGAAAGAATTTGGTAGGATTCTTTCCTCCCCAATTTTCACAAATAGTCTATTTAGTATTTGAATTAACTGTTCTTTGAATGTTTGATAGAATTTACTTGTAAGTTCATTTGGTCCTGACACTTTTTCCTAGGGAGTTCATTCACTGATGAGTTGTTCAATTTCTTTTTCTGAGATGGGGTTATTTAAGTATTCAAATTCCTCCTCTGTTATTCTGGGTAATTTATGTTTTTTAAAGTAATCATCCCTCTCATTTAGATTGTTGAATTTATGAGCATACAGTTGAGCAAAGCAATTTTTATTATTGTTTTAATTTCCTCCTCATTGGAGGT
This sequence comes from Bettongia penicillata ogilbyi, assembly GCA_023548195.1. Classification (NCBI taxonomy): domain Eukaryota; kingdom Metazoa; phylum Chordata; class Mammalia; order Diprotodontia; family Potoroidae; genus Bettongia; species Bettongia penicillata. The sequence continues at coordinate 157,083 of JAJHZJ010000806.1, read as the reverse complement.
TAGTTCACCCTTTTCATTTTGGATATTGATAATTTTGTTTTCTTCTTTTTTAAAATTAAATTGACCAAAGGTTTATTACTTTTATTTTTTTAATAAAACCAACACTTAGTTTTATTTATTATTTCAATAGTTTTCTTAATTTCAGTTTTATAATTCTCTCCCTTAGTTTTCCATATTTCTAATTTGGTATTTATTTGGGCATTTTCAATTAGTTTTTTTCTAGCTTTTACAGCTACATGCCCAAATCATTGATGTCCTCTTTCTCTCTTTTGTTCATGTAGGCATTCAAAGATTTAAAACTTCCTCTAAGAACTACTTTTTCAGTATCCCATAGGATTTGGTAGGCTGTCTCATTATTGTCATTCTCTTGAATGAAGTTGCTGATTGTTTATATGATTTGTTGTTTAACCCACTCATTTTTTAGGATTAGATAGTTAATTTCCAACCAATTTTTGGTTTATCTTTTCATTCCCTTGGATTATATATAATTTTGATTGCATTATGATCTGAGAAGGATGCATCGACTATCTCTGTCTTTCTGCACTGGATTGTGAGGTTTTTATGGCCTACTACATGATCACTTTTGTATATACTGCCCAGAAAAAAGGTGTATTCCTTTCTGTCCTCATTCAATTTTCTCCAGAGATCTACAACATCTACCTTATTCAGAATTTTCTTTACCTCTTTAAGTTCTTTCTTGTTTATTTTGAGGTTATATTTATCAAGTTCAGAGAGGGGAGATTTGAGATCCCCTACTAGGATAGTTTTTCTGTCTATTTCTTCCTGTAACTCCCTTAACTTATTCTCTAAGAATTTGGATGATATACCACTTGCAGCACATACGTTTAGTAACAAAATTGCTTCATTGTCTGTGGTGTCTTTTAGCAGGATATAGTTTCCTTCCTTATCTATTTTGATTAGATCTATTTTTGCTTTTGCTTTGTCTGAAATCAATTTTGCAACCCCTACTTTTTTATACATCAGCTGAAGCACAATATATTCTGCTCCAACCTTTTTCCTTTATCCTGTGTGTATGCCCTAATTTCAAATGTGTTTCTTCTAAACAACATATTGTTGGGTTATGGTTTGTAATGAATTCTTCTGTCTCCATTTTATGGGAGAGTTCATCAAATTCATATTCACAGCTATAATTACTATCTGGGTCTTTCCCTCCATTACCTTTCCCCCCATTTATGCCTTAAGTTCTCCCTTTTCTCTTCCTCTCCACGGATTTTATTTTTTTACCATCACTTCCCTTAGTATTCCCTCCCTACTTTTATCCCCCTCTTTTTAACTCCTCCTTTCCCTTCTTATTTCTTCCTTCTCTTTTAGCTTCCCCTCCCTTTCCTTTCCTTCTTTTCCCTCTCATTTCCTATAGTGTTAGTTAGATTTCTGTACTTAACTGAGTTTGTTGTTTGCTCCCCGAATCAAATCAGATGAGAGTAAATCTCAAACAATCCTCATCTCCCTCCCCCTTTCCCTCTACTGTAATATATTTTTGTGCCTCTTCCTTTTCACATCTCCTGTTATAGTCCCTTATCACCCTTAAATCATATTTTTATCATCACATCATTTACTTTATACTCGATCTCCCTATGTATATCCCTTTTATATATCTTAGCAAATTTACAATTCTTAAGATAGGTAAGTATCACTTTCCCTTACAGGTAGGCAGTTTGTCAATATTGAAATACAAGTTTGTTATTTTTTCTTCTGTTTACTTTTTCATGCCTCTCTTTAGATCAAATTTTCTATTGTGCTCTGGCCTTTTCAACAGGAAGGTCTGCAAATCATTTATTTCATTTAATATCCATCTCCTTGCCTCAAATATTATTGTCAACTTTGCTAGCTAATTGATCCTTGGTTGTAGTCCTAGCTCATTTGCCTTATGGAATTTCATATTCCAGTCCCTCTGATCTTTTAAGGTAGAAGCCACAAGACCATGTGTGACCCTGACTGTAGATCCTTGATATTTGAATTTTTTTTGGTTTTTTTTTTCTGTCTGCCTCCAATATTTTATCCTTCACTTGATAGTTCTGGAATTTGGCAACAATACTCCTTGGTGGTTTTAGTTTGGGATTCCTTTCAGGAGGTAAATGATGAATTCTTTCAATGACTATTTTGACCTCTGGATCTAGGTCTTCTGGGCCGTTTTCCTTGATGATATTGTCCAGGCTGGTTTTTTTGTTTTTGTTTTTTTTTCATCATGGCTTTCTTGTACACCAACAATTCATAGATTTTGTTTCCTGGATCTATTTTCCAGGTCATTTGTTTTTCCAATTATATATTAGGAATTTTCTTCTTTGTTTTCAGTTTTTAGATTCTGTTTGACTGATTCTTGATGTCTCACAGAGTCTTTAGCTTCTGCTCACCCAATTCTAATTTTTATCAAACTGCTTTCTTCAGTTAATTTTTGTATCTCCTTCTCCATCTGCCCAATTGTTCCTTTTAAGGAGCTATTTTCTCCAGTTAGTTTTTGTAATTCCTTTTACTTTTGTTCAATTTTCCCAGTTAGGTTTTGTGCTTTTTTTTTCTCCATTTGTCCAGTTATTCTTTTTAAGGAGCTGTTCTCTTCAGTGAATTCTTGTCTCATATTTTAAAAATCATTGTCCAGTTTTTCTTCTGTTTCTCTAATTTGGCTTTTAAAATCCTTCTTGACCCCTTCCAGCAATGCGCTTTGGGCTTGAGTCCAGTTCCTGCTCTCTACTGAAGTTTCAGATGGGAGTACAATCTCAGTGCTGACTTCTTTGGTGTTAGTGTTTTGATCCTTTTCTCCATAGAAAGGCTCTATGATCTTTTCTTTTCTGACTTGCTTCTTGTTTATTACTATCACCCTTTTCCTGGCTTTTAAAGTAGATTTCTGCTTCTAGTGCACAGGGGACTCTGCCCCAAGTTTCTTGTGCCTTAAACCTGAGGCTTTGTGTATTATGGTTTCTGGTTCTTTCAGCTAGAGGCTAATATGCTGCAGCTTACTTGGTGCTGATCTCCTCGGTATTTGAAAGCAGAGGTTAAGTCTTTCTGGGTTTTCCCCATAGTTATCCTGGAGTTAACTGAGTTAAATATGGGGTAGGGTTTGTCTGGCCATAGGAGTTCTATTCTGCTGAGGGATAGCATAGGCAAGCTTAGAGGTTGGTGAACCCTTCTGCAATAATGTCTTCCCAATTCCCATGGGGTGCTGAGGCATGCCTGGTTCCTGGTGTTGGTGATTGTAAGGCTCCACCCCTCTGGGACACAGGATCTCCTCCTGGTTTGCTGAGGTGGGGCTGTCTGGGATAGCTCCAGTCCTGCACTCATCTCCTTCAGCCTCAGCAAGCAGGACCCCACTTTATGATTCTCCTAGCCTCCTGGGCTAAGAGACTGTTTACCCCTTTGGCTGATCCAGGATTTTTCATGAGGAAATATTCTCTGGTCTTTTCAAGGTCAACAGGTGGAAAGAGATAGCAATTACTGATCAATCCAACATCTTGGCTCCTGGATGTTCAAGTAGTTAACTTACAGACATTTAATCTGCAGACTGATAGTCTCAGGAGTGGCTGCTGGAATTACCTGGGGTTCTGTGCTTACCCTTGGTTCCACTGAACTCCCACCCTGAGCTGATATGTTTGGGAATTCTCAGTGTCTGCAGCTTCAGATCCCCTGGAACTTCCTGCTCAGCCCTGCCATGAGGGGGACTGTATAGGTACTCAAACTTTATATTGATGACAATTCAAATATGACCTCACATTTGACTATCATTTATTTTTCCATGGCAATTATCATATTGTATGTGTTTTCCTTTTAACTAAATGAAATTATTTTCATTTATATCACCAAAAAAAATATTACTGTTGTTAATTTCCTGTTGTACTTCTGGTATATCCATCCCTCTTCAAGGTCCAATAGTAGTCAGCCAACAAATTTAGACTTGACCTGGCATCATTTTACTCTAATGAAGATTTCTTAATTGAAACATTCCTCATACTTAAAACACTTCTGGCGTCTATGTTTTCTAGGAATATATCCAAATATTAATCCAATGAATGAATGAATGCAATGTCGCATGTTATATTCAACAACCTTATAGATTTTGTAAGATTATTTAGAATTTATTGATAATTTTCTAGGGTTCTGTTATTGCCAAGTTTTTTATCCTAAAATTATTGCCATGAAACTCCTTCACCTTAATTCATGTTTTCTTCAAAACATTTATTTCTTCTTCAGTTCCATAATTTCAAGATTCCAAAATCAACCATATTTAGTTTAAGCACTATGATCTTGCATACTTACCTTTCAAAAAATCTGCATCTTTTCTTTCCATTTCCTTGAAGGAAAAAAAAAAAACATGATGTAAGCCCAAATGGCAAAGGCATTGTATTTTTCTTCAGGGTTAATAAGTAAGTTTACATATTTTACAATATGTTAAGACTTGAGGATGATCCTGACCATCACAAATCCATCCCTCATGTATGTGACAAGCACAAATATCCATCTGTTGAACACATGTTTCTCTTCAATTTGTACATAGCACAAATATCACATGATATGTATCCATGATTACCTATGTATCTGTGTGTATGTATGTGTATGACACATATCTGTGTATCTAGTCATTTGCAATAAATTAATGCAAATAGTGCACCATATATAATTGGTCTAAGCCTTGTTCTGATCACTTTTTTTTACAACTAACATAGACTCCACATGCATAAGATAGCCAGGGAGAATCAGTGAGAGGTTTCCTTATAGGGAGAAAGTTCTAAATGACAAATCCTGAACTTGTGACCCTGGTCAATTAATTTGACTTCTCTTTCTCCAAGACAACTAGCTCTCTAAGATGATAAGTTGTAAAGAAGAAAACCTGCATTTTTGGAGGGAATTTCATCTCCAGGAGTTCATTAGATATCAATTAAATCCTATCCCTAGCCTGTATGGTTTCTTAACTAGAAGAATAAGAGATTTATTAGTACACTTGCCATGCAGAGAAATAAAACTTATTCAGATGATTGTTAAAATTGTGAGACATCATGAGACTTTACTTAACATAGATCAGAAACTATAGAGTAGGAAATACTTTACAAAAACAGAATTAAAACAGTAACAATGTGTTTGGCAAAGAACAAAAACAACAGTCTACAGTATATTGAGTATCACAGATAATTGACCATGTGTGAATATATCCTAGCCTGCCTTGCTTCACAGCACATAAGCTTAGACTCCACACAAAATTCAAGAAGAAATCAACTGTCCAACTAGTGACTTTTTTAAAAAATCAGTCTCATTGTATCTTCCCAGACACCAAATCAAACCATACTTTTTCAGGTGAACAGGGTCTACGTCATTTTCTAGTTACAATTTATAGAGTGCAAGAACTACAACAAAATCTAATATTTAAAATAAGACGTAAGTGTAAAATTTAGGTAACAATTTTTTTACTGATCAAACAAACAGTAACAAGAATTTGTTGTCATAACCTGATTTGCATAAAATCATTCAATCCCTACTTTATTTTCTCTAAGCATGCTCCTATTAAATTGGTAAGGTAAGTAGAGAAATAAAGATCAAGTCTGGACCTGTGATTTCATTTTTATGGGAACACTGAAGGGAAGAAATGCCTTTAACCAATGTTGTGCAACACTTTCTTTGCAATTTATAGTATTAGAGCATTACACTGGAACATAAATTAAATGATTTGTCCAGGTGATACATTCAATGTCAGAGATAGAACCTGAACTCAGAACCTCCTAGTTTAGAGGCCAATTATCCATTTTGTCATCCTGCTTCTCAAGAGATGCTGTTTTACAATTTGAATGAACAAAATGTATTCTTGATTTTGGTCTGATAATTATCCTAATCCATTTGATTGTGAACTCCCAAGGACAAGAAATGCCTTTCGTCTTTGTATCCCGGTGTTTGGCACAGCAACTGTCATATAGTAAGTGCTTATTAATATTCATTTAATGATTAACTGACCTCAGTCAGTTTCAGAGAGGAATTAACTATTCCAGGGATGATCATGATTCTCTGTTTAAAAACTGCTTAGGTCTTCATCAGGAATAATGTAAAAAGATTTTAGTGCCTCACATTGTTTGAGAAGTGATAAAGACTGATTTGGTTTCTCATTCAGATTAAGACAAGGACATCAATACACTGTTCTAAAAAAAAAAACTTTTGTAATATGAAACCTAAACATTGCATGACATGGGGAGGATTTATTAATCTTATTAAAAATATTTTAATACTACCATCTACTGTTGCATAATTTATATCATATGTCACATTGCTGATAATGAAGGGTGGTAGAAAAACTGCATATGTATTTTTAATTCAACATAAAAAGTAAATATAAAACTTTTTCAGAAAATACATACACACATACACACACAATGGCAAGATGTGTGTTTAATTGAGTTTTTAATCTGATGCAAAACAATCAACTCAATCTAGATGCTAAGTGAAAAACTTATCTTACTAATTCCTCTCATTCTTAGACTAGGAATGATCAAGAAGCATAGCCCTCCTATGAACCATTAAGAAAGAATTTCTACAGCAAAAGCTAAAGAGAAGAACGGCCAGGTCTGGAGGATCTCTAAATAACATGAGAGTTGCTGAACAGAGCCAGAATCCATGACAGGAGATGCATGAAACAAAGTTGTTGGACAAAAGGTAGAGCAATCAAGCAGAGACTATGGAGTGTGGGAAGGGAATAAATAATGTATAGAAGTCAGGCCAAAAATTTTGGTGTCACAATAAAAACAAGCATCTATGTTTTCACAGAGTTTACATAACTTGCTTCAGTCCTTGAGGGGACAACTGAATGTTTTTATGCCCATTTAGTGAAAGCTGGTCTTGGCCTCCAGCCTGTTCTAAATTTATTGCAGCAGGACTTTCCTCACTGACCTTTACTTGGTTTTGGACTTTTAAATCCCATAGATTCAAAACCCAGATATCTCAGTAACCCATTCAATGACCCTGGGCAAGTCAAAAATCTCTATTTTATTTGTCAGTTAAATCAAGGGAGGATTCATAATAAAATGTATCTCAAATATTGTTTAGTTCTAACCATTTATCCAATTACAGTAGGAATCTACTTTCTAAGGAAAGTAGCTACAAATACACAGTGTTCTTTTAGGTCTACTTTTAAGTCATCATCTTACCTAATATATTTTCCATATCTCATTGGCACCTGAAATTCTTATGTTATTTATCCTTTCAGGATAAGGCATTGAAATCCCTTGTTTAGAAGCTACGTTTTTTTTTTTTTTTTTTTGGGGGGGGGGGCGAGGGGTGGGGGAAGATAACAGATCTTGTCCAGGCTCCCCTGGGGATATATTTAACATTAATTCCCTTACCTGTCTGACCACTTCAACTTAGGATTCTTTGCTGATTTCTTTGATTTCCTCCCCCAAATGTGGGTATATCTAAGGGTTCTGTTCTGGACTCTTTCGTCAGTTCTCTCTGTGCACTTCCTTTTGGTGATCAAATCAATTTCCATGCTTTCAACATATCTCCCACATCTATACATCTAACCCTCATCTCTCTCCTGTGCTCCAGCTATGTATTAGGCATGGTCAAAAGGATATTTATGTATAAATCAGATTCAAATCGGTCCAAGATAAAATTCAGTATTTTTCCCCAAAATTCACTCCTCTTTCTAACTTGCCTATTCATGGCAAGGGCACAACTATCTATCCTCTCAATTATTCAGGTTTTCAACCTCAGAGATAGCCTTCATTTGTTCTCCTTCATCCACATATCTAATTAGTTGCCAACTCTTTTTGACATTGTCATTGCAATATCTTTTATATTCACTTCATTCTCTCTACTAATAAGGCCAACACTCAAGTGCAGGCCCTCATAGACAATTACTAGAATTGCTGCAATTAACTCCTAATGGTTTTCCCTATCTCAAATCACACCAATCTTCAATTACATTTCCATATAGTGAAAATGTTAACATTCCCCAGTGAAGAAGTTTCAATAGCTTTCTCTTTCCTCCAACATCATATATATGTTTAATTTTTGTTTAACATTTTAAACCTTTCACTATCTAGTGCTAGTATAGTATCCTTAGTATACTTAGTGAGGTTTGTCAGCGATCCTTCAAGTGCTGTGTTTGATAAAACTAACCTACTTGTTCTTCCCTCTACATATCACTGAACCGTCATACTCCATACATTTGCCCAGGTTCTAACCCCTTCCGTCCTATACAATCCCAAATTTCCTTCATGGTTTACCTCAAGTATCAAAAATTAAATGTGACATGTCCAGATTTTCCTTCTTACTAGAACCTTTCTTCTTGGAAATGTCTTTGTATAAATATTGTGTTTGCATATCTGTATGTAAGCGGCTTCTTCCCAATTAAATGTTAGCTTCTTAAGGATAGGCATTGTTTAGGTTTTACTGTTTATTAACATAGATCCTGCTACACAATAGTGTTATTTATTTGTCTGCTTAGTTATTTACTTTTCAGTTTCCCACATTGACTTCCACAACAATTTGATTCAAAATTTTCTCCCCATTTCCATCTACCCCTCCTAGACTGCATGTACCCCATCCACCTCTTCCTCCAGGCTGCCCTCCCTTCTATTTCCCTCCACTTTATTTTCCTGTAGGGCACAATAAATTTCTATACCCCATTGCCTGTATATCTTATTTCCAAGTTGCATACTCAAGCAAATTTTAACAGTGATTATTAAAGCTTTGAGTTCCATATTCTCTCCCTTCCTCTCTCCCCACCCACTCTCATTGGAAAAGCAGGCAATTCAATATGGGTCATGCATGTGGAGCCATACAAAGCATTGCCATAATAGTTTTGTTGCTAAAGACCAACCACATTTTCCTCTGTCCTATCCTGCCCCCCATTTATTCTATTCTCTCCTTGACCTGTTCTCCCACAATAGTGTTTGCTTCTGATTATCCCTTTTCCCAATTTGCTGTTCCTTCTAATATCTTCCCTCTCCTATCCCCTTACCCCTGCCTTCCTTCAGGGTAAAATAGATTTCCATATCCAATTAAGTGTATGTTATACCCTTCTTAAGTCAAATCCCATGAGAGAAAGGTTCACTTGTTCCCTTTTATCTCTCCCCTCTTCTTCTCTATTGTAAAAGCTGTTACTTGCCTCTTCTATGTGAAATGATATGCTATACTATACCTCTCCTTTTCTCTTGCTCCTGGTACATTCCATTCAAGAGTAAATTTTACTTTTAGATATTATCGCATCGTATTCAGCTCACCCTGTGCCCTCTCTGTATTTGTATATATGTATATGTATGCATGTATACACAAATATACACAATGTATATATAAATATATATGCCCATATGGATCTGTGCATATGTGCATGTATGTACACATGCATAAGTATGTGTATATATGTATGAATATGTGTGTACATATACATATATATGTCCATGTACATATAAATACGTACACGTATGATATACACATACGTGCATATGCATAAACAACTACGTGCATGTGTGTGTGTGTGTATTACCTACTCTAATACTGAAGAAGGTCTCATGAGTTACAAATATCATCTATCCATGTAGGAATGTAAACAGTTCAACTTTAATAAGTCCTTTATGGCTTCTCTTTCCTGTTTAACTTTTCATGTTTCTCTTGATGCTTGTACTTCAAAGTCTAGTCTACTCTTATCTTTCAAAAACAATGTTTGAAACTCCTCTGTTTAATTGAAATTCCATTTTTCCCCTGAAGTATTATCCTCAGCTTTCTGTGCATGTGATACTTGGTTTCTATCTCCTTTGACCTCTGGAATATCATGCCCCAAGCCCTCTGACCTCTTAGTGCAGAAGCTGCTAAATACTATTTTATCCTGGTTGTATTTCAACAATACTTGAATTGTTTTTGTGTTTGTTTGTTTGTTTGTTTGTTTTTTTGGCTGCTTGTAATAGTTTCTCCTTGATCTGGAAATTCTAGAATTTGGCTATAATATTCCTAAGAGTTATCTTTTTGGGGTCTCTTTTAAGAGGTGAACAGTGAATTCTTTCCATTTCTCTTTTCCTCTTTGGTTCTAGAATATCAGGGCAGTTTTCCTTGATAATTTCTTGGAAGATGGGTCTTTTTTTGATGATGGTTTTCAGGTAGACTAATAATTTTTGAATTATCTCTCTTTCATCTCTTTTCCAGGTCATTTGTTTTGCCAGTGAAATATTTCACAATGTATTCTATTTTTTTTATTCTTTAGGTTTTATTTTATAATTTCTTGATTTTTCATAAACTCATAGCTTTCATTTGCTCCATTCTAATTCTTAAAAAGCTATTTTCTTCAGTGAATTTGTGGACCTCCTTTTCCATTTGGCCAGTACTGCTTTTTAAAGCACTCTTCTCCACATTGACTTTTTGGTCCTCATTTTCCATTTGGGTTAGTCTGTTTTTAAAGGTGTTAATTTCTTCAGCGTTCTTTAGGGTCTCATTTAGCAAGCTGTTGACTCACTTTTCATGATTTTTTTTTTTGCATTGATCTCATTTCCCTTCCAATTTTCCCTCCACCTCTCTTACTTGATTTTCAAAATCCTTTTTGAGCTCTTCCATGGCCTAAAACATTGCATATTTTCCTGGAAGTTTTGGATGTAGGAGCATTACCCTTGCTGTCTTCCTGCAGTTTATGCTTTGCCTCTTCATCCAAAAGGATGGATGAAAATACCCTTTCACCAAGAAATTAACCTTCTATAGTCTTATTTTTCCCCACACAATATCAGTGTCCACTGAAGGAAACAACCCCTTAAATAGTGCAATTGTCCAAATGGAAGAGAGAATACAAAAACTAATTGAGGAAAAATCACCTTAAAAGTTAGAATTGAGAAAGTGGAAGGTAATAACATTGTAAGACATCAATAATCAAACAAACTCAAAAGAATGAAAAAAAAATGGAAGCAAATGTAAAATACCTCATACAGAAAACTACCTACCTGGAAAAATACATCTGAGAGAGACAACCACAGACTACCTGAAACCCATAATCAAAAGGAAGACCTGGAGAGCATGTTTCCAGAAATTATCAAGGAAAATTATCATGATGTCCTGGAACCAGAGGGCAACTTAGACATTGAAAGAATACACTTATCACCCCAGGATAGAGGCAACCAAAACAAAAACTGCAAGGCACATTATATCCAAATTTCAGATCTATCATGTCAAGGAAAAAACTGCCATCAGTGGTTAGAAAGATAAAAAACAACTTGAGTATCAGGGAGTCAAAATCAGTATTACATAGGATTTGGAAACTGTACAATTAAAGGATCAGAGGTCATAGAATATTATATTCTGAAAGGCAAAGGAGCTACGACTACAATACAGAAACACTTAATAAAAGTGAAAATAATACATCAAGGGGTAAAAACAACCCTTCAATGAAATAAAAGGATTTCAACTTTCAAAAGGAGAAGACCAGAATTATACTAAAAATTTGACCTCAAAGGAAAACATAAACAGGTAAAAGAGGGAAAAGTAAACACAGGAGATTCAAAAGAACTAAATTATTTCCATCCCTACGTGAGAAGATCATACTTGTGATTCTTAAAATTTATATCACTAATAGTACTGCCAGAAAGAATATACATAGGTAGAGGGCACAGTTTTTAAGTGAATTGAAAGAAATCATGTCCAAATAAGAAATAGGGAAAATTGCAAAAAGTAAAATAGATAATTTTGATTATATCTAATTAAAAACCTTTTGCATAAACAAAACCCAAGCCAAAAAGAGGAGACAGAAAGAGAATAAAGATAAGAAGCAGTCTTTATAGAAAGTGTCTCTGATAAAGGTCTCATTTCTCAAATGCAGAGAACTGGGTCATATTTATAAGAAAACAAGCCATTCCCTAATTAATAAATGGTTAAAGGATATGAATAGGCAGTTTTCAGATGAAGAAATCAAAACTATCTATATACATATCAAGAAGTGCTCTAAATCACTTTTTATTTGAGAAATATAGATTAAAATAACTCTGAGGTACCACTTCGCACTTATCGGATTGGCTAATATCACAGAAAAGGAAAGTGATAAATGCTGGAGAAGGTGTGGGGAAATTGGAACAATAATGCACTGTTGCTAGAGTTGTGAACTGATCCAATCATTCTACAGAACAATTTGGAACTAAACTCAAAGGACCATCAAACTATAAATACCCTTGATCCAACAATATCACTACTAGGTCTGTATTCCAAAGAGAACATAAATAGGGGATAAAGAACTACCTGTGCAAAAATACTTATAATAGCCCTTTCCATGGTGGCAAAATATTGGAAATTGAGGGGATGCCCATCAGTTGGGATTGGATGAACAAGCTGTGGTACATAAATGTAATGGAATAATATTGTGCAATAAGAAATGGTAGGCAGACAGATTTCAGAAAAACCTGGAAAGACTTGTACTAAATGATGCAAAGGGTAATTAGCAGTACTAAGAAAAAAATGGTACACAATATCAGCAACACTGTGTGATGATCAGCTGTGAATATTTCAGCTCTTCTCAGCAACACAATGATCCAATATAAGTACAAAGGACTCAGGAAGGAAAATACTACCCTTATTTAGATAAAGAATTGGTGGACTCTGAATGTAGATCAAAGAATTTTTTTCATTTACTTTATTCTTTCTCATGTTTCTTTATTCCTTTTTTCAGTTTCTTCTTTCACCACTATGATTAATATGGAAATATTTTTACATGATAGCATATGGATAAACTATATCAAACTGCCTACTATTTTCAGAAGAGGGGAGGGAAGGGAAGAGAGGGAGGGAAAAACTTGGAAATCAAAATGTTGTTAAAAATGAGTGCTAACATTTTTCTTGATTTGCAACTGGAGGAAAATACAATATTACTAAATGTCAAAAAATATTATAAGAAAGGACTAATAATTTTATGAACCCCTACAAAAGGTTATGAACTCCTACTCTAGAAATCCTGTTAAGGATGGGAGAAGGTAGGCAAGAGTCATACAGAATGCATACATTGTCATCAGGACAGATGAATTATTTCACCATAGCCAATATACTGAAGTAAAACAAATTGTCATGATAATCCATGAATATTTATGCAAAAATATAATCAGTTAGTAGGCCAATCACCTAACAAAACCCTCAGATAATGGAACAAAGGCAGTTAAGTTTTGACGGACAGGAAATAATCAGATCTGGAGTGTGAGGAGTTAACTCAACAGTAAGACTAGCACATGGTTCTCATCCTCATAGAATCCTGTCTTGAAATGGTAGGAAATCTTGAATAGTCAAAAGGCAATTTAAGGACGTGGAATATTTTTGCTAAGGTCGTTTCAAGGAAGAAATGAAAGACTCATAAACAAACCATACCTACTTCACAAGTTTACATAGAACTAACCCTGTGCAACAATATCATTGAAAGCAAAATAAAACAAACAAAAATCCTAATCCATCTCTTTCCATATTTTAAAACAGTATTTCTTACTCCTTAAAAAAATACCCCCTATGAGAAAAATCCAGTGTCATGTTGAGTGTAAATCATCATTTGTCTTTAACTCAAAATTCTTCCTGAATGCAGAGAGATTTACCATAACGGAAATAAACGAATGGTTTTTGATGTTCTCAAAAGGAAAGAGTACTGGGTCTTGGCTTCAATCCCTTCTCATCTACTTTCATGACCTTGAGTCAATTATTTCATGTATCTGTGCTCCTTACCTTTACCTGAATAATGAAGAAATAGGGTTTAATGATATGTAAGGTCCCTTCCACTTCTAAATTTCCAACCTAATGATCCTGTAAACTCTTCTATCTGATTATCACATCTCTCTATATTTCAACACCATATTGACACTTTGTTGTTCTTCTCCACTACTAAAAAATACCCTCCCTTCTCTCAATTCAATAGTCTCATTGGCTTCAGAATAACTACGTTGACTTTGTGTTTTGACTTTGAATAACCATGTCATTGATTGGTGTTGATCATTCTATGACCTTGAATAGCTCTCCTTTACACCTTGTCCCTGCTTGTGCAAATCCTACAAGTTTTTCATATATAAGTGAATAAACTAATGAAATAAATCATATGTACATGAAAAACAGTATTGTAAATTCTGGGAAATTAAACAGGAAAGCAAGACAATGCTTGCTGTCAAGGAGTTCACACTCTTACTGGGAGAAAAAACATTCAAGGGTGTTATGATGCAGGGATGAATGAAAGGCCTGGAAATCCTAAGAGATAGGTAGAAAAGTTCTAGTAATCTTTATGGTGCATTATACTCCAGTCAAATTCCAGTTTCCAAGGGTCTGGAATTTCTAGTTGTAGAGTATGTATTAAAACCTGAGGGTCGCATTTATCATCAGAAGATTTAGAGCTTGTGACATATTGTTTATCTAAGTTGCGCAAGCAGGGACATTTTCACCATAGTGAGGTGGAGACCCTGAAGTGACCTGCCCATTATGAGAGAGAGTGCTAAGGAAGTAAAGTGGGCCTATGACTCTCAGTATAAGGGAGATGCTAGGTTCCCTTCCAAAAGGGAGTCAATGTCTGACCAATAGAAGGGAGGTGTCTTTGGTTAGAAGAATGAAGTTCAAGAAAGGTTATGTCAGATTCTCAGGGACAGATGGAACCAGAAAAGCTTTGGTCAAGACAGGATGGAAAAAGCAAACTCTACCCCTTCTATGTGATCATGACCACCCTGATAGTAGAGTGGATATGCAAATCTCCCCAAATTGATCCTGTCACATGGATGCTAATTTCCCCTCTCAGAACTCCCACTTCACTTATACTTGGCATTTTTCTCATTTAGCATTTAATCATTGTCATTATTTAAAATCTTTGTGTTTCATCTTTACAACTACACTAAAAATTCCTTAAGGTTAGGAAATATGTCTTTTTCGAGGTAACATATGGAAACAGGATTAGTGTGTAATGGTAACAGAAAACAGAACTGTGATCAACGAGTGCAAGGCACAGGGAGGAAAACCTTGGTTTACTAAAAGGAAAGACTCCCACCAATTTGAAATGTCTCCAAATGAAATGTCCTTCCCCAGAAGGAAAATAATTTCCATCCTTAATGGCAGTGAGGTCAAACTCAAAAAAAAAAAAAAGGAAGGAAGAAAGAAAGAAAGAAAGAAAGAAAGAAAGAAAGAAAGAAAGAAAGAAAGAAAGAAAGAAAGAAAGAAAGAAAGAAAGAAAGAAAGAAAGAAAGAGAGAGCCACTCGTCTTTAATAAGGATCCCTGATGTCAAGATAGAAAACCATGTATTAACATTATATATATTCTATTGTATTTTTATCTTATTATATTTTAATCTGGTTCATTCCCACTTAACAATGTTGCCTGCAGATTGTGGTCTAAGATTGTACTCTAAATATGTCTGTTTGACATATTTGCTTTAAGGTATTCAAGAAGTGAGATAATGATTCATGAGGAATATGCTATGAAAAACATGTGTTCCTCCACTTCATTAAATGGATGTATACCCACTATTCCTGTAATGTTCACTGTGTTATTCTTGCTCTCCAATATTAAATTGGTTCTTTCGACTTAAATCACCATGACATATGATCTCACTCAATTCACTTTCTCATTCTGTGCTGTTATTTTTAGGCATGTTTGATATCCCCTACCAGATTGAAAGTTCCATGAGGCCAGGGATTATATCTGAAAATTCAATGTCTATCCTCTTCAGAGAACCTAGATCACTGCCTTGTATGATGTATGTAATTTGGTTAACAGTTGTTGAATGTTATAAAAGATTCATGCTTTATGTATGTTTTGGATGAAACCTTCTCTTAAAGGTCTGGTCCAAATATTAGATTCTATGGTTGTTTATTTTTATATTTCTTTTGTATTTCCTTCCAACTTTGGCAGGTAGAAAACCACTGGCCACAAAATGGGAACTTGATTAAATATTTATTGATCGACTTTAGCAAACTTTGACAGTCTTCCATCTGATAGTCACCTTCTCTCAATCAATCTCTCCCTTATATTCTTCATCCTCATCAAATCTTATTATTCATTTCTCATTATTTCCTTATGCCTTTAACCCTGATCTGATTTCACTTTCTTCCTTTCTTAATCTTAGTACTATAGTCAATCAGGGCAACTACAGACTATCCTCTGTCCTTTTTTCTTCCTTTATCCCCCTTCTGATTTCACCCATAATTTACTGAATCTATGGATTATTACCAACATACACCTCATCGTTTTCTAATCATATACTAATGAACATATCTGGAAGAAGTTAGGCTAGCCAAACTAACTGGGTCCTTTACAATTTTATGTTATTTTATCTCAGGTAGGCTCTCAACGCATCAAGGCATTTTCTCACTGCCCACAGACGTCCTTCCAAACCTCTTGCATCCTTAAATTTTGCTTAAATCATTCTCCCAGAGACTCACAGATGAGCATATGATTCATATGTCTCTCTTCTCTGGGTTTTTCCAGCACCACTCTCTCCTGATCTAACTTCTTTCTCCCTTTACATCATCACCTATAACAATGACTGTAATCCAAAGGTCTGATTTGTCCTTGCTTTCCTCTCAATACTCTCTTGTGGCCTCATGAGTACTTAAGAGTATAAAGTATATAACATATACATATACATATACCTACCAGTTATGCATATAGGTACATATATATGGATATACCCATATATGTGTATATTCATAACACAAACATACATATCCATACACATGTGAATGCATATTGGTATTTGTATTCTTAGGTACATATGGGCATGGACATGTGTATCTATATATGTGCATATATGTATTTATATACATACATAATATTTATAGTAAATGTTTATATGTATACTTACTCCTTGCTTCTGTTTTGTAGAAATCCATATGTCATTCAAAACTCAACTTGGGTATCACCTTCTATGTGACTTCAATTCATGAGTTCTTGAACGTTTTCTCCTCACAACCACTTTTTGTGTTTTGGCAGTGTGCATTGGTGGTCCATGTGTATGACAGCATGCACAGCGCAAAGTGCACATGGCATGTGTTCAGAAGTATGGCTGCAGGGAAGTTGTGCTATGCCACGCAGGCGAGCATTATCAGAAAAACCTTGGATTAATTACAAGTTTGACTTTGAGTTAATTTGTGGGTGTTGCCTTTTCAGAAACCTTTTGCTGTTGTCAAATTTTTCATGACTCAATAGGAGGACTTGATCCACAGTGTAAGAAGAGCCGATGAGGACATGAGTGGAAAAAGTTTAAGAAGACCTGGATATAACAGTATGATTGATACTGAAAAAAATGCCCTACCCTTCAACCCTAACTTAAAACCAAACACAGCAGAAATTAAAAGGATTGAAGAAGAAAATTTTAGATGTTAACTTTAGAAATAATTAGTTCCTTGAAATTATTTTAGAGGAGTACAACAATCATGCCTAAACACTTCAAAGAAAAACAAAACACAATGTTAAGACTTCTGAAGCCTTATTTGTTTCTTTTGTTTAGTATTTTTTCTAGAATCACTTCAGAGTGCCATATTATCACTTAGTGATGAATAAAACAACATATCTAAATGTGATATGCAATATTTAATTCTAAAGAAAGGTAAAACAATGCTTAATGGAAACTTTCCTTGAGGACTTTTTAACTGTTTAAAATATTGTAACGTTCTTTGTGAAAATAGTATGTTTCTTATAAAGCATGCTTTTGAAATGAAATGTGAATATCATTGTATCATTTTACTTTAGTAGTATGTTTTCTTCTTTCTTTAGCCTTAAGTTCCAACATTGAATGGAGAAGATTGGAAAAATAAATGATATTTTGACTAGGGCAATGTGTTTTACAACATAAACTATGTCCCAAGAAACACTGATACTTACTTTGAATTAATGATGGGCCCCTGAATATAAGGCAGGCATTTTTAGATACTGGAAAGAATCAAGCTGTTTATTTTTGCTGAGGTTGGAACCCACACCAATTTCATTGGTTTGAACAATTTAATCATATCTAAAATTTTAATGACTTTACTTGGGGTGTATCCTAGTCATGGCTTAAGTAAAAATAAAAAATTAATAAAGGAAAGAAATAAGGTCTGTAAATCAAAACCACTGCTAACTTTATGGTTCATCATTTTTTTCTTGCCTCCCATATGTATTGCTTTCCCCTTCTATAGTAGAAAATTATTCAATATTGCCAGTAGCCTTTGGAAGCATCTTGCCATTTTCTTCCCCTACGGAGTAAAAATATCCCATTTCAATTTTGCCCATTTTATAGTAATTGTGTAGTTGGCTCCCCTTAACTTTATAATAGCACTATTATTCTTAGGGACATTCTAATTTCCACAATAATAAATTATAAAAAAAATTATGGGTAAAAACAGAATTTGTCAAAATAATAAAACTTAATATTAAAAGTTTTCTTTTTCTTATGATTGCTTTTTCAGAATTTGCTTCATTTTGTTTCAGAAGAATTAAGTACTAGACTATATTATGTGATACAGGAAACCTGATGGATTGAATTCAGTTATTTTCTCCTTCACTTTTTATTTATTTATTTATTTATTTATTTGATTTTTTTACATTCATTTTCACAAATTTTTAGGTTCCAAATTTTCTCCCCTTTTATCCCCTCCCCCCACTCCAATGCCCCAAGCTGAGAAAAAAAAAATAAGAAGTTTATTCTCCTTCACTTTTTATGGGTTTTGCAGATAAGCCTATGCAGAATTTATTATCCCTGCCCCAGAGGAGCCTGAGGTTAAAGGTTCCCTTGATCTCAGAATGTCTGAGCTGCAGTAGGCTATTGATGATCAGTTATCTGAACTAAGTCTGATACCAGTACAGTGAAATTTGAGGGGAAGGAGTCCACCTGACCTCTTAAGGAAGGTGCACTCATACAGACATCAAATTCAGGAAATAACAATAACAAAGACTATCTTTCCTATCAGGGAGTTTACATTGCAATTTTAGAAAATAACCCCAAAAGAGAGCTAAAAAGTGTGTGAAGATATCTGGAGGGTGTAGGGGTGGGGGGCACTGGAGAAGCACTCATGCCAGGGCATTGGACAACATTCTAGAGAATTAAAGATGACTGGCAGGAAGGAAGGCACGAAGGAACAAAAGAATGAAGGAAATAAGGAAGGAAGTAAAGGAGAAGGAAGAAACGATGGATGAAGGGAGAAAATAAGGAACATGCTATGTGCCAAGAACTTTTAAAATTTTGTCTCATTTCATTTTCATAACAACTCAGGGCGGTAGGTGCTATTATAATTACCATTGTATAGTTGAGGAAACTGAGGTAGACAGAGGTTACATGATTTCCCCAGTGTCCCACAAAGATATTTTTTTTCCTTATTTGAACTCACATCTTTCTGATTTCCAGCCCCTTATTATATATACAACTACCTAACTGTCTCTAAGGGGAATTTATCAGTCTGAGAAGAGGCCCCCTGATGTGTGTGCGGTAGCGGGGAAGGCAGCTGAAACATAATGGAAAAATCTGCGGAGTGAGACATCACTGCTCTGTGCCTTTCCTCAAAATAAAGTTTCCAGAAGGACCTTGACAGTAGGAGAAGAGGGCAACAGAAATGGGTCCAGATCTCAAGGACTAGTACTAAAGAATCTAAGACTGTCTGAATGGAAAGGAATGTTAGAAGTACAGTCTAAGCATCTTGTTTCAAATATGAAGAAATTGATGCCCAGAGATAAAACTACTTAGCCAAAGTCATTCTGATAGTAAGGATTATAGCTGGGGCATAAAATCAGACCTTTTCATTCCAGACCTCTTTCCACAACATTGCACAGAATTTTAGGGGAGTGGCAGATCAGAAACATCAAGAAGTTTGTGTTTGGAAAATTTCACGAATGTAAATGGTGAAAACTTTGCATACTATTAAATGAGTCATGAGTTGTATCCTATAGAATAAGGAATGTTATGTTATTTGGGTTTTTGTCTGCTTAGTTGTTTCTTAATGATGGCACCCTCACTTTTTTTGATGTAGACAAAATGTGGACTATAGGTAAGCAGTCCTGAATTAATATGTAATCCTCATACACATTCATGAGCCATAATTTTAATAAATTGTTTGTGCATTGGATAGCACCATAATTTTCTTTAATTAAAAATTCAATAGACTCTCTGACCTCCTAATTAGCAGGTCTGGAAACTAGAAGTACTTTAGTTTATTTTTTCCAAAGAGAGGTTTTAGCATTATTTTTTAAAGGTTAGCCCTGAGTTAATGTATTAAGTCCAGGCAGCACTAAGTTGTGCCATTGGACTATTGATGAATTAATAAATAGTTTCTTTTTTCACACAAGTTGTTTTTTTCTTCTTGTGTTCAAAGACTAGTCATGTCTTATCACTTGAATTAAATGGTCCAAAACAAGCCTCATCAGATGTCAGCCAGCCTGATTTTGTAGGACTTTACTATATGTGTAATTCACAACATATATAAAAATGCAGTGTTGTCTGTTTTTATTTCATTTTATTTAATTCATACCAAACTGCTCCTGATGGGGCACTTGGGTTTCTGTGATTGGACCCCAATTCTAAATTCATATTTCTCTTCATCTTCAAAATATTATACCAGACAGTTTCTCTCCAGCCCAAGGACAGCCTGCCCTAACAAAATTTTTCTCTCTTCCTGACACAAGAGCCACCTGTACCTATAAAATTTATTAACTTGAATGAGCTGTGTACTGGCTAAACTAGCCGTGTACAGAGTGATAAAGATATTTACTATTCAGTGAACTATCATATGTATCCAATACCTACATATATATATATATATATACTCCCTTACATTTATCTTGTCTAAAGACATTGATAGGAACAGTCTAGGTATTTCTCAGTCATCCTTGATCATTAGTTGACTTAGTGAAGCTTCACAAGTAAAAGCCACACCTCCCTGTAGCCGTCTTTGTGTTATTTCCTGATGAACTATGTGTAAAATGCCTACATAGTAGATACTAAGAGTGCATGTTCCTTTAATAACTAACTTCTCTTCAACCACTCCCTAATCCTGCCTTAAATCATCTAATTAGCATATTTGGCACATGTTTTACGATAAAATATTCTATATAAACTTTTCCTGCACCCCACTAAGGTTGCAGGTTTTTTTAAGATCTCTTGCCTGCTGAAAGGCATAACAATAAATCTTTATCACCTTGACTTCAGGAATACTGGAGTCTGTGAATTCTTTCAGGATGGTCCACCCTGGGAACGCCAGTGTTGGGGTTCCTTTACTTTTGCAACCCTAGTCATTCCCACAATTGACTTCCAAATTTGCAACTTAAATGCAAGTTAAGAACTTACTATATATTGCATAGTCTCCATTATTGTTGAAAAAACATCTGTATATCAACAACCGCTAAATTAAGGGATTTTTTTTAAAGAGCCAAAATGCAGTATTTACTAAAAAGTCAATTGAAAAGTACTCACCCAAGGTAAGTAGTAGATAGTAAAAAGAACTCTTAGTTATCTTTTATGAATTTCAATAATTTCTGCTAGGGAAATTCTTTGGTTGAGCCACTATTAGTGATATTTATCATAACAGGAAAAATGAGAGCTATATTACAGTACCTAAGGAATACATGTTGTATTACTTTTAAAAAGGAAAAATAAAAAGAGAGAGAGAATCAAGTCTGAAAATTACAGGCCAGTGAACTTGAATTGAATTCCTAAGACCTTTGTAAAACAGATTTAGGAAGAGAGAATTAAAAAACACCCAGAAAAGGAAGTAATAATTAAAATTATGCAATATGACTTAATCAAGAAAAGGTCATAATTCTTAATCCTTTTGTGACAAGGTTATTAAACTAGTAGATCAGGAAAATTATAGATATATAATAGATCATTACAAAATATTTCATAAAATCAACAGATTTCATTCTTGTTGATAAGGTAAGGATATTGTAGCTGTATAATTTGAAGAATATCAAAAATCTGGAAGAAAAAGTAGTCTTTAATAGTATTATATAGGCTTAAGGAAAAGGTTTCCATTTGAGTTTCCTAGGACCTCCTTTTAAGTATATAGAAAATAAAACTAATATGACAACTCATTGAGTCCAGATATTTAACAAGCCCCCTGCTCATCTGATTTTATTATCATCTAGGCTATATCTTATTTACAACTGCATGTGACATCAAATACGTAGCTAAAAACTAGCTTAACTTCAGCTACAGTGTAATTGCTCTATTAAAAAAATAAATTTAGTTTGACATAATCTATTCTTGACAAAGCTATAATGGCATTTCGTAAACTAGATTTACTTTTATAAATGATCACAGTTGCTTTTTCCTTTCTGGAGTTACAATGCAATCTGGTGCTAGTCCATAAACTATATAAATGAATATTGTATGTATATATACATATAATATATATGTATATATACATATATATGTGTGTGTATGGATATATAAAATATATACAATGAAAAATAGCTTTCATCAATTAAATGGTTCAAGGATTCTTAACTTTTGTGTGCATGATAAACCCCCTTTCACTTTCTGTTAAAAAAGTATGTCCCTTTTCTCAAAATAATGTTTTTAAATGCATGAAATTAAAAGTATATATTTCAAAGGAAATGTGTGTACATATACAAAATCATGGATTAAGAACCCTTAAATTATCTTTGTTCTTCTCCCCAGTAAAGCTAGGGAAAATATTTGTCCTATAAGTTTATCTCTCCTTTCCCAGTTTTAAACCCTCAATATATTAGCTTAAGAAAACTGATATTATTGTCCATAAATTTATTAAAACTGGCAAATAATGCATCATAAAGACCAAATATTAAAGCAATGTTTTGTTGTTGTATATATTGTAGCCAAAGTTATATCCAAAAAGTAGGTAAAAGGAGAAATTGCTGAGTAGAATTCCACTTACCCACCATTCACCTCTCACCTCTTCTAATAAACTGCATTCATAGCTCAAATCAATTCTTTTCAGAATACTGTTAATTCAATTAATTTCAGAATCACATTTTAATTAATTTCCTTCAGAAATATCAGCTAACACTTCAGTCCTCCAATGTCACTCGAATCTTCTCACAGATTTTATTCACAGGGTGTGTTCTCCACAGAATGCCTTCTCTCACAGACTCCTGCCATGATACTTAACTGTCAATAATATTCTCAGAGATTTTTTTTTAAAGGCACAGGGTTAGTATCCAAAGTTTGTGATCCTGTATCTTGGCAACCCAAGAGGCACATTAGTAATATAACAGATGATATAAACTAATTCTCAAAACTGTTTACTAATTACATGACATGTTTTAGAGTATTTGTTTGATTACTTTTAAAGGATGACAATTCTCAGCAAAGAAAAGCAAACAAAGCCTAACTTACAGTAACACATAATTGCCCTTCATAACAAATCTATAAACTCTCTCCTAATTAAGGAATTTATAAATAACTTTCCTTTGTTACAAATATTAATTAGTCTCATTCAGTCTTGAGTCAATAATACGTACTCATCGGTTTCTTGATATAGATTTTTCTAAATCTTATTTTTATTGATATCTTCTGTTTCAATTGGAGTGTGGGAGTTGTGATACAGTGAATAAGCAAGTGTCCTCAAGGACAAATTCAGGAACTCCAACCTTTCTACGCTAATGGTTCATTTTTTTAAAAATTAATACTCTCTTGGGTGGTGTTCAATGGCAGTATTGTGCGAATGCTCTAGTATATGCTCAACAAATTGCAAAAAGCATACAAATTATTTCTCTGACATACTCAATTCCATGTAGTAGAATAGATGAATTTTCTTCTATAATGATAGAGCTTTCCTCTTAAAGGTTTACAGAAAATCTTTCATTAGGGCATGCGATTGATGAGTAGTGTCAAGAAATACAGAAATATAGAGAGGAAAAAAATCGAAGAAGGCATAGAGGATGCAATTAGGGTCAACTCTTTCTCTTCTTCTCTTAACATATTCCCAACTAGATTGAAAGAGAGGGATAGTAAAGAAATAAAGATCAAAATTTAATGTTTCTTACATATGTCCTTTGAGGACAGAAAGAAAAAGAAACAACTGACTGATTTTTTGTCTCTTACCAATTGCTATAAATTCCACATCACCTTGTTTTTAGGTCTAATTCAGTCTTCCTATGCACTCATACTCTCTGCCCTTGCTCTGCAATCTAAATGCTTATCTGTCTAACTTTTGACCTTGCCGCTCCAGCTCCACTGTTTAATCCCCAAGCCTTCCAAGAAAATGAAATATTTACAAGAAATCTCTTCTTTTAGGGTACTAGAATGCCCAAATAAACCAAACTTTCTTCAATGTCTACTAATAGTCGTGCAAAAGGATTGTTTCTCATTCAACAAAAGTTCTCATAAATCTTATGGGTGGTCATCCCAAGTTTCACATTTCCCATGAAAATTCTCTTGAAAATTCCTGAATCTCAGCCAGCTAGGATTATAATTTTTACATCACTTTAATTTCATACATATATATACA
Source organism: Bettongia penicillata ogilbyi (assembly GCA_023548195.1). Taxonomy (NCBI): domain Eukaryota; kingdom Metazoa; phylum Chordata; class Mammalia; order Diprotodontia; family Potoroidae; genus Bettongia; species Bettongia penicillata. The sequence goes on along the minus strand of JAJHZJ010000806.1, from coordinate 132,726 downwards.
TACACACATATACATACATACATATATATGCACACATACACACATATATGTATAAAAATGTATTATGTAAATATATATTGTTTATTTTGCGTTGGTCTTAAATCTCTACTTCTGTTATAACCTATTTAAAACCTATTTAGTGGCAGGGTTATTTCAATTATTGTATGAACAAAAATGGGAAATTAATAGATAGTGATGACTAGCTAATATATAGATTATGCTGTGAACCTTCTGAACAATATTATCCTGATTTTTGACTTTTATTCAAAAAAATCATGTGAGTTATTTTGTATTCAGAAAACTAATACTGACGTTTTTGATTTTAAATTATTTAAGCATCTCAGTTACTATGAAATCAGTATCTCTCACTAGAGTTGTCAATCTCAGTCACACAAAAGAAAAATCATATATATTAACATAAATTTTAGACATTATTAATATTATTGCTTTAGAAAACCTAGAATTACAACTAACAGATGAAATTATACCACAAAGTGTAGATTTAAAGATGAAAGGAAACTCAGAGGCCATATGGTTCATCCATATTATTTAAAAGAACTACATGGCTAGCCAATCACAGTTGGGTTTTCTGAAACAGTTTGAATGCTTGGCAGTCCAGTTAGAGTAAGGACCTCAATGTGTGGTACCTTATCCTGTCAGTTGATCTGCAGAATCTTCTTAAGATAACTCAAATGGAAGTGATTCAGTTTCCTGGAATAGCACTGATAGACTGTCCAGGTTTCACAGGCATAAAACAACAAGTTCAGCACAATGGCTCTGTGGACTTTCAGTTCGTTAGTCTGCCTAATACCTCTTCTCTCCCATACTTTCTTTCAGAGTCTCCTAAACACTAATCTAGCTCTGGAAATGTGTGCTTCATTCTCATTATCAATGTGTGCATCTCTGGAAGGTATACTACCAAGGTAAGTGGACTTATCCACAGTATTCAAAATCTCCATTTGCTGTAGCCAATGGTTCCACATACTGATGATGTGGTGGTGCCTGATGGAGCACCTGTATTTCTTGGTGTTATTTGTTAGGCTTAAAGTTGCACAAGCAGCAGACAATTGATTCATACTGTGTTGCTTCTCAGCTTCGGAAGCTGCATTGAGTGCATAATCATCTGCAAACAGAAAATCACACACCAACACGCCCTCCACTTTGGTCTTGGAGTGTAGGCTTTTCAAGTTCAAGAATTTACGATCAGTAGTGTAGCTAACCACGATGCCATGTTGATCCTCATTGAAAGCATTTGAAAACATGGTTGAAAACATCATTCTAAAAAGAATGGGAACAGCTCATACTAAATTGCCAAGCATTCAAACTCAGCTTCAGGGACGACAACTCTGATGGGCTGATCATGTCAAAACGCAAAGCATATACTAATCAAAATGACTATTTTATAGAGAACTTACAAAGCGTAAGTGTTCACATGGAGGTCAGAAGTGACACAAGGCCAATTTCAAGGTCTCTCTAAGAACTTTGGAATTGACTGTGATGTGGGAGACACTGGTACAGGATCGCTCAGCATGTCATGCCCAAAGCAGAGGTGCTGTGTTCTACGAGTAAAGTAGAATTGAAAAAAGCTTAAAGGAAATGTAAGATGCACAAATTTAGAGTATCCACCCCAAACATTCATATGAACTATTTGTAACTGACCTGCAGTAAAGTGTTGTGAGCTTGTATTGCTTTGATCAGGCACAGTCAGACACATTGAAACTTGATTTTGGCATAGTGATGTCACTTTAATCCTTTTTAATAATGAAGAATAACCACCATTACTTAAAAAATTAAGAAATAAAGACCTTAAAAAGTCACATAACTAATGAGTGACAGGACAGTGCCAAGATAGGGGAGGAAAAGCAGCAATTTGCTTGAGCTCTCTAAAACCACTCCAAATACCTGTAAAATAAGATTCTAAACAAATTCTAGATCTACAAAGCCCACCAAATGACAGAGTGAAACATATCTCCAGCCCAAGACAAACTTAAAGGTTGAAAGGAAAGGTGTATTGCACTGGGCCAGGAGAGGAGCACAATCTGGCCCAGACTGTGCCAGCATAGTCAAGATCAGAGCAGGCCTCAGGGGACTGAATCACTGGTAACTGTGGCAGTTTTCAGACCTTTCAACCCACAACCACAAAAACTGCACAGTTCAGTGGTAAAAATCTTGGACCTGGATGACAGAGGAGCACAGTCAGACTGGGGTCCAGTCCCAGGGATGGGTAAAAGAGATGGCTGTGTTGGCAGTGTCAGCAGCAGCATCAGAGACTGCTTTCAGAGATCTGGTCCCACAGATGGTGGGGGAGTGAGCAACTGATAAAAAAAACAAAAACAAAAACAAACAAAAAAAAACCCCATGAAACCAAGAACAGTACACCCACCCCCACCCAATACCCACTGGAAGCAGAGTCCTCACCTTAATAAAGAGTTCAAAAGTCAAGTTTTGGGCTAGAAGATGAGCAAACTCCATTAAAAAAACAAAGCAAAAATCAGAATATAGAATCTTACTTTTGTAACAAAGGAGATCAAAACATACACTAAGAAGAAAACAAAGTCAAAACTCCTACATTCACAGCCTCCAAGAAAAGTATGAATTAGTTGCAGTCCATGGAAGAATTCACAAAGAATTTTGAAAATCAAGTAAGAGAAATAGAGCAAAAATTGGGAAGAGAAATGAGAGTGATTCAAGAAAATCATAAAAAGTGAGACTATAGCTTGCTAAATGAGACACAAAAAATACTGAAGAAAAATACCTTAAAAAATAGACAACCTAAATGGCAAAAGAAATCCAAAAAACCAATGAGGAGAAGAAAATAATTACAACTGAGCAAATGGAAGCTAATGACTTTATGAGAAATCAAGAAATTTAAAATAGGACCAAAAGAATGAAAAGATAGAAGACAATGTGAAATATCTCATTAGTAAAAACCCCTGAACTTGAAAATAGATCCAGAAAAGATAATTTAAAATATACTGGACTACCTGAAAACCCTGATCAAAAGATGAGATTAGATATCATCTTCCAAGGAATTATCAAGGAAAACTGCCCTGATTTTCTAGAAGCAGAGTAAAACAGAAATTGAAAGAATCCACTGACTTCTTTCTCCAAATGTAGTCTGTTTTTTACTGTATTTGTTGGTTGCATAATTGAATTATCAAAAGAAATAGTGAATACAAGAAAGGAAATGCAATGTAAAATGTGATGTGGTTGTTTAATTTATATTTGAAAATGTTTGTCAAAATCAGGCTATTATGTAGAACTATCAATACACCTCTCAAAAAGCATAAGCTCTTTAAGGCAATAAAACTAATTAAAGGTGGCAAAGATAGAATCTAGGAAAAGAATACACTCAGTATTGAATGAGAGTGTTCTGATTATAATTCTCTTGATCCACTCCTATGTACCAACAAAAGTATTTGATTTGTTTTTAATAGGTTGAATAAATATCAACATTCTTGGGAGATTTTGTCTTTCATGCTTTCATTAAGCACTAAAAATATTATATTACTAAATAATATTCAATTACTAAAAATATTCAATTACTCTGCCAACTGTCATTAGAATGAAATAGGAGAACAATGTTGTGATAAATTCCCTAAGTATATTTACCCCTATTACAATGTTACATTTTTGCTTTATTTACAAACCTATACAAGCATACATACATATGCATATATTTATATATGCATATGTATGTGTATCTATCTATCTACAAAATCTGTTTTACTTATTTATAACCACATTGTTGGTTTCCATTTGTATTACAAAAGGAACACAAGTCAAAATATGAAATAATGTGCACCTTACAATTTGTCCCAGAGACTAATAATTTGGGTAAGCAAGGATTTATGTGAACAATATCTATAGCTATCAAATATAAAACACATTTTCACTCCATTTTTACTGTGTCTTTTATAAAAAAAAATCAAAATAAGTATGCATTTTTAGTACACAGTACACCTTCAAAATATTTACTCACAGTAATTATAACTCCTCTGTTTTTATATTTCAGTTTGAATTAGACTATGTCCTTCAAGGCTCTACTGCAGTGAAGTTGATAGGACTACAGAATCATGTATTCACTTTTTAACAGCTGGAAGGGACTTTAGGCCAGCACACACACACATACACACACACACACACACACACACACACAAGAAAACTTAAGGTGTAGAGAGATCTGGAGACATTTTCAGGTTCAGTCAACCAGTTAGTTAGCAAGCATTTAATAAAGTTCATATTATGGGTCAGTTTCTATGCTAAGCTAAGGAGATGCAAAGACAGAAAAACACAAATTTTCTCTGCTCTCGTACCCTCAAGAAGTTTAGCAATAGGAATAGGTAAATGTGCAAAATTACCTACTAAAAAGATAAATACATGGGATGTCAGCTGTAATTTGAAGGAAGCCTGGGAGACCTGGAAGTGGAGAGAAGGGAGAAAATTCCAAGATAAAATTTCTTATGCGAGAAATAACATGGGGGACAGTGTCACTGAATTGATAAGTACTTAGTGTGAGAAAAAGACAGGGAAAGCAGAACGGGTCAGGTTTTGAATGGATTTGAAGGCTAAACTAAGAATTTGAGGGTTTTATATTTTATTCTGGAGGTGACATGGGATCATTGGAGTTTATTGAATAGGGGCTAATATGGTCTGATCTATTTGTCTAGGAAGCTGCGTAAAAGAAGAACTGAAGAGGAGAGAGATATAAAGCAGAGAAACCACTTTAAAGGCTGTTAGAAAAATCCAGGAATACCAGTGACGGCATCTTGCAACAGGGTGATGGTGGGGTGAGAGAAGAGGACAGAATTTAGAAAACAATTGTATATGCAGTGGGTCAGTAAGAGGAGTCATAAGTGACAGGTAGGTTATGAATCTGGGAGACTGGGTACCTGAGAGGAAGGTTGTAGAACCACTGATAGGTGGGAAGGTCAGAAAAAACTACCATCAAGGAGAGAAGTTTCAGTGAGTTTTAGATCATGGAAAAAGTGGGTAAGGAAAAGTTTTAAGATGAAAATAAATTTGTTTCCTATGGAGAAAATGCTCTCAGAAAGCACAATGGAAGAGATAAAGAGCTTTGGGAGGGGAGGAATGGTAAGAAGGCAAGAGGAATCAGAGAATGGATAGTGTTAAGACAGAGAATGGGTTTCAATAATGACAACTGGGATAGGGAGGGCTGGAAGGAGTGGGAACTTGCTAATCATTAACGTGTAGGTTCAGGTATTCTACCAGTATCCTTGGTGCACAGCCTCAGTGTGAACTTCTCCTGCCTCATGCAACATTATGTAGCTGGAAAGATGAAAATGAAAAATTGAGAAGTGAAGGTCCCTTTGAGGGGCAGGTAGATTCAGGCAAGTGACTGTTGTAGGGAGCAGGATGGAATGAAATACCCTTCCTTGTCTGCCAGCTATGCAAAAACCTGGTATCACATAGGCACTAAGTGACTGAAATTGGACTTTAACACAGGTCGCATAAAATTTCTTCATTTTTTTTTTGTATTTAAATTTATTTATTTAAGTTTTCAACACAAATTTCCACAAAATTTTGGTTTCCAAATTTTCTCCCCATTTCTCCCCTCCCCCATCTCAAAACACTAAGCATTCTAATACTTTTATCACCAATCTGCCCTCCCTTCTAACATCCCTCTCTTTCCTTATCCCCATCTTCCCTTTTGTCCTGTAGGGCAAGATAACTTTCTATATCCCATTACCTGTATTTCTCATTTCCTAGTGGTATGAAAGAACAATACTCAACTTGTTCCTAAAACTTTGAGTTCCAGCTTCTCTTCCTTCCTCCCTCCCCACTCATTCCCTTTGGGAAGGCAAGTAATTCAATACTGGCCATATCTTTGTAGTTTTGCAAATGACTTTCATAATATTAGTGTTGTATAAGACTAACTATATTTCCCTCCATCCTATCCTGTTCCCCATTTCTTCCATTCTCTCCTTTGATCCTGTCTCTCCGCAAGAGTGTTGACTTCTTACTTCTTCCTCCTCCCACTGCCCTCCCTTCTATCATCTCCATCCACCCTGCTTATCCCCTTCTCCCCCACTTTCCTGTGTTGTAATATTGGTTTTCATATGAAAATGAGTGTACATTTTATCCCTTCCTTTACTCGAATGTAATGAGAGTAAGCTTCATATTTTTTTCCTCTCACCTCCCTTCTTTTTCCCTTCACTGAAAAGTTTTTAACTTGCCTCTTTTATGAGAGATAATTTGCCCCATTCCATTTCTCCCTTTCTCCTCCCAATATATTTCTCTCTCACCTCTCAATTTCATTTTTTAAGATATGATCCCATCCTATTCAATTCACCCTGTGCTGTGTGTGTGTGTGTGTGTGTGTAATCCCATCAACTACCAGATACTGAAAACAGTTTCAAAAGTTACAAATATTATCTTTTCATATAGGAATGTAAACAGTTCAACTTTAGTAAGTCCCTTATGATTTCTCTTCGTTGTTTACCTTTTCATTCTTCTCTTGATTCTTGCGTTTGAAAGTCAAATTTTCTTTTCAGCTCTGGTCTTTTCATCAAGAATGCTTGAAAATCCTCTATTTCATTGAAAGTCTATTGTTCCCCTGAAGTATTATATTCAGTTTTTCTGAGTAGGTGATTCTTGATTTTAGTCCTAGCTCCTTTGACTTCTGGAATATCATATTCCAAGCCCTTACATCCCTTAATGTAGAAGCTGCTAGATCTTGTGTTATCCTGTTTGTATTTCCATAATACTAGAATTGTTTCTTTCTAGCTGCTTGCAATATTTTCTCCTTGACCAGGGTACTGTGGAATTTGGCCACAATGCTCCTAGGAGTTTCTTTTTTTGGATCTGCTTCAGGAGGTGATCAGTGGATTCTTTCAATAACTATTTTTGCCCCCTGGTTCTAGAATATCAGGGCAGTTTTCCTTGACAAATTCATGAAAGATAATGTCTAGGCTCTTTTTTTGATCATGGATTTCTGGTAGTCCCACAATTTTTAAATCATCTCTCCTGGATGTATTTTCCAGGCCAATTCTTTTTCCAATGAGATAGTTCACATTGTCTTCTATTTTTTCATTCTTTTGGTTTGGTTTTGTGATTTCTCCTAAAGTCATTAGCCTCCATCTATTCCATTCTAATTTTTAAAGAACTATTTTCTTCAGTGAACTTTTGAACCTCCTTTTCCACTTTGCTAATTCTGCTTAGCATTCTTCTCCTCATTTGCTTTTTGAACCTCTTTTGCCAATTGATTTAGCCTATTTGTAAAGGTATTCCTTTCTTCAGCATATTTTTGTGTCTCCTTCAGAAAGGTGTTGACCCACTTTTCATGCTTTTCTTGAATCTCTCTCATTTTTCTTCCCAATTTTTCCTCCACCTCTCTTACTTGACTTTAAAAATCTTTTTGAGCTTTTCCATGGCCTGAGACCACAACTTTGGATGTTTGGGATACAGAAACCTTGACTTTTATGTCTTTGTCTGATGGTAAGCATTGTTTTTCCTCATCTGAAAGGATGGGAGAAGATATCTGTTCACCAAGAAAGTAACCTTCTATAGTCTTATTTTTTTTCCCTTTTATGGGCATTTTCCCAACCAATTACTTGACTTTTGGATCCTTTTTCAAGAGTAGGGTATACTCTGGGAATCTGTAAGATCTCAGTTCCTCCAGGGTGACACAATCAAGCTTGGACCCTGGTCTGGAAACAGGGAGAGATTTTTGTGCCCAGAATCTTAGCAGAGTTTACTCTCCACAGACACCTGGCCTCCAGTTCCACCAAGTCAGCATTGGAGGCTGAAATTCAGATAAGCTATGGGGTAGGGTTGCCATTTAGTGTGAGATAAAGATCAGCTCCCTCAGGGCCTCTCCACAGAGCTGAGGTAATCATCAGCTCCTCAGTACCCCCAGGGTTTTTAAGATCCAACAATGGATGAGACCTGCTGTAGAGGCTGCTGTGGGAACTGCTGCCACCTGCCTGATATGGCCTCTGTGGCTGCTGCCTCTGGCCAGAGCTATGGGAAGGCCCTTCTCTCTTCCCAGTCAGCTGAAAAAATGCTGTCACTGACCTTTGGCACCTGTTGGTTGAGATTCCACCTCCAAGTGCTATTCAGGAGCTGCACACTGGGCAGCCAAGGCTGGGCTGGGCTTAACTCCAGGTTCAGTGCAACAGATGTTTCCTGGGTGCTTTTCATGTACTCTGGGCTGGAAATCTCTTCCACTCTGTTGTTCTCCACTTTTACTGCTCCAAAATTCATTGAGAGTTCCTCTCTACAGGTATTTTATGGACTATGTGGGAACAACCAGCATGTGTGTCTTTCTTCTCTGCCATCTTGGCTCCACCCCTTTTTATTTTCTAAATAGAAAAATAATTCTTTGTACTTGTAACTAAAATGATTTTAATATACTTCCATGAAAGACTAAACAGAAGAAAAGGTATTTCAAATTTGTTCTCATTTGCTGTGTCAAGAATATACCCAATTTTTATTTCTCAATACCTTTCACTTCATTGTAAGACTATACCACTGAAGTTAGTTTATGGATTTTCTTCCCTCTGGGAAATGTGGAAGGATGAAGGGAATAAGAATTTATATAAAACCTACTATGTGACAAGCATTAATATGAGCATTTTAAGATATGATCTCATTTGATCCTTATAACAACCCTGAGAAGTAGGTCCTTTTATTATCAACATTTTACACCTAAGCAAACTGAGGTAAACAGAGGTTAAATGATTTGTCCAGGGTCACATATCTAAAAAGTACAAGAATTTAAATTTAAATTCATGTCTTCCCTGGCTACAGGCGCAGGCACCATCCAATATATTACCTAGCTGCCTCTAACAGATAATTTCTGCTAAATTTGTAATCTTATGATTGACTGTTAGAGTTATGCAAACTGCTTTCTCAAAGACTATCTTAGAAGTACACCATCTCTACAAAATCCTACTAAGTTGAAAAGAATTCAGGTATCCTATAGAAATTCATTATATATGCACCGTCCAAGTACAAGCCTAGCTGATTCTGTTGAGGTTTATGACAAAAAAGATTACTATCAGGAAGTAAACTGTCAGCAACAGTCACCCTTGAAGTCTTAGACTTTGGTGAGAGTTGAAATTGCTTCATCTCTTATACATAACTTTTTTGGACACTTTTTTAAGGTTTGTGAGGATTAGAGAAAATATGCAATTTTGTGACTTGTGGGTCATTAGAATAGCATGAATCAAAGTCTTCTAGCATTAACTGTAATTGTGGAAATAATACTTTAGCATTGTTACTCTCTCTTCAGATAAATATGTGCTATGTATAAAAGGTGAAGCAATTCAAAGTCTTTAAAGACTCTTCAAAGTCTAGGTCTTCAAAGTCTAACCCCAAATGAATTCATCTCAGAGAAGAAAAGAATAGCCAATTGGAGTGAAAGTGAGATTTTTGTATCAAATTTCTCTGATAAATATTTGGCATCCAAGATACAAAATAATTGCACGCACTTATGAGATTTTAAACATTCTATCATACAACTAAGAGTTTACAATTCTTCTTTAGAGATTGGTCATATTCTTTGATAAATTATGCAAAAGCCATTATCCAATAGACAAAAGATCAGAAGGAGAATTGCAAACTATTTACAACCACATGAAAATGCTTAAAGTTTCTAATAATGAAAGAAATGCAATGCTAATGACACAGCAGTTTCATCATACACATTGCAAATTAACAAAGTTAACAAAAGATGGGAATAGTCATTGCTGAGGAGTTTGAGAAACATGAAAATAGTACTAAATTGTTCATGTAGGGGTAAATCAGCACAACCACTTTGGAGAGCAATTTGCAATTCTTCAAATGAAGTAACTTTAAAATTTCCATGCCTTCTGCCTCAGTGATTTCATTACTATTCTTCCTCAAAGTCAGAAGAATGCTTCCATATAAAACAAAATATTAAAAGCAGAAATTGTGTGATAGCGAAGAACAGCAAATAAAGTATATGTGCATCAAGTGGGGAATAGCTCAACAAATTGTGCTGCATTTAATGTATTACAATATTTCTGTGCTATAAAAAATGAAAAAAAAACTTGATGAATACAGAGAAACAGAAAAATCTACATGAAACAGTACAAAGTGAAGTGAGCAGAGCCAGGAAAATAATATAAACAATAACTGCAATATAAATGAAAAGGTCTTGCCACTAGACTGATGACCAGAAGAGAGAGACTGACAACTTTTATAACTTTGTCTCATCTAAATCAAATTCATGAATAAGTTAATCTTCCTCACAATGACAGTGATTCTCTTCAAGAATAAAGGACCAAAAAAAAAATCTTTGAATAGTAGTAGAAACTCACCGTTGCCAGTTTGAGTTGTAAAATGATGCTATTTCTTCTCCTCCTTATTCTTTTTCTTCCCTTGAAACATGAGGACTCTCTCTCTCCACTTAGGATATCATACTGCTGCACGTGGGTACCCTGTCTAAAGCAATGTAATTTTTGGTGACATATTTTGAAAGATATTTTAGGGTTTAAAAACTGGGGCTCTTTAATCTTTGTCCTGTGAGTTCTCATTTATAATTTCTTGAAATATAGCTTTGGAAAAACAGGTTATAAAAAAGCCCATTTTTATTCAAATGGAGCTACTTGACTATACCTTTAAACCCATATCACCCTAGCTTTCACTGAATGGGCCAATAATGGGCCCCACTGCAAGCCTCTGTTGCTCATTGTTAGAGTTTAGATGGTTCTAAAGGAGTGTAAATAACATTTTTTTTCTCCTCTCATAGACTGATACTTTTGTGATGATAAACTAGGCCATATTTTGTTTCAAGTGTTTCCTAGCTCTTAGTCACTGAATGGATGTTGCCCTAGACAAACGGAAACTTGGGAAAGACCTTAATTTTGAAAGACCAAACTTACCCACTGCATCCTGGGCCATTGCCAGTCATCTTGACTTTTGTCTTGCCACTTATTTTGACAACTCTGTAAGAGAGTGAGGTTGATGATTGCATGACTCTGGCCCATTTAAATGTAATGCAAATGCAAGTCAAGATATCATCCTAATGTTGTTACTGGCCCTCTTTGAGAGATAACCAATAGCAACCACAAAGAAAAAAAACAACAAAATCAAATACTCATATTGGAAAATTATTGGGGACAAACTTGATTAGAAAGAATAGTTATGTGAAGATACTCTCATCTACCGTATCCAGAGGTAGCAGGTCCACAAGTGTTGTAAATCACATAGCCATTCATTCTTTTTCAATGAATTAATCACATATGCTAATTACTACTTTTTTTGCATTTAAATATTATTGGTGTTGTATGGGATTATTTTCAGCTTGTGAAGTGAGGGGAAACTATGATAATGTGAAAGAATATCATTAACATCAGTAACAAAAGTCTTAATTTTGAAGGATTTATTGTGATACCTTTCTTTGTATTTATTTTTGTGCATCAATTTTTATTATTTCCCATTCCATATCATAGCTTTGCCACAAACTCCTTGTGGATAAAGCCTCTTTCTTGTAACAAATCAGTATAAATAAATTGTTTAAAATGTATTTTAGTAGTCATTTTTGAAGACACATGTCTTATTTTAAAACCTACATTATCCTCATCTTTGAGAAGCAAGACATGGGTTCATTCTTAGTCTTGTCAAGTCATATCTGATCATTTCATTGATCACATTTTTTGTCTTTCAAAGTTTTTTTGGATTAGAAAAAAAATTACGGTCATTGGATAAGTCTTGTCCATGCTTCTGCTCAATTCCTTCAAAAACAGTCCATTTAAGGCCAATTTTTTCCCCTGAATTTTATCATCTTATATAGCACAATAGCATTCACCAAAAATTATGTATCATCATTTGTTCGTCTGCTCCACATTTGAAACTTCAGGGAGGGGGGTGGATCCAAGATGGCAGAGTGAGAGCAGTGACTCACCTAAGCTCTCGGACAAACTCCTTCAGGTACCTCTGAAAGGAGAATCTGACCAAATTTTGGAGGTGTGGAATCCAGTGGGAGACAGATTGTGATGGATTCGGAGCTCAGGTTGGACTGGAAAGTCCACAGGAAGGTTCTGTTCTGCGGGGGTGAGCCCACAGCACACAGTGCAGCACAGTGAGCACAGCGGAGCAGAAGGGACCTGAGAAACCTGAGTGGTGAGCGGAACCAGAGGAGCGAAAACCAAGGGCAGGAGACAAGCCTATCCGAGTCAGTGAGAGCTACCGAGTGCCAGGTATCAGCGCAGCAGCTCCTGAGAGCTTCAACCAGAAGATCAAACTTTGGTAAGTCACCTATTCGAACTTCTGGGAGCCAGGGCAGAGAAAACTCACACTAGGACCCAGGCAAGCCTCATTGCCAGGAGATTTTGGTAATTCTAATTTCACAGAATAATTTTAGATTTACTAAGCCCTCTTCCCATCATTTTCATAACTATCCATCAAACCTTCTCTGCCTATTTAAAGATTCTTGGCCTTTTATTCCAGTAGATTAATTTTGTCATATGTTTTCCTGGTTCAAAAAAATAATCCTTTGGAAAGATAACAAAAATAACACTGAGTAAGTATAATAAGTCATGTAGTATTCTCATTTTAATTTATTAACATAGCCTGATCATGAGAAATTACTTCTCTAATTATTTAATTTTTCCTCTGTTTCAATGGGTATTTTGAAATTTTGTTCATATTATTCATAAGTATAGCTTGGTAAGTAGATTCTTAGATAAATTGCATATACAGTATTAATTTTGAATGCATTTTTTTTCATTTTTCTTATAGTTTATTTTTAGTAATATAAAGAATGTTTGCTGGGTTTCTTGTGTGTGTGTGTGTGTGTGTATGTGCGCACGTGTGTGTGCATGCTTGTGTGTGCTTACTTCCTGTTATTTTACTGAAATTGTCATTTCAATTAGTTTTAGTTGATCCTAATGGATTTTCTAAGTACGTGTACATAAAATCTACAAACATTCTTATGTTTTTGTTATACATCTGTGCTTTTTCCTCAATTAATTATTTTCTTTTCTATCCAAGTGGAGGGATATTCATCAGATTTTCACTCCAATTCCTTTTCCTTCTGTGACCCATTGTAATTTGTGGTAGTTTCAGATATCATCTTCCATTAAGGCCATCCATTCTATTTCATCTTTTGCGGCAACTCTAGAAAAAGTACTGACTTTAGGATTTCTGTGTGGTACTACATTCTTGAGGCTTCTTAGGCACTGTGATGGCTCTCTCTCCTAGAGCAGTTTTTAAGATTAATGGTCAACAGCAACAGAAGTTAGTCTAGGAGCCATATTGAACCTTTGTCCTTCTGTGACCAGGTACAATTTTTTTTTTCTCCAGTTGTGACTACAGTGTTAGAAAACTGCAAGTGACTGTGTATTTCCTAACTTTTTATTCCTGTGTAGTAAGCTATGTGAACTGGCTCACTCCCTTGCACTCCTCCAAGCCATGGCTAATATCCACTGACTGTAGGACAGTAAGAGCAACACTGACTTTCTACTACTTTCCTTGTCTCCACAGAGAATGTACAAACTGTCTTACTTTCTTATTAACAGTCTTTAGTGAGACAAAGAAGCTTAATTCTCTTTTTGTTTTCTTTGTCAATTGTCCTTTTAGTGCCCTTATGGATGTTTTATTGAGTATTTCTGGGAGATCCAAACAACTTTAGATCCTTTGAAATTGACTTGCAAGTACTCATTATGGTTATGAAATAAAAAAATGACTACAATATTGAAGAACGATTGTGGCAAGACATTCTTCCAACTAACATCTTCATTGTGTTAATTTTTTTAAAAAAAAGATATTCAATCAAAGCCCATTCATGTAGATATTTACATGGATTTGTTTAAAACATTTACTTTCCTTAGTTTAGTTTACAGGTATCTACCAGGATAACTTGCTAGATAGGATGAAAATTATTGCTTGCTCTTTCACATCCAAAAATTCCATCTTATCCTAGGAAAAGTGAATTTCACAACCCCTATAAGCATTTGACCATACCATATGTTTATGAGGGAGATCAAATGTAATTAATACAATGACCAGAAGACAAGACATGATACTGCTAATTAGAATGAACCACTGAAAATGATAGGGAGATATAAAAGAGTCTTGCTAACTCTAGCTATTTGTGCTTTCCAGTGAACTAATGGAAAAAGATTATGATTGTACCTTAAGAGAAGAAAAATGAGAAAGGGATTCTGTATTTTAAAAGTTTTGAGACAAAACTAAAAAAGGTAAAATTAAAAAGAAATGAATGATATAATATTTTAGAAGAATATCTCCAGAGAATTAAAAACTAAGGATTGAGGAAACAGAACATTTTGCAACCTTTATAAACTGATCAGTAGCTAACATAGCTAGTATTTATGTAGTACTTTAAGTTTTCGAAGTACTTTTCACTTTAGAGATGAGGAAACTGAGACGAATAGTAATCAAGTAAATTGCCTAGGGATAGCTAATGTCTGATGTGAAATTTGAATTCAGGTCTTCCCTACTCCACAGAGAAGTGCAGGGCTCTATCCCCTGCACCATCTAACTGCCTGTAAGTAGCAAGTGTTTTGTTATTTTTCTTCACTTATTTGCTGATTTTTTTATTTGTTTGCTTTGTTTTTGTTGCTTCCACGATTCTTTGTGGTATGTACTATATATTTCAGAATGGTCCCACAATCAAAACAGTTAGTTTTGACCCTTCCTGGAACAGAAATTGAATGCATGAATCTCATATCAAATCTCTGAATTTTTAGGAAATTCTCAATCAATCCACAAATATTTATTACAGGCCTATTATCTTTCAAGATAATGCTAAACGCTAATGATACAAGTACAAATAATGAAACAATCTGTATTGATAAAGGCCTAACTATAATGGGAAAAACAATGTGAAATATTTATGTATACGCATGCATAAGTATGTAAGTATAGACATGTAGATAAAGGTAGAGAGGCAGAAAGATATATATTGATATACATACAGATGTAGATGTACATGTATATATACACTTACAAGTACATATAAGTTGTGTTTGTGCATGTGTAGTCTGTGCACATGTGTGCACAAAAAAGTATAAATAAAAAGAGAGCAAAATATTTAAAATGCAACCTTGGTATCAGGGCACATGATGTCAAAAACAGAGTAGGAAACCACATTGGTCTATGGTCAAAAATATAAATTTTATGATATCTAGTCAGTCAGAGATGATCTATATACAATCCTCTCTGGAAGGAAAACATTATTTTACAATAGAAAGATTTTATCTAGAACAATAGTAATCATTTTGGAAGGAAATTAATTGTGTTGCAGTACAACGATTTTTTGGTATTTACTCTCTGAATTATCAATCATTTGTGTAAATTTGTCTTAAATGTTTTCTCTCTATTTCCTCTCCATTGTATAATATTCTTTTCCTGTAATCTTGAGTATGGTAAAATAAACCTGGAGATGTATTTCTCTATTTGTATTCTGAAATTGATTTTAGAAAGGAAGTGGGAAGTTGGAAATATTCCAGTATTCAAGTTAAAGAGAATTTAAGTGAACTCTATATGCTCTCCAATTTAGTTTTGCTCTCTTGCTGAGGGCATAGGGTAAGAGAGCCAAGACAGCTGTTCTATAGCATGGAGGAAAAACGTAACTAGAATTTGTAAACAATTACCATTTTGTACTAAACAAATTAGAAGGTCATTAAATTTTTATTAGCAAGTCTCTGAATTGCATGGGAATGAAAGCAAACTGAGAACAAATCCAAACTTAGCTAAATATAGTTAAAATAAAGCCAGAAACAAATAATTTGAATGCTATTTTAAGAAAAAAGCTAAGCAAGAAAATACACTGTAAGATCCTTAGTGATGATGCTGTCAACTCATTCTTTTGTATTTCCTTCTGGCTATGAATATTTTTACCCTGCTGTGAGCTAAGCCAATATTTGAAAATCTGGATTAATTAAAAAAAAATAAGTTAGGAGACGATGATACTTTCTGCAAATAGGTCTTTTACTTTGCAAAATGGATTACTACAGATAACTTAAAATCCAGGCTTCTAAAATAAAGAAAATTTATTCAAATATGATCCAAATTGCAAGAATATAATCTATACACATTTGGGAATAAAATTTTAAAACGAATGAAGTCTTTCAGCTTCTACTTTGCTTAAAAATAAAATCCATATTATTAACTAATATTTTGATTGATTGCATTGTAAGTTCAACCCCAAATAGAATTAAGGGTGATAATAGTAGGATCAGAATGAGCAGTTACTTTTTTTTGCATTTCTCTCAGTAGATGATCTTGTACTCTTTCATTTTCCCTCCTTCTGTACCTCAAAACCTTTCTATGTCTTGATTTTCTTAACTCTAACCTCAGATGATGAAAAGATTCTTCCTATTAACACCTACTGTATAGATCTCATCTTGGAAACTAGGTGGTACAAGGATAGAGCACAGGACCTGGAATCAGCAGGACTCAAATTTCATCAATTGTAAGATGGGAATTATTATAATACTACTATTGAGGTTTATTGAGAGGTTTCTCTCTTTTTCCCTGTGACCCTCTGTCTTCCTGTATGTCATTTTCTCTCTCTCTTTCTATGTGTTCTATTTGTGTTTATCTCTCTCTGTCTCTCTCTACTTATATGTGTCTCTCTCATCACACAGACAGACAGACAGACAGACACGCACACACACACACACACACACAGAAACACACATGCATTCTCTTTCATTCTCCTTTTTGCTTTCTCTATTATTATTAAGGAAAACAAGGTTGCCCCCATTAGTATAGTACTGATTCTTTGTTTCAATTGATAACTCTGCAAGACTCCAGGACTTCAAATGAACATAGGTACTCCTTATCTGTATTGCCCATGACACACATACATATTGAAACTGTTCTGACTAAAAGCTGTTTTCTTCCTCCACTTGTGAGTAGCCTGGCTTGGGCTCTTTCTCTTTATACCGAATCCATTCACACTAGGAGACTTCAGCATAAATATGGATGCTCCCATAAAATATCTTAAGCAGGCACTACCTCATAAAAGAACAGAAAGAGTAGTTGAAAAGGTGGGTAGAAAAGTAGTGGGACTTTGACAAGTATGTCTTTACATCAAGTCTAAATTGTCTTCTGTGTTTCTTCTATCCATGAATATTTCCTCTAATCTCTGGGACCAAATATAGCAAGTGTTATCCTCCTATGTAACAGCTTTTCAAACTTGAAGATACCTATTATGGTCCCCATCCTTTCAAGTCCCCTCTTCCTTAAACTAAACGTTCTCAGTGTCTGTCTCTGTGTGTGTGTGTCTATCTGTGTGTGTGTTGAATGATCTTCATTAGGCTCAAACAAAAAGACCTTGACCAGCCTGCTTGTCCACCCACAGATAGTATCCAGCTTCTGAATGCACATTCCAAAATATGTTGTCCAGAATTGAATATAAAATTTCAGATATGATCTAATGAGGACAAAGAACAGAAGTGCTATTATCTCATTTTTCTTAATTGTCCCTCTCTAAAATGAATCTAAGTTTACACTAGATTTCTTGAATATATTATATCATTGCTGTTTCATACTGAGTATACAGTGTCTTTGACTTTTTTAAAACCAGTAACCCAATTTGCCAAGCTTCTCCCATTTAGTTCTTCTGAAATTGACATTTTTAGCTCAAGACTTGTGTATATATATAATAAAATATGCATTTATGTTGGTCCAGTGCTTTGTCTTTCAAAATCTTTTTAGATTTGATGCTACTGAATAAAATGTTACATATTATTCTCAAGGTTCTTTCATGCACATATGTGATTAGATTTCTATATATAATGTAGCACATTTAATTCAGAAAAATATTAAAGACAGTCAAATACCATGCCAGTACTACTCTAATGGAAACCTCCTTCGATGATATCAAAACTTTAATGGCTATTCCACCATTTCTGAATGTATCTGTTGTCTTTTAGTTTCACTATTTTTACAGGTTTTATGAAGAATAAGATAATATTTTTTCAAAAGATTGTTTGAAATCTTTGTCAATACAATTTAAATACAATACCTGATCAACAAGTGTAGTAACACTATAAAAAGGAAACCATTTATATTTAGATGATGCTTTCCCTATCAATCTATGCTTCCTTTTTGTGATTATTGCTTCTATATGCTCAGTAATCATACCTTTATTACCCCATTCTAGAATTTTATTGGACTCAAAATTGAAAGGAATTGACCTAAAACTGGTAGGATCTATTCTCTTTTGCAAATTCAAAAATATAATCATATTGAGTTTTGAAACAATAGATACTTGCTAATAAACAAAAGAATGAAAGAAAACACATTTTATGTGCTTACTACTTGCTAAGTACTTTATTATACAAAGCACTGATGATGCTAAAAAAAGACAGTAGTTCATTCTCTTATATATTGACTCCCGAAATGAAGAAAGCAACATAGGCAAAGCAATTCTATTGCAATGCAAAAAGAAAGGCCCCCAAATACTAAGAAAAGAACTATAGGACTGATGGAAAATCTCAACATTTAAAAAAAGTATTAGGGTCTGCTCCTGAGTAATGACCTACAACTGCTGCAACAAGGGGAGTAAATTTATTTTTTTTAATTTATTTTTTAAATTTATTTTCAATGTTCCACAATCACTACCATATAACCTAGATTTTTTTCTTTCCCTCCCTTCCTGTCCCTCCCATCCACTTCTCTCCTCCCTCTCTGAGACAGCATACAATTTTATATAGATTCTACACATACATTCCTATTAAATACATTTTCACCACAGTCATGTTGTATAGAAGAATAAAACTGAATGGGAGAAATTATATAACAAACCAAAATATAATACAAAAGAAAATGATCTGGTACATTCTGTGACCGAATTCCATAGTTCTTTCTCTGGATGTGGAAGGCATTTTGCCTTAAATGACCACTGGGTATTTTTTAAGTCTTTGCTTTGCAATGAAGTTCTAAGCCTGCCAGAAAAAATCCTCACATGTGGCTGTTGCTGTATACAAAGATCTCCTGGATCTGCTCCTTTTTCTCAGAATCAGGCCATATAAATCTTTCCAGGCCTCTCTGAAGTCTTGATGTTCAGCATTTCTTATAGCATAATGATATTCCATTACACCATTATATTCATATACCGTAATTTATTCAGTCATCCCCCAATTGATGCGCATTACCTTGATTTGCAGTTTTTGAAAGATACAAAGAGTGTTGCTATAAATATTTTTGAACTAGGGGGACCCTTCCCATTTTTATGATCTCTTGTGAATACAGTCCAGAAATGGTATTGCTGGGTCAAAGGGTATTCATATTTTTGTAGTCCTCTGTGCACAGTTCCAAATTGCTATCCAGAATGGTTAGATCAGTTCACAGCTCCACCAACAATGGATTAGTGTTCCAACTCTCCCACATCTTCTCCAACATTTATCATCTTTTTTTTCTGTCATGTTAGCTAATATGATTAGTGTAATATGATATCTCAGAGTTATTTTGATTTGCATCTCTCTAATCAATAGTGATTTAGCACATTTTCCATGTGGTATAGATATTTTTAATTTCTTCCTCTGAAAACTGCCTGTTCATATCCTTTAACCATTTGTCAATTGGGGAATGGCTTTACTCTTCTACATTTGACTCAGTTCTCTATATCTTTTAGAAATGAGGCCTTTATCATAGACATTGGATGCAAAACTTCTGTTGCAGTTTTATGTTTCCCTCCTAATCTTGGTTGCATTGAATTTGGTTGTGAAAAAACTTTTTAGTTTCATATAATCAAAAGTATCCATTTTTCACTAAAGTTTTCTATCTCTTCTTTAGTCAAAAAGTATTCCCTTCTCCACAAATCTGATAAATACACTATTCATTACTCCACTACTTTATTTATATTATCAGTATTTATACCTAGATCATGTACCAATTTGGACTTTATTCTTATGTAGTGTCTCAGACATTGGTCCATGACTAGTTTCCACCACAATTTTATGCAGTTTTCCAGGCAATTTTTGTCAAACAGTGAGTTTTTATTCCAGAAGCTGGGGTTCTTGGGTTTATCAAAGAGTAGATTGCTATATTCATTGCCTAACATGTCTTGAGTACCTAATATATTCCACTTGTCTACTCTTCTGTTTCTTAGCCAGTTTGAAGTGGTTTTGAAAATTGCTATTTTATAATACAATTTGAGATCTGCTACAGCTAGGTCACCTTTCCTAGCATTTCTTTTCATTAGTCCCCTTGCTATTCTGGACGTTTTGTTTTTCCAGCTCTAGAAAATAATTATCTGAGAATTTGATTGGTATGGCACTACATAAGTAAATTAATTCAGGTAAAATTGTCATTTTTATTATATTGGCTTGGCCTACCCAGGAGCAACTGATATTTTTCAACTTACTTAAATTTGACTTTATTTGTGTGAAAAGTGTCTTGTAGTTGCATTCATATAGTCCCTGGATTTGTTTTGACAGGTAGATTCCCACATATTTTATAATGTCTACCCTAGATTTAAATGAGACTTCTCTTTCTATCTCTTTCTGTTGGCCTTTGTTAGTAACATATAGTAATGCAGATGATTTAAATGAATTTGTTTTGTAACCTGAAAATTTGCCAAAGTTGTTTATTATTTCAGGCAGTTTTTTTTTGTTTTTTTTTTTTTACTTGCATCTCTGGGATTCTCTAAGAAAATCATCATATCATCTGCAAAGAGTGATAGCTTAGTTTCTTCTTTGCCTATTCTAATTCCTTCCATTTTTTATCTTCTCTAATTGTTACAACTAACATTTCTAGAACCATATTGAATAATAGGGGTGATAATGGACATCCTTTTTTCATCCCTGATTTTATTGGAAATGTTTCTAGCTTATCTCCCTTGCATATAATGCTTGCTGAAGGGTTTATGTAGATACTGCTTATTATTTTATGGAAAATTCCCTTTATTCCTATGTTCCCAAGTGTTTTTAAGAGGAATGGGTGTTGCATATTGTCAAAAACATTTTCTGTATCTAATGAGATAATGATGTGGTTTCTGTTAGGTTTATTGTTGATATGATCAATAAAGGTAATAGTTTTCCTAACATTGAACCAACCTGAATTCCTAGTATTTATCATACCTGATCATAATGCATTATTCTTCTGATAAGTTGCTGTATTGTTTTTGCTAAAATCTTTAGAATTTTTGCATCTATATTCATTAGAGAAATTGGTCTATAATTTTCTTTTTCTGTTTTTTCTCTTCCTGGTTTAGGTATCAAAACCATATTTGTATCATAAAAAGAACTTGAGAGGACTCTTTCTTCTAAGGGGAGTGCACTTAAAGTTCACATTGAGGAGAGGATGTGAGTACACTACAGAAGAAGGGAAAAGGAGATGTTTCTTTTTGGGAAGGTTTGTCACGGCCCAGAGTAATGGAGGAGAGACAAATACAGTTCTTTTTGGTATCGGTTTCAGTCAGGGTGCTTTAAGAATCCTCTGGGTTTTGGGACAGCTTAACATCAAGAGGAAAAAAATGGAACCCCAAAAACCCCTTTGAAAAGAAAATCCAATGAATAAAGCAGATGATTAATTATTAACAGAAAAAGCATTCATACATATGCATATATACATGGAAATATAAAAGCATATGTACATGCATGTGTATGTATACATATGTGTTCATGTATCTATCTACACATCTACAATGTGTACTTATGTATATATTGTTTAGCATAGTGTTGTTTATATAGTATGCAATTAATATATTGAATGCTTGTGTTACTTCTTAAATCTTCCCAAATGATATGACATTCATTCATATACCATATACCAATCTTACTCATATGATCATAGAGTTAAAGCTAGAAGAGGATAACCTACTAATTTTACAGATAAGGAAACTGAGGTCCAGAGGTATTATATGACTTGCCCAGGTATTATGTTATCTAGGTTCTAAGTGTCTGAGTTAGAATTTGAACCCAGGTCTTTCTCATTCTAAGTCTAGTAGTCTCTTCACTATACCAAAATATATCAATATCTAGTCACCATAATAAGAATTCAGATAAAATACTGTTTTGTTAAAGTCTTTAATATGTTATTACTTTTCAACCTTTAAAAAATCCAAAATGTAATAATAATAATAATAATTAACCTTTATGTAGTACTTACTATATGGCAGACACTGTACAATGCTTTTACAATTATTACATCCTTTCATTTTTACAAAAATCCTGGAAATTTGCTATAATTATCTGCTATTATTTTCCCCATTGTACAATTAAGAAAACTGAAGCAAACAGAGGTTAAATGATTTTCCCAGGGTCAAAGAACTAGTAAGTGTCTGAGGGGAGAGTTGGTTTAGATGTTTCTGCCTACAGTCCCATCCCTCTCTCTACTGTGTCACCAAGCTGCTAGGTTTATATGTAGGATTTGTGTAATACTTTAAGGATTCCAAAGTACTTTGTATACTTTATGTTATTGAATCTTCATAACTATCCTATTAGATCATCATGCTATTATTTACAAATAGCAATTATGAAACTAAGAAAAAGAGAAGTTGAATGACTTACCCACAATCATACAACTAGCAAATTTCTGAGACAGGATTCAAACTCAATGTCTTGATGCCAAATTCAGCTTTACATACATAATACCATCAATCTGCTTATCGCAATTGATTGGTGTGTTTGGATGAGTCATAAAATAATTTTCTCAACCATTTCTCTATCCTTGGGAACATATTCTGTTTTCAGGAATGTTATTATAGATAATATGGGTATTAACATGTTTATATCCTTTTTTATTCTTTTGTCAATTATTTCCCTAGGTTATACCCTTTGTATGAGGATATCTGGGTCAACATTTATGAACAGTTTAATAACTTTCCTGGGATACTTTAAAATTATATTTTTGAATTGTTTGGCCAGTTCAAAGATGAAACAGCAGAAAATTAAAATCACTGTAGTGTCACAACTTATATTTGCAGGAAGTTCCCTGGGAAATTAAGACTTTATGTGTCTTGCCCTGAGTCATGTAACCAGTATGTCTGTACTTAAGACATGAGCAGAAATCTTCCTAACCTAAAGTTGACTGCTTATCCTCTAGGCAAAATTTCCTCTCACTCTGTCTGATTTTATTGGCACCAAATTGCTTTTATCTTTTCAGTCTTAGATCCTAAGCATCTTTCACAGTTTCTAATAAATCGTATCTCATCAATAAGGCTTTGTTAAATTAAGCTTATTTGAGGTATCACAAGAGATCAAGAAGCCTATCCAATGGAGTTATGACTGCATGCTGTAGGATACATATTAATGTCAATTTCATTTTATCACGTGGTAGTCATAATATTTTGCCAGAAAAAACCATCTCGACAGATGATGGCTTGTTTCCTCCTGATCCTGTAGTTGATACAGATTCCTCTAGTTCATAATAGTTGGAGCCATTTCACTGATTTACTGTACTTTAGTAATGGTCTGTAATCAAAGACCTGGGGCTTCCTTGAGCTAGGTAGCCCATGAATTCCTACGTAATCAAGTAGAAGACAGTACAGAGAATTTATCAAATATTTAATTATGTTTTCCTTTATTTCCCCCTATAATTATTTTACATTCCTTTTGTTTTCCTTTTGAATTTAATCTTTCAGCATTTTTTTTCAGTTTCAGTAAAGGTTATCCACCCAGCAACATAAAGACAACCAAGTTCAGTATAGACAATATTAAAGAACTTTATTAGAATAAGCAAAGTGATGAAATGTTTTGAAATGGAGTACCAAAAGAGATAAGGGATTTATAGAGGAATTGCAAATTTTGCATACATGAAAGTTACATGAATGTCTACTTTGATACTTAGAAAGGATTTTTTGGAAGAGCAAGAGGTAACAGAAAGGAATCCAGAAATGTATAGTGTGATATGCAAGGTTCATAACAATCCAAAGAAACAATGTTGGTTGTTTCTAGACAAAATTATAGAAATCAAAAAGAAAATAATAAATAGCCCACATGGAAACAATGCTTCAACCAGTGATTGACTGTATAAATGAACTGCTTTATTTAATTCAATGACTTTTCAATTAAGTTAATTTAGAATTAGAGTAGAAGATTCATTTTCTATGACTAACCAGAACTGGGATAACTGGATTCTTTTAGTTAAGGAAAGGATTCTTACATGAAAAAATAAAAATCTCTATAATTAGAAATGTTAAGTTTAGAATATCATAATGACATGGGGGACATTTAAGAGAATTGTTGATGCTGCTCCTGTGACTAGTCTCTGGAGACAATCTGAAGTTCAAGTCATCTGTTTCTAAGATAAGAACTGACAAAGATACTGTTGTTAAAGCCATTTTGCTACATTCACAAAAATGACAGTAAAATAGTGAAAGAGAAAGATCTTTGAAACACTTTGGAGAAAGCATTTCTAAGTCATTTTAAAATTATTTAAAAGGAACATAAACATTGAGTTATATTTGCCCTTCTCTATGCAGATCATCTTGAGTAGTGATGATATATAATAGGCAAAATTATATCATTATACACTCTTTTAATGTGTTAAAATAAAAGTTTGACTGCAACCTAATCTAGCCCAGTTCTCTCTTTGACTATGTCTCTATCTCTTCATACCTTTCCTTCCATATATTTACATAACCATATATACAATGTATATATAAGTAGGTGTGCATGCAATCACGTATGTATGTGGTATGTATATCTGCACAAATTCCATCTAGGTGATATATGTGTATGTGTATACATATGTACATGTGCATATATGTGTATATCACTCACATGATTCAGAATATATCAGGGTTTTATAAACTCCACTGGAGCAAGTTGAAGTTTGAATAGTAGAATAAAAAAAAAAGTCTAAAGTAAGATGCTGAAATACCAATGTGATACAGTAGCTGCTATGGCTATGCATGCATATTTCCAGGGTAAATTCGCAAAATGTAAGCTCTATTCCTCTAACACCAAACCAAAGCATGTATTCAGATACCAGAAAGCCAATTCCATCATGGTAACAATGAAGTGTGCATATATTACCAATAGAGGGAGCACCACCATACCCATTTTTCCTAATTCTGATATAATTTGATTTTTTTTCAAAGAATTTAAAGAGAAAAACTTATATATAAACCTCTGCATAAGTTTATTTTCCCCTAGGGATTTTGCATTGTTTTTTAGTTTCCTCACTCCTTTTTCAAAATCAGATAAAAATAGACATTTTAAAGGATTTCATCACCTCCTCCTAAAGTCTTTTTAATTTTACCAATGCATACATATTCATGGAATTTCATTGGGTACTAAAAGCTTAACATTTTGGAAAAATAGTACATAAATGCATAGTTGCTGTTATAATAATAATACTTATTATTACAACATTTGATTAAAATGTGTTAAATGTGTGGCAGAAGGAAAATCCTTTCAGTGGAAGGAAAATCCACTGGAAACTCATGCTGCTTCTATACATTATACATTACTGGTTATTACAAATATTTCCAATGTCTTAATAATGAAAGATTTAGAATAATTAACTCATTCATTTAAATTTTTATTATTAAATTTATTATTTATTAATTACTTTTTATTAATATTACATATTTACTATATATTGAACTAAACACTGAATTGTAGCATTCAATGTCTTCCTTGGATTGCATGAATATTTATAAAATAAATTAATTTTCTGTTCTGTGTTTTATATTTATGAAAATGTGATGAAAATAATTTTATAATTTGTTCAACAAGCATTTATGAGCACTTAATAATTCAGTCAATAAGAATTTATTAAACATTTACTATGTACCAGGCAGAGTGATAAGTATTAAGGCTACAAAGAAGATAATAACATAGTCATGTTCCTCAAAGAGTTTACACTTGAATAGGAAGAAAAAGAAAAAAAAAAAAAAATATATATATATATATATATATATATATATATATATATATATATACACACAAAAACAATATCCTGAGCAATTTGAAAGTTATCCCAATAGAAAAGTAATACCAAGGCCAAGATGTGGGGCCAGAAAGGACTGGCATGGAAAACAGGATTTGAACTGATTCTTTAAAGAAGCCAAGAAAACCAGAGGCATAGTTGAAAAAGGAAAACATTCCAGGCATAGCAAAAAGTCAGTGCAATTCCCACAATCAAAACATGAAGTGTTCTTTTGGAGTGTCAGCAAGTACCTGGATAATCAAGTGAATAGAAGGGAATAATCGATCATTTAATTAACAAATGAACACTTATTATGCATTTACTATGTTCCAGGCACTGTGCTAAGCACTGGGGATTTTGAAAAGAAGCAAAATACAGCCCCTGCCCTCAAGGAACTTAATGTCTTATGTGGGAGTCTACGCCTTCAGAAAAAATATACAGAGCAAGCTATATACAAAATAAAGAGTGAACAATTAACAAAAGGAAAGCATTAGAAGTAAGAGGGGTTGGGGAAGTTTCCTAAAAAAATAAGGTTTTTTTGATACTTAAAAGGAACTGGAAATGTTAGTAGGTGTTGAGGAGGTGGAAGAGCATTCTAGGTACAGGGAATAATCAGGGAAAATTTCCAGAGCTGAGAATGCACAATCTTGTTCAATGAACAACCAGAAGGTCAGTGTCTCTGCATCAAAGGGTCCTTGTCAGGGAGTAAGTTATAAGAAGATTGCAAAGGTGGGATAGGGCTATGTTTGTAGGGCTTTCATTGCCAAATAGATCATGCTGTATTTGCTCCAAGAAACAACAGGAAAGCACTGGAATTCATTAAGTAGAGGTGATATGTCCATACCCGTGATTTAGGAAAGCCACTTTAGTGACAGACTACACGAAGGGCTAGACTGTGGAGAGACTAGAGGCAGGTAAACCCACCAGCAGCCTATTACAATAGTGAGGGTATAATATAATGAGGTCCTTTGAGAGGTAGAAGGGTTGAGGCTATCATGGAGGCAGTATTATAGAAATGTAGATGATATGATACATTCATGAGGTGTTATAAAGATGAAATTGACAAGTCATGACAACAGATTAGATATAAGGGATGGGGGAGGAAGGGAACTGGGACAGTGGAGTTGCCCTCTATAGAAATAGGGTTGTTAGGAAAGAGGAAGGGTTTGGGGTGAAGATGTGGAGTTATATTTTGGAGGTACTGTGTTTAAGATGTTTACTAGGAATTCAGTTTGAGATGTCTGAAAGGTAGCTGAAGATGTTAGACTGGAGGTGAGCAGAGAGTTTCAAGTAAGGTTAGATAGACATAAGAGTCATCAGTATAGAAATGGTAATTAAATTCTTGATAGCTGATGAGATCACCAAGTGAAGTAGTACAGACAAAGAAGAAAAGATGGCCAGGAACAAACTCTAAATTTATGGTTTGAAGGCATCATCTGGAAGAAGATCCAGCAAAGGAGGCAGAAGAGTGGTTAAATCGGTAGAATAAGAACCAGAATTAGAATCCCAATAACTTAGAGTGAAGAAAGTACCAAGGAAGAGAGGGATTTAGACTATTAAAAAGAAAGAGGTCAAAGAGAAGGAAGATATAGAAAAAGCCATTGAAGCCAGTGACTAATAGATCTTCAGTAACTTTGGAAAGAATAGTTTAAGTGGAATGATAAAGTTGGAAACTGGATTGTAAGAAGTTTTAAAAAAAGAGAAAAAGGGGAAAATACAGAGGCAACTATGGTAGATGGCCTATTCAAGAAATTTAGCTATAAAGAGCAGAAGAGATATACGATGAGAGTTTACAGGGGTGGGAAGATAAAGTTAAGATTTTACAGGGTAGGGACGACATAAGCAAGTTCATAAGCAGAAGAGAATTAACCAGTAGTTGGAGAATTGAAAATAAATAATAGTGTAAGGATGACAGATGGGGCTATCTGTTCTAGGGCATGGAATGGAATGGGATTGCTTAGAAGAACAGTTAGCCTTGATAAAAAGTAAGGACATTTCATCATGTGAGACAGGAGAGTAGGGGGACATAGTGGCCTAAGGCATTTGTATGATATGAGGAAGAGGAGAGAAGAGAGAACTCAGAGCAAATGACCTCAATTTTTTTTTTTTCCTGTAAAATATGGAACAAGGTTCTCAGCTATGAGAGTGAAGGAAGGAGGAATCAGAGAGTTTTAAGGACATTTGAAAAGGTATAGAGGAGGGCTACATGCCAGATGGCTAGTGGATAGACTGCCCTGCCTGGAGTCAGAAAGACTCATCCTCCTGATTTCAAATCTGGCTTCAGACTCTTACTAACTGCATGACCCTGGGCAAGTCATTTAGCCTTGTTTGCCTAAGTTTTCTAATCTGTAAAATGGGATGAGGTAAGAATGACAAAAGCTCCAGTATCTTTGCCGAGAAAACCCCAAATGTGTTCATGAAGAGACAGACCTGACTGAAAAGACTGAATAAGAAAAATATATGGAAGAGCCACGATGTAAAGTGGGATACTGAATGGATATGGGAGGTATACCAGGTTTGTTCAGAGACACTGAGGGCTCAGTTGAGTTTGTATTACACAAATTGCAGTGGTCTATGTCAGAAAAATTGTGAAATTGTCTCCATCTTTATTCAGAAGCAAATTTGTAGGAATGAAGGTAATGAATGATTTAAGTGATCCAAGTCTGGGCATAATTGGTGATATAATAAGAGGAGTAGGGATGCAAGAGGGGAAGATGTTAGGCAACTGAATTGACTAACCAAAGGGTCAAGACAGATCAAAGCAGAGAGCATTTAGTGTAAGGGAGATGACATGAGGTTGATAGGACAAAGGATGGGATGACAGAAAGGATGTTAAAGAGTAGGTTTTTTTTTTTTTTAGAAAGGCATAGTAAGAGGGGGAAAGGTAATAGATTGTGTTTGATTAAGAGGATTTCAGAATTCTTGAAAACATAGGCTGTTCCTTTGTGGGTGATGACAAGATCAAGGGTATGGCAATTTTGTGTGTCACAGAGGTGGGATAGAAAAGTACCTCATGAGAAATGATTAGATTGAGGAACATAGTGGGTTAAAGTGTTTCAGGAAGAATTGATGTGTACATTGGAGTTTCCTGATATGGGGTGAGAAATTGTATGAGGATAGGAAATATTTGAGTTAGAATAATTGAAGAAGGAAGCAAAGTGATCTGAGTGCAATAGATGGCAAATATGAGCAGCATGAATCTCTAAGGAAGAGATTACTGAATGAAGGAGATAGGAGGAGAACCTGGAAGTGACAATAAAAAGCAAGGATTATTTCAAGTCCCCCAACTTGAACAGTAAGCCAAAGAGAAGGAATGAAGGTACAGCCAGTGCTTGGAGGTCTGACAAGGAAAGCTATGTAATATAGGGTAATCAGGATTCTGTAAGAACAAATGACAAAGCATTGGGAGAGGAATAGATTTAAGATGAAAGTCAAGCTTGTTCATCTAGGCGTACCTCAGCACTGCAGGGGAAATGGGAAGACAATAGGGCAGCTGGGATCACTATCCCCTGAGCTTGCCTCAGCTCAGCTGAGGAGACCTCTTGTCCCCCACACTTAACAAGCTATCCCCAGGGCTGATCCAGGAAACACAAAACAAAAATCTGCTCTTAGCTTTTTCACACCAGTTGGCTCAACACCAAGTTCTGCAGTTTCTAAGTGAAAGAATTAGAAGCCACAACACAGAATCAACATCATGAACAAGAAAAAGCAAAAAAAGGGCAAAAAGAAAAAAAAACCCAAAAAAACAAACATAGAATCTTTCTATGGGGATAAGGACTAAAACACAAATACCAAAGAGGTCAGTACTGAGACTGTACTTCCATCTGAAAATTCAGAAGGGACTATGAACAGATTGCATACACAAACAGCTCTCTTGGAACAGCTGAAGAAGGAAATAGAAGAAAACCTGGCCAATGATTTTAAAATTATAAAAAAAAAAAGAATTCACTGATGAGAACATGTCTTTGAAAAGGAAAATTGAATAAATGGAAAAGGAAGTACAAACATTAACTGGGAAAAGTGGAAAAATGGAAAAGGAAGTACAAAAATTAACTGGAGAAAATAACTCCTTAAAAGGAAAAATTAGACATATGGAAAAGGAGATGCAAAAGTTAACTGAAGAAAGCAATTTGATGAAGATTAGAACTGGGCAAGCAGAAACTAATGATTCAAGGAGACAGCAAGAACCAGTCAAACAAACTCCAAAGAATGAAAAGACAGAATAAAATATAAAATATCTAATTGGAAAAACAACTGACCTGGAAAATAGATCCAGGAGAGAAAATTCAAGAATTATTGGCCTGCCAGAAAGCCATGATGAAAAAAAGAGTCTGGACAATATCTTCCAAGAAATCATCGAGGAAATCTGGCCAGAAGTACTAGATCCAAAGGGCAAAATAGTCATCGAAAGAATCCACCATTCACCTCCCAAAAGTGATACCAACTCAAAACCCGAAGAAATATCGTGTCCAAATTGCAGAACTAACAAGTGAAGGAGAAAATACTACAGGCAATCAGAAAAAAACAATTGAAATATTGAGAAACTACAGTCAGGATCACACAGGATCTTCCAGCTTCTACATTAAAAGATCGAAGGAATTGGGATCCAATATTCCTTAAGGCAAAGGAGCTAGGAATACAAGCAAGGATCAACTAGCCAGGAAAGTTCAGTATAACATTTCAGGAAAGGAGACAATCATTCAATGAAGTAAAGGATTTCCAGACCTTCCTGACAAAAACACCAGAACTTAGACAATTTGATCTTCAAATGCAGGTCTCAAGAGAAGCATAAAAAGGTAAACAGTGGGGGAAACAATAAAATAAAAAAAATTAAATAAAAATTGTTGCTCAATTTGGGCAAACTGTTTACCTCCCAGTAAGGGAATATGATAACTATTAATCTCAAGAATTGTGCATCTATTATGAAATGTAAAAGGGATATACATAGAGGGAACAGAAATGAAGTAAAGAATATACATAGAGGGAACAGGTATAAAGTAAATGAAATCATTAAAAATATGTTGAAGGAATTTCAGTATTTAAGTATGCTGAAGGGATTGTAACAGGAGGTGTGAAAAGGAGGAAGCAGAAAATGGTAAATTAAATCACAGGAAGAAGTACAAAATTATAGTAGAGGGAAAGTGGGAGGATGATGAGCATTGTTTGAGAGGTACTCTCATTCTGTTTGTTTCAAGGAGGGAAAAATAAACTTAAGATTAAAAATAATCCTAACTAGCTCTACTAGAAGCAGGAGGGGGAGGGGGAAGAAAGGGGAAGGAAGCAAAAAGGAGGGAAGAAGAAGTAAGGTTAAAGGAGACTAAAAGGGAGGGGGGCTAAAAGAAGGAAGGGAAGCCTGCAGGAGGAGGTGGTGAAAAGTGAAAACTAATAAGGTGGGGAAGGGAGATGGGAGAGCTAAAAGCACAGAAGGTGGGAAAAAGGATGGAGGGAAATACACAGATTGTAATCTTCACTGTGAATGTGAATGGAATGAACTCTCCCATGAAAGGGAGACAGAGAGCAGAATGGATTAAAAGCCATAATCCAACAATATGTTGTTTACAAGAAACACATTTGAAACGGGGGGGATACACCCAGGATAAAGGTCAAAGGTTGGAACAGAATATATTGTGCTTCAGATGATGGAAGAAAAGCGGGAGTAGCAATCCTAATCTCAGACAAAGCAAAAACAGAAATAGATCTAATCAAAAGAAGTAAGGATGGAAACTATATCCTGCTATAAGGCACCATAGACAATGAAGCAATAACATCACTAAACATGTATGCTCCAAGAGGTATAGCATCCAAATTCTTAGAGGAGAAGTTGGGGGAGTTGAAGGAAGAAATTGACAGCAAAATTATACTACTGGAGGACCTCAACCTCCCCCTCTCTGAACTTGATAAATCTAACCTTTAAATAAATAAGAAAGAGGTTGAGGAGGTAAATAAAACTCTGTATAAGGTAGATATGATAGATCTTTGGAGAAAACTGAATGGGAATAGAAGGGAATATACCTTTTTCTCAGTGGTACATGGCACATTTAAAAAGAATTGACCATGTACTAGGACATAAAATCCTCACAATCCAGTGCAGAACGGCAGAGATAATCAATGTATCCTTCTCAGATCACAATGCAATAAAAATTATATGTAATAAAAGGCCATGGAAAGACAAATCAAAAATCAATTGGAAACTAAATAATCTAATCCTAAAGGAGTGGGTTAAAGAAGAAATAATAGAAATAACCAACAACTTCATTCAAAAGAATGACAATAATGTGACAACCTACCAAATCTTATAGGATATTGCAAAAGCAGTTCTTAGGAGAAGCTTTATATCTTTGAATGCCTACATAAATAAAATAGAGAAAAAGGAGATCAATGACTTGGGCATGCAACTGAAAAAGCTGGAAAAAGAACAAACTGAAAACCCCCAACTAAATACCCAATTAGAAATACTGAAAACCAGAGGAGAGATTAATAAAATTGAAATTAAGAAAACTATTGAATTGATAAATAAAACCAATAGTTGGTTTTATGAAAAAACTTATAAAATTGATAAATCTCTGGTCAATTTGATTAAAAAAAGAAAGAAGAAAATAAATTTACTAATACTAAAAAAGAAAGGTGTGAACTCACTTCCAAATTAAACAATAATTAGAAATTAATTTGCCCAACTTTATGACCAAAAATTCAATAATCTAAATGAGGTAGATGAGTATTTTAAAAAATACAATTTTTTCTAAATTAACAAAAGAGGAAATTGAATACTTAAATCAACCCATCTCAGAATAAGAAATTGAACAAATTATCAATGAACACCCTAGGAAAAAAATCTCCAGAGTCAGGTGGATTTACAAGTGAATTCTATCAAACATTTAAAGAACAGTTAATTCCAATAGTATATACACTATTTTTGAAAATTGGGGCAGAAAGAGTCCTCCCAAATTCTTTCTATGATACAAATATAGTTTTGGTTTTTTTTAATGCTTATTTTTTTATTTTTTAATTTTTTTTAATGTTTTACAATCATTTTCTTAAAGTTATGATTTTATCCCCCCCACCCTTCTCCCAATACCCCCCTCCCTCCCCATGACAGCATACAATTCTGTTTAGGTTCTACATATACTTTCCTATTGAGCACATTTTCACTACATTCATGCTACATAGTCAAACTAAAATAAATGGAAGAAATCATATAACAAATCAACACATAATACACTGAAACCCACACACACACAAACATGATCTGCTACATTCTGCAAATGACTTCCATATTTCTTTCTCTGAGTGTGGAAGGCATTTTGCCTTAGAAGATCGACATTAGGATTTTTTTTTTTTTTCTCAGTAAGTTCTTGTGTTATTACAAAGTTCCAAGTCTACCAGAAAAAACTCTCGCACACTCTGGTCGTTGCTGTGCACAAAGTTCTCCTGGTTCTGCTCCTTTCGCTCAGCATCAGATCATATAAGTCCTTCCAGGCCTCCCTGAAGTCTTCTTGTTCATCATTTCTTATGGCACAATAGTACTCCATTACATTCATATACCATCATTTATTCAGCCATTCCCCAATTGATGGGCATCCCCTTGACTTCCAGTTTTTGGCTACCACAAAGAGTGTTGCTATAAATATTTTTGTACACGTGGGACCCTTTCCCATTTTTATAATCTCTTGGGGATACAGTCCTAGTAGCGATATTTCTGGGTCAAAGGGTATGCACATTTTTGTAGCTCTTTGGGCATAGTTCCAAACCGTTCTCCAGAAGGGTTGGATGATCTCACAACTCCACCAACAATGAATTAGTGTTCCAACTCTCCCACACCCTCTCCAGCATTTATCATTTTCTTGTTCTGTCATGTTTGCCAATCTTACAGGTGTAATGTGGTACCTCAGAGTTGTTTTGATTTGCATCTCTCTAATCAATAGTGATTTAGAGCACTTTTTCATATGATTATAGATATCTTTGATTTCTTCCCCTGAAAGTTGCTTGTTCATATCCTTTGACCATTTATTAATTGGGGAATGACTTGGATGGTTATATATTTGAGTCAGTTCTCTATATATTCTAGAAATGAGGCCTTTATCCCCGAGCTTAGCTGTAAAAAATTTTTCCCAGTTTACTACCTCCCTCCGAATTTTGGTTGCATTGGATTTGGTTGTGCAAAAACTTTTCAGTTTAAAGTAATCAAAATTATCCATTTTGCATTTCATAATGCTTTCTATCGTTTCTTTAGAAAAAATTATTCCCCTCTCCATAAATCTGATAAATACACTATACCTTGCTTCTCCACTTTATTCATGGTATCAATCTTTATACCTAAATCATGTACCCATTTGGACTTTACTCTTGTGTACGGTGTCAGGTATGGGTCTATGCCTAATTTCCGCCACACAGTTAACCAGTTTTCCCAGCAATTTTTGTCGAACAATGAGTTCTTATCCCAGAAGCTGGGATCTTTGGGTTTATCAAACAGGAGGTTGCTATATTCCTTGCCTACTGTGTCTTGAGTGCCGAGCCTATTTCATTTGTCTACCCCTCTGTTTCTTAGCCAATACCAAGTGGTTTTGATAATTGCTGCTTTATAATACAATTTGAGGTCTGGTAGTGCTAGGCCACCTTCCCAAGCATTTCTTTTCATTAGTCCCTTTGATATTCTGGACCTTTTGTTTTTCCAAATGAATTTTGATATGATTTTATCCAGCTCTAGAAAATAATTATCTGATAGTTTAATTGGTATGGCACTAAATAAGTAGATTAATTTAGGTAGAATTGTCATTTTTATTATATTAGCTCGGCCTACCCATGAACAACTGATGTTTGTCCACTTACTTAACTCTGACTTTATTTGTGCAAAAAGTGTCTTGTAATTGTGTTCATATAATCCCTGGGTTTGTTTTGGCAAGTAAACTCCTAAGTATTTTATAGTGTCTACTCTAGCTTTAAATGGGATTTCTCTTTCTATCTCTTGCTGTTGGACTTTGTTGCTAATATATAGGAATGCATAAGATTTGTGTGGGTTTATTTTGTAACCTGCAACTTTGCCAAAGTTGTTTATTATTTCAAGTAGCTTTTTACTTGAATCTCTGGGATTCTCTAAATATATCATCATATCATCTGCAAAGAGTGATAACTTAGTTTCTTCTTTGGCTATTTTTATTTCTTCAATTTCTTTATCTTGTCTAATTGCTACCGCTAACATTTCTAGTACCATATTGAATAATAATGGTGATAATGGGCATCCTTGTTTCACCCCTGACCTTATGGGAAATGCCTCTAGCTTATCTCCATTGCATATAATGCTTGCTGAAGGTTTTAGGTAGATACTGCTTATTATTTTATGGAATGTTCCCTTTATTCCTATGTTCTCCAGTGTTTTTAATAGCAATGGGTGTTGTATTTTGTCGAAAGCTTTTTCTGCATCAATTGAGATAATCATGTGGTTTTTGTTGGTTTTGTTGTTGATATGATTAATAATGCTAATAGTTTTCCTAATATTGAACCAGCCCAGCATTCCTGGTATGAAACCTACCTGATCATAATGTGTTATTCTCTTGATAAGATGCTGTATTCATTTTGCTAAAATTTTGTTGAAAATTTTTGCATCTATATTCATTAGAGAAACTGGTCTATAATTTTCTTTTTCTGTTTTGTCTCTTCCTGGCTTGGGTATCAAAACCATATTTGTATCATAGAAAGAATTTGGGAGTACTCCTTCTTCCCCAATTTTCCCAAAGAGTCTATATAGTATTGGAATTAACTGTTCTTTAAAGGTTTGATAGAATTCACTTGTGAATCCATCTGGTCCTGGAGATTTTTCCCTAGGGAGTTCATTGATGGCTTGTTCAATTTCTTTTTCTGAGATGGGGTTGTTTAAGTATTCAATTTCCTCTTCTGTTAATCTGGGCAATTTGTATTTTTTAAAATATTCATCCATCTCATTTAGATTATCGAATTTGTGGGCATAAAGTTGGGCAAAATAATTTCTAATTATTGTTTTAATTTCCTCCTCATTGGAGGTGAGTTCACCCCTTTCATTTTTAATATTAGTAATATGATTTTCTTCTTTCTTTTTTCTAATCAAATTGACCAAAAGTTTATCAATTTTATTAGTTTTTTCATAAAACCAACTATTGGTTTTATTTACTAATTCAATAGTTTTCTTAATTTCAATTTTATTAATCTCTCCTTTGGTTTTCAGTATTTCTAATTTGATATTTTCTTGGGGATTTTCAATTGGTTCTTTTTCTAGCTTTTTCAGCTGCATACCCAAGTCATTGATCTCCTCTTTCTCTATTTTATTTATGTAGGCATTCAAAGATATAAAACTTCCCCTAAGAACTGCTTTTGCAGTATCCCATAAGATTTGGTAGGTTGTCTCAGTATTGTCATTCTCTTGAATGAAGTTGTTGATTGTTTCTATGATTTCTTCTTTAACCCATTCCTTCTTTAGGATTAAATTATTTAGTTTCCAACTGATTTTTACTTTATCTTTCCATGGCCTTTTATTACATATAATTTTTATTGCATTATGATCTGAGAAGGATGCACTGATTATCTCTGCCTTTCTGCACTGGATTTTGAGATTTTTATGTCTTAGTACATGGTCAATTTTTGTAAATGTTCCATGTACTGCTGAGAAAAAGGTATATTCCTTTCTACTCCCATTCAATTTTCTCCAAAGATCTATCATATCTACCTTATCTAGAGTTTTATTTACCTCCTTAACCTCTTTCTTGTTTATTTTGAGGTTAGATTTATCAAGTTCAGAAAGAGGGAGGTTGAGGTCACCCACTAGTATAGTTTTGCTGTCAATTTCTTCCTTCAACTCCCTCAATCTCTCCTCTAAGAATCTGGATGCTATACCACTTGGAGCATACATGTTTAGTAATGATATTGCTTCATTGTCTATGGTGCCTTTTAGCAGGATATAGTTTCCATCCTTATCCCTTTTGATTAGATCTATTTCTGCTTTTGCTTTGTCTGAGATTAGGATTGCTACTCCTGCCTTTCTTACATCAGCTGAAGCACAATATATACTGCTCTATCCTTTAACCTTTATCCTATGTGTATACCCCCATTTCATATGTGTTTCTTGTAAGCAGCATATTGTTGGATTATGGCTTTTAATCCATTCTGCTATCCGTCTCCGTTTTATGGGAGAATTCATTCCATTCACATTCACAGTTATGATTACAATCTGTGCATTTCCCTCCATCTTCTTTCCCACCATTTGTGCTTTTAGCTCTGCTGTCTCCCTTCCCCTCCTCAATAGTATTCACTTTTCACCACCTCCTCTTGCCGCCTTCCCGAACTCTTTCTTTTAGCCCCCCTCACTTTAACTCCCCTTTACTCTTATTGCTTCTTCCCTCCCTTTTGCCTCCCTCCCCTTTCTTCCCCCCTTCCCCTCCCACTGCTTATAGAGCTAGTTAGGATTTTCTACTTAAGTTTATTGTTCTGTCCTTTAAACAAATCCGATGAGAGTACCTCTCACACAATGCTCATCTCCCTCCCCTCTTTCCCTCTAGTATGATTTTGTATTTCTTCTTTTGATGTAATTTGCCATATTCTGCTTCCTCCTTTTCACACCTCCTATTACACTCCCTTCTCATACTTAAATCACATTTTTTATCATGATATCATTTACTTTATACCCGTTCCCCCTATGCTTATCCCTTTTATATTTCTTAATAGACGCACAGTTCTCAAGATAAACAGATATCATCTTCCCTTATAGGGAGGTGAACAACTTGCCCTCATTGAGTAGCAAGTTGTTCCCCCGCCCCCACTGTTTATTTTTTATGATTCTCTTGGGACCTGCATTTGAAGATCGAATTGTCTATTAAGTTCTGGCGTTTTGGTCAGGAAACTCTGGAAATCCCTTACTTCGTTGGATGACTTTCTCCTTGCCTGAAATGTTATGCTGAACTTTGCTGGGTAGTTGATCCTTGGTTGCAGTCCCAGCTCCTTTGCCTTATGGAATATTGGGTTTCAATTCTTTCGATCTTTTAATGTAGAAGCTGCAAGGTCCTGTGTAATCCTGACTGTATCTCCTTGATATTTAAATTGTTTCTTTCTGGCTGCTTGTAATATTTTCTCTTTCATTTGATAGCTCTGGAATTTGGCAACTGTATTTCTTGGGGTTTCGAGTTTGCAATCCCTTTCAGGAGGGGAACGATGGATTCTTTTGATGACATTTTGCCCTCTGAATCTAGCACTTCTGGGTAGTTTTCCTTGATGATTTCCTGGAAGATATTGTCCAGGCTCTTTTCTCCATCCTGGGTTTCTGGCAGGCCAATAATTCTTAAGTTTTCTCTTCTGGATCTATTTTCCAAGTCAGTTGATTTTCCAATTAGATATTTTACATTTTCTTCTATCTTTTCATTCTTTAGATTTTGTTTGACTGATTCTTGCTGTCTCATTGAGTCATTAGTTTCTACTTGCCCAAATCTAATCTTCATCAAATTGTTTTCTTCTGTTAACTTTTGTATCTCTTTTTCCATCTGCCCAATTTTTCCTTTTAAGAAGCTATTTTCTCCAGTTAATTTTTGTACTTCCTTTTCCATTTGGCCTTTCAGGAATTTATTTTCTCCAGTTAATTTTTGAACTTCTTTTTCCATTTGTTCAATTTTCCTTTTCAAGGAGATGTTCTCATCAGTGAATTCTTTCTTAATAATTTTAACATCATTGGCTAGTTTATCTTCTATTCCCTTCTTCAGATGTTCCAGGAGAGCTGCTTGTACTTGTGAGTAGTTCATAGTCCCTTCTGAAGTCTCAGATGGAAGTACAGTCTCAGCTGTGACCTCTTTGGGGTTTGTGTTTTGGTCCTTATCCCCATAGAAAGATTCTATGGTTCTTTCGGCCCTCTTCTTTTTCCTGTTCATGCTTTTGATTGAGTGTTGTGGCTTCTGGTTCTTTCAGTCAGAAGCTAGAGAACTTTTTGCTGAGCTGATGTGTGAAAAAGCTAAAAGCAGGTTTTTGTTTGGTGTTTCCCTGATCAGCCCTGGGTTTAGCTTGTTAAGTGTGGGGGAGGGGTGGTCTGGTCCCAGGAGATCTCCTCAACTGAACTGAGGCAAAGGCAAGCTCAGGAGCTGGTAATCCCTGCTGCCCTATTGTCTTTCTGATTCTCCTGGAAAGCTGAGGCACGCCTAGATGCTAATGCATGTTCCCACCCCTCCTGGGGATCCTCTCCTGTTGGTGAGGCTTGCCTGGGTCCTAGTGCAAATTTTGTCTGCCCTGGGTCCTCTGTCCTTCAGGTTTGCCTCTGCCACCATATGCGGAATCCCCCTTAGCTATTTTCCTTGTCTCAGGTGTTATGAGACTATTGATCTCCTTCTAATTCTACTGATCTGGGATTTTTCTGGGGAGATATTTTATGGTTCTTTCATGGTCATCAAGGGGGAAGGAGAGAGCATTAGCTGATCACTCCACCATCCTGGCTCCCGGAAGTTCAAGTAAGTGACTTACCTAAGTTTGATCTTCGGGCTGAAGGTCTCAGGAGCTGCTGCGCTGATATCTGGCGCTCCCCGGCTCTCACTGACTCGGTTCGGCTTGTCTCCCACCCCGGGTGCCGCTCCTCTGGTTCTGCCCGCCACTCAGGTTTCTCGGATCTCTTCTGCTCTGCTGCACTGGCCGTGCCCTTCTGGACACGCTGTGCTGTGCACTGTGGGTTCACCCCCGTGGAACAGATCCTTCCCGTGGACCTTCCAGTCCCACCTGAGCTCCGAATCCGTCACCGTCTGTCTCCCACTTGATTCCGCACCTCCAAAATTTGGTCAGATTCTCCTTTCAGAGGTACCTGGAGGAGTTTGTCCGAGAGCTTAGGTGAGTCGCTGCTCTCACTCCTCCATCTTGGCTCCGCCTCCCAAATATAGTTTTGATATCTTAACTAGGAAGAGATGAAACAGAGAAAGAAAATTATAGACCAATTTATCTAATGAATATAGATGCAAAAATTTTAAATAAGATTTTAGCAAAAGAATACAGCATCTTATCATGAGAATAATACATTATGATCAGGCAGGACTCAGACCAGGAATGCTGGGCTGGTTTAATATTAAGAAAACTATTAGCATTATCGATCATATCAACAACAAAACTAACAAAAACCACATGATTATCTCAATAGATGCAGAAAAAGCTTTCAATAAAATAGAACACCCATTCCTATTAAAAACACTGGAGAGCATAGGAATAAAGGGAACTTTCCATAAAATAATTATAATGTACCTAAAACCTTCAGCAAGCATTGTATGCAATGGAGATAAGCTAGATGCATTTCCAATAAGGTCAGGGGTGAAACAAGTATGTCCCTTATCACCACTAATATTCAATATGGTATTAGAAATGTTAACTGTAGCAATTAGACAAGATAAAGAAATTGAAGGAATAAGAATAGGCAAAGAAGAAACTAAGTTATCACTCTTTGCACATGATATGAAGATATACTTTGATAATTCCAGAGATTCAAGTAAAAAACTACTTGAAATAATGAACAACTTAGGCAAAGTTGCGGGTTACAAAATAAACCTGCACAAATCTTCTGCATTCCTATATATTAGCAACAAAGTCCAACAGCAAGAGATAGAAAGAGAAATCCCATTTAAAGCTAGGGTAGACACTATAAAATACTTGGGAGTTTACCTGCTAAAACAAACCCAGGGACTATATGTACAAAATTACAAGAAACTTTTTGCACAAATAAAGTTAGATTTAAGTGAGTGGAAAAACATCAGTTGCTCCTGGGTAAGCTGAGTTAATATAATAAAAATGACAGTTCTACCTAAATTAATTTACTTATTTAGTGCATATGCCAATTAAAATATCAGATAATTAATTCTAGAGCTGGATAAAATAATATCAAAATTCATCTGGAAGAACAAGAGGTCCAGAATATCAAAGGGACTAATGAAAAGAAATGGCTAAGGAAGGTGGCCTAGTGCTATCAGATCTCAAATTTTACTATAAAGCAGCAATTATCAAAACCACTTGATACTGGCTAAGAAACAGAAGGGTAGACAAGTGGAAAACACTTGGAACTCAAGACACAGTAGGCAAGGAATATAGGAACCTCCTGTTGGATAAACCAAAGGACCCCAGCTTTTGGGATAAGAACTCACTGTTCAAAAAAAATTGCTGGGAAAACTGGATAACAGTGTGGTGGAAACTAGGCATAGACCCCTGTCTCACACCACATGCAAGAATAAAGTCCAAATGGATACACGATCTAGGTATAAAGATTGATATCATGGACAAATTGGAGGAGGATGGAATAGAGTATTTATAAGATTTATGGAGAAGGGAGGAAGTTTTTTTTTTGTTTTATGTTTTTTTGCTAAGGAAGATATAGAAAGCATAATGAAATGCAAGATGGATAATTTTGATTACATTAAAGTGAAAAGTTTTTGCACAACCAAATCCAATGCAACTAAAATTCAGAGGGACGTAGTAAATTGGGAAAGAATTTTTACAGCTAATCTCAAGGGTAAAGGCCTCACTTCTGGAATATATAGAGAAGTCATTCAAATGTACAACAATATAAGTCATTCCCCAGTTGAAAAATGGT